>QLTV01002853.1:92406-152268 GCA_003457575.1 Thermophis baileyi | reverse complement strand
AGATTAGATAGATAGATAGATAGATAGATAGATAGATAGATAGATAGATAGATAGATAGATAGATAGATAGATAGATATATAGATAGATAGATAGAGATAGAATTCTTTATTGGCAAAGTGTGATTGGACACACAAGGAATTTGTCTTTGGTGTATATGCTCTCAGTGTACATAAGGAGAATAAAATACTTTCATCAAGAATAAAAAGATACAACAGTGATAGTCAAGGTTACTAATAAGCTATCAAATCGTACTAGGAAACAAATAAAAACAATATAAATTGAAAGATACAAGCATCATGGTTATAGTAATAAGTGGGAAGAGATAGATACTAGTAAGGAAGAGAAGAATAATAGTAATACAGTCTTAGTAAATTATTTGACAGTGTTGTGGGAATTAGTTGTTAAGCAGAGTGATGGCATTGGGGGAAAAACTGTTGTTGTGTCTAGTTGTTCTGGTGTTCAGTGCCCTATAGCATCGTTTTGAGGGTAGAAGTTGAAACAATTTATGTCCAGGATGTGAGGGGGTCTGTAGATATTTTCACAGCCCTCTTTGTGTCTTTGTAGGAGCCCCTCAAATATTCAAACACTGCTATCATGTCACCCCTAGTCCTTCTTTTCGTTAGACATACCTAATTCCTGCAACTGTTCTTCATATGTTTTAATCTCTAGCTCCCTAATCATTTTTGTTGCTCTTCTCTGCATTCTTCCCAGAATCTCAACATCTTTTTTTTTTTGTATTGTGGTGACCAAAAGTGTATGTAGTATTCCAAATGTGTGTTCCAAGCTTCCTGATTAAATAATACTGCACAAACGACGTCCCGAAAACCTCTTTTATTTTTAACGGCTGGTAATTATTTTCATTGCCAGCCGTAATAAGTATCAAACAAATGATAACAAGTCTTTGGGGGGGGGGGGAAGGCAGATAAGTACACGAACCTTGATCTTCCTTGACAAACTGCCAAGGACCAATTAGCAAGGAACTTGGCAAGTCCAAACAGAAACAGAGTCCGAGCTAGAATCACACGAGTTGAACAAAGTTGCTTCCTGCGACGAACCTGTTCATGTGCTCCACTTATATAGCCTATGGGAGGGGCCAATTATCTCCACGCCTTACTCCCGAGTAGTCCTTCTCCTCTGAAACTCTTCTTGCCTTCTGGCAGCTCTGCGCATGCGCGCATTGAGAACAGGCTCCCCCTGTTCCTCTGCCTCTGGCACCGAGCCTTCTCCAGACTCCAGGCCTGGCCCATGTTCCTCCCCAGCCTCCTCGCTGTCCGACTCTGCCGCCATCTCCGCAGGCCGCTGGCGGACCACAACAATGTGGTCTTACTAAGGCTTTGTAAAGCATTGAAGCAATGCCAGAGGTGATCTCCGGGATAGCTGAACTGAACATCCAGTTATGAGCCCACTGCTGTGGCCCCCGTAGAAGTGTGGTATATAATTATGTGGATTGTGTGTACAGAGAGTCCTCGGCTTACAACGGTTCATTTAGTGTCTGTTCAAAGTTACCATGGCACTGAAAAAAGGGACTTGTGACCGTTTTTCACACTTACAACCACTGCAGCATTCCCCTTGGTCATGTGGTCAGAATTCAGATGATCCACAGAAGAAGAGATAATTTAAAAAAAATATTAGACTGTGCAGAAATGGACAGTTTAACTATGAGGATAAAAGAAAAGGAAGACACAGAATATTTTCACATTTGGAACTTATTTTATCAATGGTTGGATAATAGAGGTAGAAATTAGGAATTTAATATTGTTATGTAAACAAACTGACCCAGACAGTATACGCTGTCCACTAAGCACTTATTGTATACAAAGAGAAAATATATTAAAAAAAATTTTTAAAAAAAAGAATTCAGATGTTTGGCAACTGGTTCATATTTATGACGGTTGCCTTGTCCCACGTGATCCCTTTGGCCATCTTCTGACAAGCAAAATCCATGGTGGAATCCAGATTCACTTAACAACCATGTTACTAACTTAACGAATGCCATGATTCACTTAACCACCGTGGCAAGAAACGTCATACCGTAGGGCAAAACTCGCTTCACAAATGTTTCACTTAGCAACATAAACTTTGGGCTCGATTGAGGTCATAAGTTGAGGACTAGCTGTATGTGTTTACTTCTCTTTCTCGTGTTCTCATCACATGGCTAAATAGTAATGGCATTTAAGAGCTTTTCAACAGTCCAACTACTTTGAAATCTTGCATGGTGTCTTGTTCAAATGCAAATGAATTCTCTTAACTGGCAGGACGCTTGTTGATGACAGGAGCTAAGTAGGCCTAGATAGAATTCTTCACATTGTGCAAATCCACTTGATATGCTCCAGGTAACTGATAGCAACTCCTACCATTTATAATTTACAGGAGAGGAAAATCTGAACATACAAAATATACTTTAGTTTCAACTCTCAACCAATATCAGAATTATGCATGCCGATACATTGAAATGTCATGCCATGACTTTTATGCCCGATCTGATGTGGATGTTTAGAATTATTGCAGAAATTCATTAGGTAGATAATGTGCATAACATTTCATATTATTAGCTAGAAAGACCACTTTAAAAGTTAGCAGATTTTGAGATTTTTAACTGTTCTCTGAACTCTTTCCTGCTGCCATACATTTTGATATCCTGAATATTACCAGAATTATCTGTTTCTTGTAATTCCATACAGCCCTGACCCTGAAAAATTAATATTGATTCTCACATCATTATGAATTTCTCTGGTTATAAGTTCTTTTTAGAGGTGATGACAAACAGATGCAACTAGAAATAGACATAATGATAAAAATGTAAGAAATTCATACTTACATTAGCACCAAGTTTACTGTGTGTATTTGTGTGTGTGTGTGTGCGTGCGTGCGTGTGTGTGTGCATGTGTGTGGTGTGTGTGTGTGTGTGTGTGTGGTCTAAACCAAAAATGGCTACTGTATAATCTTGGGAGCGGGTATGTATTTATTATGTAGAGCATATATTTGTTCCATGATNCTCTCTCTCTCTCTCTCTCTCTCTCTCTCTCTCTGTGTGTGTGTGTGTGGTGTGTGTGTGTGGTGTGTGTGTGTGTGTGTGTGTGATCTATATCGGGTGTCAAACTCAATTTCATTGAGTGCCACATGAGGGTTGTGTTTGACCTCGGGAGGGGGGGCAGGGGGCGTGACCAAGGGGTGTGGCCAGGGGGCGTGGCCAGCTTGATGTCACTCATGTCAGGGGCGCCTGTGGCGGCCCGAGTGCTCTGCCAATGAAAATGGGCTCCCAAGCTCTGTTTTCAGCCACGACGGCCTCCTGCAACCCTCTGCCAGCGAAAACGGAGGGGGGCCCCCGAGCACCATTTTTGCTGGCAGAGGGCTGCGGGAGGCTGTCGCAGCTGAAAATGGAGCTTGTGAGGGCCGGACGCGGTCCTCCTGAGCTCTGTTTTCGCTGGCAGAGGCACCACGGGTCTTTGCTGTTGCCAGGGCAGCCCCATGGGCCAGATCTAAGCACACCGCGGGCTAGATCCAGCCCGCAGGCCTTGAGTTTGACACCCCTGATCTATATCTATATCTATGTATCTATCTATGTATCTATCTATGTATCTATCTATCTATCTATCTATCTATCTATCTATCTATCTATCTATCTATCTATCTATCTATCCACACATATATACACACACCAGAGGCACCGCCATTTTGGTTTTGGCTACTGCGCATGCGCAGAAGCTGTTTTTTGCTTCTGCACATGCGCAGAAGCTGGGTTTTCAGCACTGCGCATGCCCGCGTGGCGCGCAAAGCACGCGCGCCCACGCGGCGCGGGAGGAACAAACCGGTGGCGAGGTAAGTTAGAACCCACCCCTGACACACACACAATGAACTTGGTGCTAATGTAAGTATTAATTTCTTACATTTTTATCATTACTTCTATTTCTAGTATTGTTTTCCACTTCCTACCTCTTAATTCCTCTTCCTGTTCCTTCCTTGTTCTTCCTATTATACCTTAATTCCTATAATTATGATTAACCTCGAATCTACCATCTCAATCACCCCCAAAACTGGGTGTGTCACATACTACCATCCCCCCCCAAAACAACTGGGTGTGTTACTGAATCTCTTTGTTCTTACTCCACCTGTATGATTTATCTGTTCTTAATATGGCCATTACTCTTTTCCTACTTCCTTGACCTCTTTACTTTGAACTGTCCTGCCCCCCCCCCCGCTTCCTCCAAGCTGTTTACAACACATGGCATCTCCTGCCAGGCCCCTCTTAAGTCCTGAAGTCAGTTATTTTTAATTCCTCTTGGGTTTTCTTTAGAGCTTCTCATGGTTTTTTTCTAGACAGCTGTGGCTGGTCTTTTCCCTTGCAATCTCTCTCTTAATCTGCATCCAACTTCCAAAGTCACTGGAAGTCTCTTCTACTTTGGAGATACTTCTTAGTTTCATCTTGACATTTCTTCCTTCTTTCCCAGGTCTCCCATTCTCCACTGCCTCTACAAATGGAAGGGGAAAATACCGCCTTCTCGGGTTTCCATCTTTTCTTCTCTCCCAGACTATACTCCTGATCTCCTTGGAATGGGGGTTGCTGAAGTGTCCATCATCTAGGAGTGACATGACAGCAGTCTTCCCATGTTTGAGTGGCTGCCACAGAGAAGAGGAGGCCAGCCTATTCTTTAAAGCACCTGAAGGTGCGATCAGAAGCTAATGGATGGAAACTAACCAAGGAGAGAAGCAACCTAGAACTAAGGAGAAATTTCCTGACAGTGAGAACAATTAACCAATGGAACAACTTGCCTCCAGAAGTTGCGAATGCTCCGACACTGGAGGTTTTTAAGAAGAGATTGGACAACCATTTGTCTGACATGGTATAGGGTCTCCTGCTTGAGCAGGGGGTTGGATTAGAAGACCTCCAAGGTCCCTTCCAACCCTGTTACTCTGTTATTTGTTGTTTTTCAACTTTCCAACACAAACACACCTTTTCTTTGCAGTGTCAACCACTTTCCTCCCTGCCCCCTGGTTTCAGTGAGGACTTTGCCAGGTCTCTTGGCCTGAGATACTTTCTTGTGTCACATCTGCTTTCTCTTTTGGTCACCTGGACATTCAGGTGTTAAACGTGTTTGGGCTCCATGCTACTTACTTTCTTTTTCTTCTCTCTTTTCTTCTTCTCCTTTTTCGGTTAGATCAGGAGTAGCAACTTTAAGCTTTGTGGACTTCAACTCCCAGAATTCCCCAGCCAGCCATGCTGGGAATTGAAGTCCATAGGTCTTAAAAGTTGACAAGGGTGGAACATCCTGGCTTTAGATCAACAGCAAATCATCCTTCTCTCTTCCACATCAAATAACTACACTCCTAAAGGTAAAGGTAAAGGTTCCCCTCGCACATGCGTGCTAGTCGTTCCCGACTCTAGGGGGCGGTGCTCATCTCCGTTTCAAAGCTGAAGAGCCAGCGCTGTCCGAAGACGTCTCCGTGGTCATGTGGCCGGCATGACTAAACGCAGAAGGTGCACGGAACGCTGTTACCTTCCCACCAAAGGTGGTCCCTATTTTTCTACTTGCATTTTTTACGTGCTTTCGAACTGCTAGGTCGGGAGAAGCTGGGACAAGTAACGGGAGCTCACTCCGTTACGCGGCGCTAGGGATTCGAACCACTGAACTGCCGACCTTTCGATCGACAAGCTCAGCGTCTTAGCCACTGAGCCACCGCGTCCCTAACTACACTCCTACTTGTCCTAATACTCATTCACAACAATTCTTATCTTCCAGAAAGGTAGTTATGTAGGTGCAGCTGGGCATGCTCTTTATGAGAGTGGGCTGAAGACCTTTGTTGGAAAAGGCTAAAGCTATCTTCTCAGATCACAAAGCCATCCTGAAAACATGGTTTAGGAATTAGCCATCTCGGTTTAGGACAGGAAGAAGAGGACAGTAGGGAAGTGAAAAGAGAGAGAGGAACGCTCTTTGGGGTCAACCTATTCTCCAAAGCACCTGAAGGCAGGACAAGAATTAACAGATGGAAGCTTATCAAAGAGAGATCCAACCTAGAACTTAAGGAGAAATTTCCTGACAGTGAGAACAATTAATCAATGGAATAGCTTGCCTCCAGAAGCTGTGGGTGCTCCATCACTGGAGGTTTTCAAGAAGAGACTCGACAGCCATTTGTCCAGAATTATATAAGGTCTCCTGCCTGAGCAGGAGGTTTGACTGGAAGACCTCCAAGGTCCCTTCCAACTCTGTTATTCTGAATAGAACGTGAAGTAGATGGTTCTAGTTTTAGTCCTGGAGAAGCACCCCATATTCAGCAGAGAAGATGAATGGGGCAGAACTTCCACCTGAATTTCAGAGGAGAAGGAAACTTCTCAGCTAAGTGATGTTACCATCCAGCTTCATATGACCCAAGATCTAAGAAAGCAGGGGTGAAATGCTACCGGTTTGGCCCAGTCCGGGCGTACCGGTAGCGGCGGCTACCGGTGGTTTGGAGAACCAGCGCGAGGTTCCGCCCACCCGCCCGTACGTCGCCATTTTCTTGTTTTAAACCCTCTGTGCATGCGCAAAGCGTTCTGTGCATGCGCAGAGGGTGAAAAAAAAGAGCCGAGGTGGCGCAGTGGTTAGAGTGCAGTACTGCAGGCTACTTCAGCTGACTGTTTAGCAGTTCAGCAGTTCAAATCTCACCGGCTCAAGGTTGACTCAGCCTTCCATCCTTCTGAGGTGGGTAAAATGAGGACCCAGATTGTTGGGGGCAATATGCTGACTCTGTGAACCGCTTAGAGAGTGCTGTAAAGCACTGTAAAGCGGTATATAAGTCTAAGTGCTAATTGCTAATTGCTAAAAAGCACGCGCGCAAAGCGCATGCTTCCGAACCGGTAGGGAAGGTAAGTAGATTTCACCGCTGTAAGAAAGTCTTGGTCATCTCAGGGCTGTGTTGAGAATAAAAGAATGAAGGAAGGCCTTCTCCAAGGCTGAATGGTGGGTTAGAACTGGACAACTTGGGTCAGTCTTAAGATTCAGAAGAGCCCACCTTGCGAACGTATCTATTTGTGACATTCACTTCTGAATTTATGAAAAATCCTAGGACCAGACATAAAACACACAATGTGAGTTCCTTCTGCAAGCCTATGACCAAAATTGCTCCGGCCCTGGGAATCCCATGGAGACCTGAAGCCTGTGAAATGGTTGCACGGTGTGTGAGATTTTCAGATTAACAGAGTTGGAAGGGACCTTGTAGGTCATCTAGTCCAACCCCCCGCCCAAGCAGGAGACCCTACACCATTTCTGACCGATGGCAGTCCAGTCTCTTCTTGAGAGCTTCCAGTGATGAAGGCTCCCACAACTTCTGAAGGCAAAAGCTGTTCCATTGGTTGATTGCGCTCCCTGTGAGAAAATTTCCCCTTATTTCCAGAACTCTCCCTTGTTTTATGTTTATAGCTTTTCACGACCTGGTTGTAATTGTTCTTTTGTTTTTGCAATTTAATTGCGTGAGCCTCCCGGAGTCAGGCAGGTGAGATGGGAGGTTATAGAAATTCAACAGATAAAGCAAATAGTGGGCTGGGAAGTTTTGTTGCGTTTACTTTTGTGTGTGAAGGCACACAAATGTAAGGACAGGAGCTGAGCCCCGCCCTCTGCTTCTAGGGACTATAAACTGTCACTACAGGCTTCTTAGATATCCAGGAAAGTCGTCGTCTTCTTCTTCCTGCCCAGCCTGGTGGTGTTGGTGGAATCTCTTCCCTTCCTGATCATCTGGAGAAGATACCTGGGTGGGAATTATAACTTCTGCAATGGTGCTAGGACGGAAGTTGCCAGGTTTCCTTCCTACGTTGCTTATCCTGTTCTTTGCTGTGAATATTTTGTTCGTGATGCACGTGAAACATGAAATGCAGAGCCTCAGAAGGGAACCCGGCGGACATCAAGAGCAACGAGCTTTGGATGCGGCAAAGGAGAATGACTTCATCGGACATCTTGAAAAAATAGAGACCATGTTCCTCAATCTATGTAAGTAAGAAAAGACGCCATTTCTAGTGAGGCTTTCCTGCCTAAGTAGGGGGTTAGACTAGAAGATCTCCAAGATCCCTTTCCAACTCTGTTATTCTATATTCTTTATTATAACAATGCGCAGAAACCTCTCGGAGCGTATTGCAGGTAGTCCTCGACTTACAACAGTTCATTTAGTGACCGTCCAAAGTTACAACAGGCATGGGGAAAAGTGATTTATGACCCTTTTTGAACACTTATGACCGTTGCAGCATCCCAGCAGTCACATGAATGAAATTCGGACACTTGGCAACTGGTTCATATTTATGACGGTCGCAGCGTCCTGAGGTCATGTGATCCCCTTTTGCGACCTTCTGACATGCAAAGTCATCGGGGAAGCCAGATTCACTTAACAGCCGGGTTCCTAATGTGCCACCTGAAATAATTCACTTAACAACTGTGGCAAGAAAGATCATAAAATGGGGGCAAAACTCACTTAATAAATGTCTCACTTAGCAACAATTGTGCTAAGTGAGGGCTCAATTGTGGTCGTAAGTTGAGGACTACCTGTATTGTACAGGATTTCATTGTTCTACCCACCGTGAGTTTCAAAACTTAAAAACTCTTGTTATTTTCCTTGGGCATTGTTTTCTGGCCTTTTCGGGGAGAAGTAATTCGAAACAAAGCAGGTGAGAGAGAAACAATTTTGCCTAATATTAGTTATATAACTAATATATAAGTTGCCCTGTAGTACGATGGGTGGCCAATAAATTTGATGAATAAATAAATATGAACTAGATTAAATAGTTAGCCTCTGGCTCTCCATCCCAACGCTATTACTATTGGTCATATTGGTCATAAATAAACAATTATTTAACAATTACCCAACTGTGATATTTCATCACTGCAATTTTTGCAGTTTCAATCATGAATGTGAACTCTAGATTTGAAGTCCAACAATTTAGAATTGTAACTAAATATTGCTACATGCCATGCAGGGGTGGGTTCAGACTTACCTCGCTGCCGGTTCGCTCCCTCCCGCGCCGCGTGGGCGTGCCTCGCACGCGCACGCATGCGCAGTAACAAAAAATCCAAAAAAAAATAAAAAACAAAGCCGAAAAAAAGATGGTGACTGCATGCACAGTGCTGGAAGTCGGCTTCTGCGCATGCTCAGAAGAAAAAAAAATTCAAAAAAAAAATTCAAAAAAAAGATGGCGGCCCCCACGGACCGGCACCGACCGATCTGGTTTGGTGACGTCATCATGACGTCACCAGCAGGCCGCTACCGGTTCGGGAGAACCAGTCCGAACGGGGAGGAACCCACCCCTGATGCCATGTACCAAATGATTCCTAAGGCAACTTATCAAATATAAATATTGTCAGCTATTAAATTCTCAGGAATGCTGGGTGCAAAGCCATGTCATTTATGAAATATCCTATAATGCAAAGTAAAACTGTTTCTTCAAGGAGCTTATGAAAAAGGAGAGGAAGGCAAGGCAGGAGAAGTAAACGATTCTCAGAATAGCAACTGAGAACAAAGCCCGTAGGTACCTCACGCACCCAGGAACTACTGGGATCAATTCCCTCTCCTGATTTTACTGAATGTTTTAAGATATTTTTATAAACATGAGAAGCTAAGATGTCACCAGACCTCTTGTGCAAGGGAAGAAGGAAAGGAGGGAGAGGAGGGGAACAGAGGGGAAGTTTGGGGAGAGGAGAGGGAAGAGGAGAGGAGGGGAGAGGAGAGGAAGGGAGGGAAGTGGGAGGAAGCAGGAGAGGGTGGGCGGAGGAGACCACAGGAGGGCAGAGGAGAGGAGAGTAAAGGAGAGAGGAGGGGAGAGCAGGAGAGAGGAGAGAGCAGGGGAGGGGAAGGGAGAGCGGGGGAGGAGAGGAAAGAGCAGGGGAGGGGAGGGGGAAGTAGGGGAGGAGAGGAGAGAGCAGGAGGGGGAGGAGAGCAGGAGAAGGAAGGGGAGAGGAGGAGAGGGGAGAGCAGGGGAGGGGAGGGGAGATAGGAAGGGTACATGGGATTTCTTAAGATTTTATTGCCCCTAGGCAAGGTTCTTACCAAGAGAAACACTGAGGTACAGTATTTCTTACTTGTCATTTCCACTTCTTTCTTTCTTTTTCTTTCTTTCTTTCTTTCTTTCTTTCTTTCTTTCTTTCTTTCTTTCTTTTTGCATAAAGTTTTTTATTTTATAACATATAAAAATTCCATTTTTGGTTAAACAGTGTGTTGTCTGGGTACAAATAGTTTTAGGAAATAATCATCAACATGTTTACAACAATGTTCATTACATTGATATTCAATCTATCATAATAACCATAATAATATTACTGATACTTGCTTATCCATTTAAACAAACCTCCCTTTTTTCATTGGTCCTTTTCTTATATTGCCATGTTTCTAACTTCTGTTTTAGTCAGCTAACCGTTGATAAAATAAGTCCCAAGTCAAAAAGTATTCAGTTTCTTCCTTTTCCTTAATTGTAAGTGTTAATCTATCCATTTCTGCACATTCTAATATTTTTTAATCACATTTTCATCTGTAGGGATCTCTTCACTTTTCCATTGTTGTGCAAATACAATTCTGGCTGCAGTCAATACATGTAAAATCAAATATGTATTCCCCTTGTTATACTTATCCAGTAAAATGCCCAACAAAAATATTTCTGGTTTTAAATCAATATGTTGCTTTACCATTTTTTCCAACCATGTATGTATTTTTGTCCGATATTTTTTTTTTATTTTGGGCATGTCCACCACATATGATAATACAAACCAGGTATCTGATGACATTTCCAACATTTAGAAGACATATCCTTAAACATCTTAGCCAACCTTGAGGGTGGAAAATGCCATCTATAAAACATTTTATAAAGATTTTCTTTATATGCAGTTGACATCATTAATTTATAATTTCTATCCCACAGTTTCTGCCGTTTATCTAATTCTATTGTATAACCAAAATTTTTAGCCCATACTATCATTGTCTCCTTTACTTGCTCGTCTTCCATCTTGATACTTAATAAGTAGCTATATATTTTCTTTATTAATTTTTCATCCGTTCCTGTTAATATCTGATTTAATTCTGCTAATTCTTTATGAAAACCATACATTTTAGCATCCTTCTCATATCGAGATTGTATCTGCACTTGTGGCTACCATGCTATGTCAATCCCTTGACTACTCAGTTCTTGACTACTCAGTTCTTGCTTAGTTTAAGTTCCCCCTTTTCATTCAAAATATCTTTGTATCTGGTAATGGTTTCCATATTGATTACATTTGGGTGAATCAGTGCCAGGCATTGTCATTTCCACTTCTTGCGTGACATTTTTGCTCGATGACCTGTTAGCCAGCGTTTGAGTGTCAACATTTCAAACTGAAAAGGGTCAGATGAAGATCTTTGTCCAAGCTATTTCCCACCCCCCCCCTTTGTGATTGCAGCAAAATCTGATTCAACCAGACACAAAGCTGAGAAAGCAAGAAGCATTTATGGAATTTGGCCCCACAATTATGAATAAGTGAAAAGTCCATTGTTCAACGTTCGGAGTTAAAAATACCTACCTTGATCAAAATTAACTTGCAATTCATCATCCAGATCCATGTCTGGTATTTCTGCCTCCTTCTAATTGTGACGTGTGATTCCATCGTGATTGTGATGGCACAGCAGAGGTCCTCTGTCCTTTTGAGCATGGTTTTGCCTCCAGTGTTGTCATGAACATAGAATAATGGGGTTGGAAGGGACCTTGGAGGTCTTCTAGTCCAACCCCCTGCTAAAGTTAGAATTAGAGTTAGGGGTCCTATAAAGATGAGGGGGTCAAATTATTTTCCAAAGCACCAAAAGGCAGGACAAGAAGCAATGGTTGGAAACTAACCAAGGAGAGAAGCAACCTAAGAGAACGTTCCTAATGGTGAAAGCCATCAACCAATGGAACAGCTTGCCTTCAGAAGTTGTGGGTGCCCCATCACTGGAGGCTTTCAAAAACAGACTGGACAACTGGACAAGAGACTGATTAAGAGATACTGCAAATGGCCATACATCCAGAATACAGAATTACAGAGTTGGAAGGGATCTTGGAGGTCTTCTAGTCCAACCCCCTGCTCAAGTAGGAGACCCTATATCATTTCAGACAACTGGCTGTCCAATTTCTTTTTAAAAACCTCCAGTGATGGAGCAAGCACAGCTTCTGGAGGAAAGTTATTCCACTGGTTAATTGCTCTAACTGTCAGGAAATTTCTCCTTAGTTCTAGGTTGCTTCTATCCTTGGTTAATTTCCAACCATTGCTTCTTGTCCTGCTTTTTGGTGCTTTGGAAAATAGTTTGACACCCCCCCTCCTCGTCTTTATAGGAGTCCTAACTCTAGCAGGGGGTTGGACTAGAAGACCTCCAAGTCTTCTTGGAGGTCTTCTAAAAAAGATGTTGAACTCTAGTCTAGAAAGACTCTAGAAAGAATGCAGAGAAGAACAACAAAGATGATTAGGGGATTGGAGGCTAAAACATATGAAGAACGGTTGCTGGAATTGGGTATGTCTAGTCTGATGAAAAGAAGGACAAGGGATGACATGATAGCAGTGTTCCAATATCTCAGGGGCTGCCACAAAGAAGAGGGAGTCAAGCTATTCTCCAAAGCACCTGAGGGTAGAACAAGAAGCAATGGGTGGAAACTAATCAAGGAGAGAAGCAACCTAGAAATAAGGAGAAATTTCCTGACAGAACAATTAACCAGTGGAACAACTTGCCTCCAGAAGTTGTGAATGCTCCAACACTGGAAGTTTTTAAGAAGAGATTGGACAACCATTTGTCTGAAATGGCATAGGGCTTCCTGCCTGAGCAGGGGGTTGGACTAGAAGACCTCCAAGGTCCCTTCCCACTCTGTTATTCTATTCCATTGAAGTTCCCTTCCAAACCTATGACTCTATGTTCTATTCTAAGTTATTTCTTTATGAGGTTTGGGGCATTTTATCCCTCTGCCTATTGCCTGTTTGTGTTTTTCAGCAAATTACATAAAATTATCCGAGGACAAAAAGAAGGCAGCAAATGAACTGAAATTGCCCGAGAAGCCACACCAGGAACTACAGGAAGACCAACAGGGCAAGGAAAACCGGAGGGAACCTGAGGCGCCTCCCAGAATGCGGTTCCCAGATTCCCCTCTGTTCCAGAGATGGGGCAAAGATTTAATGGAGGACCAGCAAATTGTAGCCCAGAAGCTTTTCGATAAGTATGGGTACAATGTTTACCTGAGTGATCGCTTGCCTTTGGAAAGGCCTTTGAAGGATACCAGGCCTCCCAGGTGAAGTAGCATCTTATCCATCTTTGGCTTACCAAGGGAAGGGCAATGTTCTGACCTAGGCTTCACCAAATCACGAAACAGACTCCTTGTCCCGAAAAAAACCCCTTTTTATTTGGCTAATGTGAATTCCTCACATTCACATCCAGCAAAGTCCCAGCAAACAGTCTTTCTAGGTTTAATTGCAACAACAGACCTTATCAGTCTTGGAGAGTTGCCAGGCCGATAGCTTCCAAGCGCAACGCTGTACAATGAAATACTTGGCAAGGAGTCTCTGTGAGGCACAAACTCAGATAAGCAAATCTTCACACTAATAAACAAACTAATTGTTTCCTGCCAACACCACTCCCCTTTCGCTCCCATTTATTCCCTATGGGAGGGGCCATTCAGCATCCCCTTGTGCTTTTACTCCCGAGTCGACCCCTGTTCCTTAATTGTTCCCTTCTCCTGACAGCTCTGCGCATGCGCACATCGGGAACAGGCTCCAGCTGTTCTTCTGCACCACTTATCTCTGACTCCGAAGGTAGCTGATAACTGTCGGATGGCCCTGGCCCCATCTCTGCCTCCGATGCAGAGCACTCATGAGAGCCTTCCCCAGACTCCAGGACTGGCCCATGTTCCTCCCCAACCACCTCACTGTCCGAGTCTGCTGCCAGCTCCACTGGCCGCTGGCGGGCCACAACAGGCAGGGCTGGCCAAGCTTGGGGTGACGGTGGCCGTGGTGAAGAAAGTGCCAACAGGCTGGCACAGAGGGCAGATTGGAAAGGTAGAGCTGAATGCAGATAATCCTCGAATTTTGACCACAATTGAGCCCAATGTTTCTGTCGCTGAGCAAGACAGTCACTAAGTGAGTTTTGCCCTGTTTAAGACCTTTCTCGCCATGGTTGTTAAGTGAATCACTGCAGTTGTTGAGTTAGACACCCGGTTGTTAAATGAATCCGGCTTCCCCATTGACTTTGCTTGTCAGAAGGTCACAAAAGGGGATCACATGACCCTGGGACACTGCAACCGTCATAAATACGAGTCAGTTGCCAAGCCTGAAGTTTGATCACGTGACCACAGGGATGCTACAACAGTCGTAAATGTGAAAAAATGGTCATAAGTCACTTTTTCAGCGCCTTTGTAACTTTGAAGGGTCACCAAATGAATGATTGAAGGTCAGGGGCTACCTGTAAAATTATAACAATATGACTTCCTTTCCATATAATGGGAAATCTTGCTTAGTCCAAGTCTCTTTATAGACATATAAACAGAGAGTTCAGAAGCTAGATTTGATTGGAAATAGCCTGATTAAGTTAGAAGCCTCCTGATTTGAATCTGAGCCCAAATCCAAAGTCCTGACACCATCAGGATGAGTTTAGGTCAGGGGTGTCAAACTCGATTTCATTGAGAGCCGCATCAGGGTTGTGTTTGACCTCGGGGGTGGGGCGTGGCCAGGGGGCGTGGCCAGCTCGACATCACTTGTGTCGGGGCGCCTGTGGGGGCCCGAGCGCTCTGCCAGCAAACACCAGCTCCCGGGCTCCGTTTTTGGCTGCCACGGCCTCCTGCAAGCCTTTGTCAGTGAAAATGGAGCTCGGGAGGGCCGCACACAGCCCTCCTGAGCTCCATTTTTGCTTGCAGAGGCATTGTAGGCTGGTCCTTCACTGTTTCCAGGGTGGCCCCCTGGGCCAGATCTAAGCCTTGAGTTTGACACCCCTGGTTTAGGTGGTCTATACCTGTAAGAATAAGGTGGGAGGGAAGAAACACCCCTGGTTTAGGTGGTCTATACCTGTAAGAATAAGGTGGGAGGGAAGAAACTCAGGAATGTGTGAGAAGAGAGTGACAACAAACTTCAAAGATGAAGAAGAAATGTATTTATCAACCCAACCAGGCAACTCATCCTGCCAGCCATTCAGCATAACAGTTGAGATGAGAATCAAGGAGATTCTTCCAGAGTTAGTTGTAGTGTAAGCTTCACCGCCTTGATTGTGTCTCTGTTTTCTTCACACAGACATCATGAAGAAATGGTTTCTTCCATGACTCTGGGCCAGTAATGGGTTTCACTTACCTTTGCTACCGGTTCGGAGAACCTTCTGCGCATGCGCAGATCGTCCGTGATGACATCCGGGCGGGTGGGCAGAGCCTCCCGCCACCGCCGCTACCAGTTCGCCCGAACCAGGGCGAATCGGTAGCAACCTACCACTGCTCTGGGCCTTGATAGAGTATTTGTAGCTTAAGGTTGGACTGTGGAGCCCTTGATGGTCTCTGAGCTTGATGGTTTTAACCAAACTAGGTAACATCATCAGTGCCCTGATGATGTTATCTACTTTGGTAATGAAACATCTGCAAGAAAACCATCAAGCTCAGAGAGAACCAAGGATTCCACACTGAGCTTTATTTGCTTGTTCCTATGTGTGAGGTTGGACAATCATTTGTCTGAAATGGTATAGGGTCTCCTGCTTGAGCAGGGGTTGGAGTAGAAGACCTCCAAGGCCCCTTCCTACTTTGTTATTCTGTTATTCTGCAATTCTTGCAATCCTTCAGTTGCATTGCGCCACAATAATGTAATGAATATTCATTTTTCCTGGTTTCCTCCAGATGTCGAGAGAAAAAATATTCGCATGATCTCCCAACCCTTAGTGTCATTCTTATATTCTTTAACGAGGCTACCTCCATCATCTTACGTGCAATCACCAGCATAATTAACCGAACACCATCTCACCTCCTGAAAGAAATTATCCTAATTGATGATTTCAGTTCAAATGGTAAGTAGCATGGTCTGAAATCTTTCCATGGGCAAACCTCTTTTTCACGAAATTAGGGGCTTCTACGGAACTTCAGATAGTCCCCGACTTACAACAGTTCATTTAGTGACCGTTTGAATTACAACGGTATTGAAAGAAGTTACTTATGACCGTTTTTCACACTTACGACCATTGTAGCATCCCCATGGTCACGTGATCAAAATTCAGACGCTTAGCAACTGACTCATATTTACGACAGTTGCAGCGTCCTGGTGTCGTGTGATCCCCTTTTGCAACCTTCTGACAAGCAAAGTCAGCGGGAAAGCCAGATTCACTTAACAACTGTGTTACTAATTTAACAACCTCAGTGATTCACTTAATAACTATGGCAAAAAAGGTCATAAAATTGGGTAAACTCATTTAACAAATGTCTCACTTAGCGACATAAATTTTGGGCTCCATTGTGGTCATAAGTCGAGGACTACCTGTATATAAAAACATTCCTCATAGAAATACTGGATTGTTTTCTGAATAAAGTGCACTACTGTACTGTTAAGGAATTGCAACAAACCAACACATTCTCTTTCCACTGTAATCTGTTAGAAATTCTGTATATAGCCTTACAGAACAGACAGTGCACAGTCCACATGTGCTTTACTGCTTTACTGCAACAAGTAAGCAGGAAACTTTATTCAGAGAAAAGGCATAGAGTTGCACCATAGATGCAATTACAAACTTATAAACACTGCCATCTACTGGTTGAATACTTATTTATTTATTTATTTATTTTGTCAAACATGTACAAGATAGCAGGTATAGGTATAAACATAAACATAATCAAAGTGAATACAGATAGATGAGGACAATAGGACAGTAGGACAGGGACGGTAGGCACGCTGGTGCGCTTATGCACGCCCCTTACAGACCTCTTAGGAATGGGGTGAGGTCGACAGTGGACAGTCTAAGGTTAAAGTTTTTTGGGTTTGGGGAAGAAACCACAGAGTCAGGTAGTGAATTCTAGGCATTAATCACTCTGTTGCATTGTGGCAGATAATTTTATGAACTACATTTAGATCTGTTCTAAGGCGACGTAGTTCTAAGTTGTCTAGGCCCAAAATTTCAAGTCTGGTGGAATAAGGTATTCTGTTGCAAGTGGAGGAGTGGAGGACTCTTCTCGTGAAATATTTTTGGACTCTCTCAATTGTATTAATGTCCGATATGCAGTGCGGGTTCCAGACAGGAGAGCTGTATTCAAGAATTGGTCTAGCGAACGTTTTGTATGCTCTAGTTAGCAGTGTAATGTTGCCATTACATACTATTACATACACATACATTATATATTACATACAGAGCAATACTGCTGTGCAGAATACATGAACACTGTATTCCAACAAGATATCTCTGCACGTGGCTTAAATTATGTTTTCTTTCCAACTGCTGGGCAGCTATCCTCAATTGCTGCATACCCAGACTTGGAGAACAAGATTCTGTAAAATCATACCAATTTAAATGTTTTGAGTCTGAAAGAATCATTTCACACATGTTAAACTCAGAGCAAAGCACTACAAATCCAAGAGTTTCATCGTGAGCTTGCATCATATATTGCTTTGAATGTGGAATCTTGGTGGTCTCTGAGGTTGCTTGTTTTCCTGCAGATGTTTCATTACCCAACTAGATAACAACATCAGTGTGAGCGAGTGTAGCGTTTGCTCCCCCTTTTTATACAATAGCTTGCCCTGCTAACTACGATAGGAAGGAAGAAGAAAGGGCGGACTAAAGAGAGCTCTGCAAAATGCAAAGCCAACAACTGTGGCAAAGAACAACAAGCCAGTGAATAGACCAGCTCTTTGAATCTCTCTGGACAAAGAGAGGATAGGAGTGTCAAAGGTGCTTTTTCAAACTGGACTTTCTTGTTTTTTCCTTGAAGACGTTTCGCTTCTCATCCAAGAAGCTTCTTCAATTCCGACTGAATGGTGGGGAATGGAAGGATTTATATCCCTTGCAGTCATCTGGTTGTTAGCACTCTTTCTGAGAGTTGTTGAGGCCACTTGGAGGTTTATCTGTGCGCTCAGAGTCACTTGAATAGTGCAAATGGGTGTGAAACCTTCTTGGAACTGCTGAAAGGACTGTGTTGTAAACGGGACAGGTGTGTCATATCTTCGCCCCCCCTCCCCTTGAGAGAGGGCTGTTAATTTTAATGTAGATGGCCTCTTTTCCTTCACCAAACACATCAACTCCGGGGACATCAAGTCCACATGGGAAGATGTTAAGGAAAATAGAAAAAAAGAGATAAAAGAGAAAGGATTTTAAAAAGTGGACAGTAGAGGGCACTAAAAACTTAACTAAAGGAGCAAAATACATAAACCTGATTAACAGCAACAGTAGGATGCAAAATGCTATAACTGTCCTGCTTCCGGTTTCAGCCTCACATACACACATGGTTTCTTGGGAGTTGATCTGTTTTATTTTCAGGCAAACAAGAGTTAGCAAAGAGTGGTGTGGTGGCTTAGAGGTGGAGCTCTCGCCTCACAATCAGTAGGCTGTGAGTTCGATCCTAAATAGAGGCAGATATTTCTCTCCCTGGGCACACTGAGAATATATCTGCTGAACAAAACTCCGCATTGGCGACAGGAAGGGCATCCGGCCATTAAACACTCAGCTCCATTCAGTTGCCCAGACTCCACCCCGCAAGGGATTATGGGGTTGTTAAAAGAAGGTGATGAAACAAGAGTTAGCAATGAAGCCAGGAATGTCAAAGAAAGCAAAGACTTACTGCAAAATATATTTTCAAAGAAGAATGTGATCAAAAGTTTCCAGAGGCAGACTAAGGTTCAAGAGGCAGATCAAGGTTATTGGCCACTCCAAAGGTCTAAGGTTCAAGAGTGGAATTCACATACAGGGATAACATAGGAGCCAGAGAGAACAGAGGTAAAACAAGTTTCTCATATAAGCTACAGCCAGCTCTTGCTAAACAGAATATTTATTCTGTTACTTGGCAAGTAATCTAATAGAATTCCTCTGTTCTGTTCTGTTCTGTTCTGTTCTCCTTTCCACTCCTCCGGTTCAGAGACTGGGAAGCCTTATCCCATCCTCCTCTGACAGATCTAGCTGCTCAGATGATGCTTCTGATTGATAAGCCTCAGGTGACATCTGGCTTGGTCCTTCCTGAGAATACCATTCCACAGATTCTGCTGGAACAGCTTCTTCAGCTTCAAATTCCAAATCCGAGTCGATCACACCAGAAATACTAAAGGATGCTTTTGAAACAGGGAATCAGAAGTTAATATCAACAATGTCAATAGTGATGTTTGCTTTTATGGATGGACTGCCCCCCCCCCAAAAAAAAGTGTTATGGAAGAAATGGAAGAAGAGGAACAAGTTTTATCTGACAAGACAGAAAGACAGCAATCATTGAAAGTGGATCTATAAATGACGGACTACAAGACTGATATGAAGGAAGATTTTATTGGATGCACAAAAGAAATCAGACGATGCTTTAAAAATCAAAAGGGAATTGCAAATAATATGTCAAAAGAGTGACCTGGATAATTTTATTATATTGGATTTACAAAATAAGTTTGTTAAAGCTTGGATAAATATTGTAAGAAGGAATAAAAGAGAAATGAAATCTAGTTCCATGACTTTACTTGACTGGACCGAAGATTAAGATTTTTAGAAGTAAAAGGAAAGAATATAAAGTTGGCTTATTTGAGCATGGTTAAAATGGATCGTTTATCCAAAAATGCCAGTTGTTATTTCTGGCAACCCTTAATGGACTTTTGCTGACATCAGAACTGAAATGACAATGCTTTTTGGATTTGCTTATAGATAAGAGATGGAACAAGGGATAAAGAGATCATTAGTTGCAAATTAAGAGAAGGCGAAAAATTACCAAAATTATTTATACATGTTGTGATAAAGATTGGAAGTCATTTTTTTCTATATTTCTTATCTTCTTTGGCATTTTCTTTCTTTGTTTCTTTGCCTTTTTATTCTTTCTACTCTTTTTTTTCGTTTGTATTAGTTTTTCCTATTGCAATTATAACCTTTAATAAAATTATTTTTAAAAACCAAAATATAAATGGAGATGATTAAGATTCAATTGCTGTAGAATATGTATTGATTATGGGGACATTACTGCAAACTGTCACTAGAGATCCTTCTAATTTTATGTTTTTGACAATTTGTAAACCGTCCAGAGTTGCTGGGAATTGGGTGATATATTACTGTTTGTCGCCGAGTCGGCCAGATGTTAGACTGGATTTAGCATTTATATCCACCTATCGAGTCCTTCCCAAGAACTTGAGTTAGGCAGATGTTTTTTTGGTGTTAGAGGTATCATTGCAGGATGTAAGCTGTTCCAAGTAAAGTTGTTTTTTTGCAATTGATTGATGGCGAATTTGTCACTGTCGATGATATTCAAGTGGTTTTCAAGATGTTTTGGGATTGCACCCAAGGCCTCTATTACTATTGGCATTATCTTTGCTTTCTTTCCTACTACAATTTGCAGACCTTTGTATTTTGTGATTTTTCTCCAGTTCTTTCTCTTCTATTTTGCTGTCTCCAGGTAACGTAACATCCACTATCCAGTGGATAGTGTCTTTCTTATCAATAATTGTTAAATTGGGGTGTTATGTAGCAGGTGCTTGGCAATTAACAATTAACCAGTGGAAGAGCTTGCCTTCAGACCAGTAGTGGGTTCATGCTCATGCTCACGCGTGCGCACGCAACGCTTCTGCGCATGCACAGAAGCGTCCCGGGCAGGTGGGCGGAGCGTTCTGGGTTAGTGGGCGGAGCATCCTGGGTGGGTGGGAGGAGCATCCCAGGCGGGTGGGTGGAGCCTCCCGCCGCCGCCGCTACCAGTTCGCAGAACCGGGCCGAACCGGGAGCAACCCACCAATGCTTCAGACGTTGTGGGCGCTCCATCACTGGAGGTTTTTAAGAAGAGACTGGACAGTCACTTGTCTGAAATGGTATGGGATCTCCTGCTTGAGCAGGGGGCTGGACTAGAAGACCTCCAAGGTCCCTTCCAGCTCTATTCCGATTCTGATTCTGTTTGAATTCTAAAGACCCAAAGCAATTTAGCTTCTTCATTTTCTGTTACTTGGTCTATTTTTGTGGTTCCCCCAGTTCTTGCTTGTAGGAAAACTATTTCTTGCAGACATTCCAATGTACCGTTGTTGCTACTTTGTCGTGGTTTTGTGTGTTCTTATTATTTTAATAACCAAATATCTCTCAACATTATTAAAACATTTCTGTGGTTAAGTGAGACATATGTTAAGTGAATTTTGCCCCATTTTACGAACGTTCTTGCCACAGTTGTTAAGTGAAACTCTGCAGTTCTTAAATTAGTAACACGGTTATTAAGTGAATCTGCTTTCTCCATTGACTTTGCTTGTTAAAAGGTTGCAAAAGGGGATCACATGACCCCGGGACACTGAAACCGTCATAAATGTGAGTCAGTTGTCAAGCATCCAAATGTAAATCACATGACCCTGGGGAATCCTGTAACAGTCGTAAGTGTGAAAAACGGTCATAAGTCACTTTTCTCAGCCCCGTTGTAACTTCGAACGGTCACTAAATGAACTGTTGCAAGTCGAGGATTACCTGTAATGCAGAGAGAATGGACATTTTAGCTGTGTAACAAAAGTGGAATTTCCTCCTGCATTCTGGCATGAACCTCTCAAATTAATACTGTTAAAATCTGTTGCATTTTTTTGCCAGAGGAACTGAAAGGTCCTTTGGAAGAACATATCAAAAAGTTCAACGACAAACATCCTGGATTGCTGAAAATTGTGAGACATAAAGAAAGGAAGGGTCTCACAGAAGCTCGGATTTCTGGCTGGAGAGCATCTCTGGCAGACGTGGTGGCTATTTTGGATGCACATATTGAAGTCAACACGAACTGGTAAGTCTAGAGGGGTGTCAAACCCAAGGGCCGGGGCCCAGATCCAGCCCGCGGGGTGCTTAGATCTGGCCTGCGGGGCCGCCCTGGAAACAGTGAAGGACCAGCCCGCGGTGCCTCTGGCAGCAAAAATTGAGCTCGTGAGGGCCGCGCGCGGCCCTCCCCGAGGTCCGTTTTCACTGGCAGAGTATTGCAGGAGGCTGTTGCAGCCGAAAATGGAGTTCGGGAGCCCGTTTTCACTGGCAGAGCGCTCGGGCCACCACAGGCACCCCCCTGACACGAGTGACATGCTGGCCACGCCCACCCTGCCACGCCCACCCCGGCCACCTGAGGTCAAACACAACCCTGATGCGGCCCTCAATGAAATTGTGTTTGACATCCCTGGTCTAGAACATCATCCATCTCCAGAGAGTAACTCAACAGGTCCATTCTAATTAATTGTGCTAAGAGATTAATTCTCCTGAGAGATAGCTAAAGACAGGTATAGAATAGGTAGAACCTCGCTCAATAAATGTAACTCCAAGAAGAATCTTGGAAGTCCTAGTGGAGGATCACTTAAACATGAGCCAGCAGTGTGCTGCAGCAGCCAAAAAAGCCAATGCAATCCTAGGCTGCATTAACAGAGGGATAGAATCAAGGTTACGTGAAGTGTTAGTACCAATTTATAATGCCTTGGTAAGACCACACTTGGAATACTGCATCCAGTTTTGGTTGGAATGATGTAAAAAAGATGTTGAGACTCTGGAAAGAGTGCAGCAACTAAGACGGTTAGGGGATAATTGGAGGCTAAAACATATGAAGAACAGTTGCAGGAATTGGGTATGTCTAGTTTAATGAAAACAAGGACTAGGGGTGACATGATAGCAGCCTTCCAATATTTGAGGGCTGCCACAAAGAAGAGGGGGTCAACCTATTTACCAAAGCACCTGAAGGCAGGACAAAAAGCAATGGATGGAAACTAATCAAGGGGAGAAACAACCTAGAGCTAAGGAGAAAACTTAAGCTCTCTACAAGAATCTGAACTACTAATGGTGAAAACAAATTGGCGGTAGATAAGAGCCAATGGAATTCAAGGTGGGCTGGACTTAGATCTGTTGTGGGCATGAAGGGACTCGAGACTGATGACACGTTTGACCCCTCCCTCCAGCTCAGCCTAGTCATCTCCTACATAGTACTTTAAAAAAGAAAAAAACTCATGAGGAATTAAGACTAGTGTTTCTTTCTTCTCTTTGTTATTTAAAATCGCAGTGTCCAATGGTGATTGGAATCCATTTCTTGGACCGATAAAACGTAATTGAATCACAATCCCAAAAGGAATGAGTCAAGCAGAAATCAAAAAGGTCTGGACAGAATTTAGAATTAGCTTCTTCTTTCAACAGGCAGCTTCCGATAGGAAGCCTTGTTATAGGCAGGAAATTTTAAGAAAGAGGAAAAGCGCACGTTGATTTTAAAAGTCCTGCATAGTTCCATGAACTCTCTTCTGCTTTAACAAAGGGCTGAACCAATTCTCTCTCGCATCAAGGAGGATCACACCGTTATCATATCACCGGTGTTTGATAACATCCGTTTTGATGATTTCCAACTCACTCAGTATGCAGAGGCCGCCGATGGATTTGACTGGGCTCTTTGGTGTCTCTACGAGTCCATACCAGAAGAGTGGTATGCGCTGAAAGACCAAACGGCACCAATCCGGTAAGTTATACCGATACAGGCTGGAGCTTGTATCGCCTCAACTTTCCTTGAATGAAAATAAGTGGAATCTTTTTATTCATGTTGTTTCTTGTTGCCAATGATGCTACAAGCCGGCAAGATGAAAATATTAGCTGGTGTTGTGGCCTGTCGGCTGCCAGCCCATCCAACAGCCGAATCAGAGGAGGAGGAGGCGTGGGAGTCAAGGTCAGCATCAAGGCAACCTGAGATCTCCGAGGGGGAAGAGGGAATGGAGCTGGCAGAGAGAGAGAGACAGAGGCGTAGCCTGGGCCGTCCGTCAGCCCTCCGATGGAGAGTCAACAGCCCCCAGGTCTGCAGGTGGCTGATGAGGAAGAGGAGGAACAGCTGGGTCCAGTGCCTGATGCGTGGCTGTGCAGAAGGCAGAGGAGAGGAGAGCAGTGGAAATCTGTGGGCTGGTCCTTGGGACGGAAGCGCCACCGCTGCTAGCGAAGCCCCACCCTAGCTCTGGGGATAAAAGGCAGGGGGCGGAGATGAATAGATGTGGCAGACAACTATTCAACTGCCGGCCAGCTGGACCTATTAGCCTGCGTTGAGAGAGAAACTTTTTGCCAGGGCTGCTGGCGCTCCTAATAAAGGAATCTTTGAGTTAACTTCAGAGGGTTTGTCGTGTTTGAAGAGCTGGGTCAGAACAGCTGGGTAATGCTAGAAGCTCCTGCCCACCTAGCAGTTCGAAAGCATGCAAATGCGAGTAGATAAATAGGTACCACTTCAGAGGGAAAATAACAGCGTTCCATGCGGCTCGGTGTATAGTCATGCTGGCCACGTGACCACGGAAGTGTCTTCGGACAATGCTGGCTCCCTCAGAGATGATCACTGCCCCCGAGAGTCAGACATGACTAGTCACGGGAAACCTTTACCTTTTCAATGCTAAAAGATGGGTAGTCCTCGACTTACAACAGTTCACTTAGTGTCCGTTCAAAGTTACAACGGCACTGAAAGAAGCGACTTACAACCATTTCTCACAGTTATGACCTTTGCAGCATCCCCATAATCATGTGATCAAAATTCAGATGCTTGGCAACCGGTTCACATTTATGACAGTTGCTGTGTCCCAAGGTCATGTGATCCACTTTGGCGACTTTCTGACAAGCAAAGTCAATGGGGAAGTCAGATTCACTTAACAACCGGGTTGCTAACTTATCAACTGCAGTGATTCCCTTAACAACGGTGGCCAGAAAGTTCGTAAAAGGGGGCAAAACTCACTTAACAAATGTCTCACTTAACGACAGAAATGTTCGGCTCCATTGTGGTCGTAAGTCAAGGCCTACCTGTAAATCATTTGTCAGGAAACAGTCTTGAGCATATCTTCAATGAAGCAATATGTCAGGCTCCAAGAACCAAGAAAGACATCGTAAGTTTCTTCTAAGACACCTATAGACAGAATCTTGCCAAACTAAAGCAAACAATTTGCGTCGTTCAAGATATTTTATTTATTTATTTTATTTTATTTCTGTCTCTTGGTCCTCTGGAATGGAAATTAATAAAGCATCTGTATCCATTCCCTAGTTCTATTTAATGATCCATTCAAATATTAGCCAGATGATAAATATTCATGAATAAGTCGATGATCCTTTTTGTCTTTTTTGTCTTAGGAGTCCTTCTATAATGGGAATACTTGCCGCGAACCGAGAATTTTTGGGGAAGATTGGTGTTCTGGATGGTGGAATGCACATTTATGGAGGAGAAAATGTGGAATTGGGCCTCAGGGTGAGATTTTTTTTTATTCCTTTGTCTTTTTTTTATTTTAATACCAGTTCATGTGATCCCTTTTTGTGACCTTCCGACAAGCAAAGTCAATGGGGAAACCAGATTCACTTCACAACCATCTTACTGACTTAACAACTGCAGTGATTCACTTAACAACCATGGCAAGAAAGGTCGTAAAATGGGGCAAAGCTCACTTAACCACCGTCTTGCTTAGCGACAGAAATTTTGGACTCAATTGTGGTCGTAAGTCGAGGACTACCTACATCCGTGATGGCGAACCTATGGCACGCGAGCCACAGGTGACACGCAGAGCCCTCTCTGCAGGCACGCCAGCCGTCACCCCAGCCCAGCTCTACCGCGCATGCGTGCGCACCTCCCGCCGGCCAGCTGGTAGTTGGGTCTTTGCTGCGCATGCATGGGGCGCATGCAGGGGATGCGTGTGCATGTGCAGGGGGTGGGGCGCATGCACGGGGGGCACTCGCATTGCATTTTGGGGCCTTGCACGGCACCCCCGCATCCCATTTTGGCTTCCAGGTTGGTGCAGGAGGCTTTCCAGGCCCAAAACGGGGTGTGGGGGTGCGCGTGGCCCCACCGTGCCCCGTTTTGGCTTCCAGGTTGGTGCAGGAGGCCTTCAAGGCCTGGAAGCCAAAAATGGGCAAGGGGGGCGGGGTGCATGTGGGGGGGTCACACGCGCATGCACGGGGGGCAGGGGGAGTGCGGGAGGGTCAGGTGCGCATGCATGGGGGCGGGGCACACGGGGGGGTCACATGCACATTGCATTATGGGTGAGGGCACGCACACGCGCTTTCGGCACACAACGACAAAAAGATTAGCCATCACTGACCTACATTATAGATCAGTTGGAGGAGAGGAGGATGTGAGTCTGGATGTTTTTTTCTCAAAGTAAGTGTGGGGTGTTGCTTGGACCATGGGAGAGAAGCTTATAGATCAGGGGTGGGTTCTGGCTTACCTCGCTGCCGGTTTGCTTCCTCATGCGCCACGTGGGGGCGCGCGCCTTGCGCGCCGCACGGGTGTGCTGCATGGGCGCGGGTGCGCATGTGCAGTGCTAAAAACCCAGCTTCTGCGCATGCGCAGAAGCAAAAACAGCTTCTGTGCGTGCGCAGAAGCAAAAAACAAGATGGCAGCACCTATGGTGCCGCCAAGAGAGCCGGTTTGGGGGCGTGTCCAGCCAGTCATCGCTGCCGGTTTGGCGAGCGGGGGTAAATTCCCGCTACCGGTTCTATAGAACCGGCAGGAACCCACCTCTGTTACAGATGCAACTGATCAAGGGACTCCTGTGAGTTTCCCTAGTGGGTAGAGCTCTTTTCTTCAATTACCAGCTTGCTGCAGCAAAGTCATATAGAATGTAGAATTATAGAGCCGGAAAGGACCTTAGAGGTTTTCTAGTCCGACTTCCTGCTAAAGACAGGAGACCTTATATCATCCTGGTCATTGTTCAATCTATTTTTGAAAACCTCCAGTGACGGAGCACCCACAACTCAGGGAAAAAAGCTATTCCATTGATTAATCATATGCCTCACGGTTATACTTATGAAAAAAACAACAACCTGAAGATTGTATTCTTATTTTCCAATCACAGGCTTGGCAGTGCGGCGGGAGTGTTGAGGTCTTGCCGTGTGCGAGGATTGCACACCTGGAGCGAGCCCACAAGCCCTATTTACCGGATTTGTCCCTTGCTGTGAGGAGAAATGCCTTACGTGTAGCAGAAGTGTGGATGGATGAATATAAATACATGGTCTACTACGCCTGGAACGTCCCTCTTGAGGTTGTTGGCAATTTTTATCTACGTAAGAAGTCAATTGATCAATCAGAATAGAGCTGGAAGGGACCTTGGAGCTCTTCTAATCCAACCCCCTGCTCAAGTAGGAGACCCTATATCATTGCACATGTCCAGTTTCTTCCTAAAAGCCTCCAGTGATGAAGCATCCACAACTTCTGGAGGGAAGTTGTTCCACTGGTTAATTGTTCTCAGTGTTGGGAAGTTTAGTTCCAGGTTGCTTCTCTCCTTGATCAGTTTCCATCCATTTTTTCTTGTCTTGCCTTCTGGTGCTTTGGAAAATAAGTTGACCCCCCTCTTCTTTGTGGCAGCCCCTCAAAGTAGAGGGGGTCAACCTATTTTCCAAAGCACCAGAAGACAAGACAAGACAAGAAACGATGGATGGAAACTAATCAAAGACAGACTAATCAAGTATCGTAGTTGAGCCTAAAATGAAGAGGCAGAGACAGAAAATGGGTTAAAATAGGACCACAGTTTTGTTGCTTTGAAGCCCAAGAAAAAATTCAACAGAAAATTTTTCTTTCTTTCTTAGTTGTCAGCTTGGTAGATATTCAAAGATCAGGAGCTGAGAGGTGGACAATAATTGTTTATCCTCCAATCAAAACTTTGAAGAAACCTCTGTCTCTATCCTAAGTCACATCTTGTGGAAACCCAAGACCTAAAAAAAGAATGTAATGTAATGTAATGTAATGTAATGTAATGTAATGTAATGTAATGTAATGTAATGTAATGTAATGTAATTTAATGTAATGTAATGTAATGTAATGTAATGAACTTAACTTAACTTAACTTAACTTAACTTAACTTAACTTAACTAATTTATTCCTGCTTCTATTATTTTTATAAACTACTCAAAGAGGCGAACCTATCCAGGGGTGGGCTTCAAAAATTTTAGCAATGGGTTCTTTGCCCGGTTGCTGGGTGGGCGTGGCCATGGTGGGCGTGGCCTAATCGGCCTCCTGTACCATGGCGGGGGGGCCGTTTTTCGCCCTCCCCGGGCTCTGGAGGCTTTCCTAGAGCCTCCGGGAGGGCGAAAACGGCCTCCCCCGGGCTCGGGAGGCCCTCCAGAAGCCGGAAATACGCCCATTTCCGGCCTTCCGGAGCCTCTGGGAGGCCTGTTTTTTGCCCTCCCTGAGCCTCCATGTGGGCCCTGCACTTACCTCGCATCCAAAATGGGCCACGTGGAGACTCCTGGGAGGGGCGGGGCGGGGCGGGGTGGGCGGGGTCAGCCAGGAGTGGGATTTGGGGGTTCGCCGAACCGTGCAGAATCTTTGCTAGAGGATCGCCCAAACCCGGGCGAACCCGGAGCAGCCCACCCCTGAACCTATCTACCTAATACTCCTCCTTCCTCTTATTTTCCTCACAGCAACCCTGTGAGGTGGGTTGGGCTGAGACAGAGAGAGGGACTGGCCCAAGGTAACCCACCTGGCTTTTATGGCTAAGTCCAGGACTTGAACTGACAGTTTCCCCGCTTTCTAACTGGTGCCTTAATCACTAGACCAAACCAACTCTCCTTCCTTCTCACCCAGAGCTCCACATTATAGCTGGCAAGCCCAGAGAATTCCTGTTTGCTCTGTGGCATATCTAAAAAATTATCGTACTCATTCAAATATGGAGCAGCAGAAGCCTTAGCAAAGATTTTGGCAGTGTGAAAATATCATAATTGCCCATGATATTCTAGTTCAATGAGTGCCAATAAATTGAACCAATCGTTGACTCAAACATTGTACAGTACTCAGAGTGTCCTTAGCAAACCGGATGGGGGGGGGTGTTTCACGAGGGTCATCCCACAAACTCTACACATCAATATTTTCTATTAATCACTTGAATGATAAATGGAAGGCCCAATTTTCATATTTAAATTGGTTTACCTTGAGCCCTTATTATAGTCTTCCTTTGTTTATTTCTTGATTTGATCCTCATTCGCTCTCTCTATATGAACTGACGGCTACAATAGCTGGAGAACTGTTTTATTTTTATTTTTATTTTATTATTTATTTTATTTTATTTTATTACTTTATTATTTTATTATTTTTTATTTTATTTATTTTATTTATTTTATATTTTATTTTACTATTTTATTATTTTATTTATTTTATATTTTATTTTATTATTTTTTATTATTTTATTTTATTATTTTATTTTATTTTTATTTATTTTTTTGAACTTATTTATTTGATTTATGTACTGCCCATCTTGTCCACCTTTCTCTTCCTCTTCCTCTGAACAGCCCTCTATTGCTGTGGAAATTAAATTGTCGTGGATGTGGACAGCAGAAACTCCCTCAGGTTTTCTTTCCAACTTCTCTAAGTATAAATTGAAATGCCTCTAAATTGAATCATTTGAATTACGCACTTGGCACCTCTTTGAAACCGATGTCCTCCTTTTCCAGAATTCTGGGATAGATTATGGAGATGTTTCTTCTAGAAAAGAACTAAGGAAGCAACTGAACTGCAAAAGCTTTGATTGGTATATCAAAAATGTCTACCCTAACTTGGTCCTTCAGGTTAACATTGTAGGCTATGGAACAGTAAGTAAAAGCTGGTAAGATGATATATTGTTTGCTTTTTAGTTAAACAGTGCATCACAGTGCATCACAAACACACACACACACACACACACACACAAACACACACACACACACTGTTTTTCTAATGGGTCTGGCTCTCGCCTCACAATCAGGAGGCTGTGAGTTTGATCCTAGGTAAAGGCAGATATTTCTCTCTCTGGGCACACTGAGAATATATCTGCTGAAAAAAACTCCACATTGGCGACAGGAAGGGCATCCGGCCAGTAAACACTTAGCTCCATTCAGTTGCCCAGACTCCACCCAGCAAGGGATTATGGGGTGGTTAAAAAAGTATATATATATTTTACCGGCCTCGGAAGGATGGAAACTGAGTCAATTTTGAGCCAGTCAGGATCGAACTGCTGGCAGTGGGTAGAGTCAGCTTGCAATACTGTATTCTAACCACTACGCCACCACGGCTAAATGCTATTGCTAAATGCTAAAAATGCTATATTTCAATTTATTTCAATTAATATGGCCGCCCAAGCATCTCTGAGTGGCAACCAAGTGAAAAAACTGCAATGTAAGTAAACCATAATAAAACAAATCAAATGTATTTAAAGCAGAAAAAGGCCAAATAGTTCCAAAAAGCATTCCCCTATAGATTCCATGCAGATGTATGGTCTGTGTGACTGAATACTTACGGTAAATCTGCCACTTATTTATCTATTTAAAATTGACTACCGGTATTTTACAAGCATTGAAGTTGCAATCTCAAATCTAACATTGCATTTTAAACTACCTGTTGAATGAAATGGAATTGAACGGAAGGGGGGGGGGGAAATACCCCTTAAATTTCAATCTGAACTTCCCTTATGAATAAATGTTATATTAAACACTAAACGTGTCCTAATATTCTGTGAACATCTAATTTGGGGAATTCCCTGGGATTTATGTGAAATGCATTTAGGATAAACTGCAATTGTGTTTCTGGAGTACAAGGAAACTATTTGTGATCTATATACATGTCATAAAGGGGTTGAATGTCAGCAAGAAGGGAGATTTTCAAAGGATTTACAGGTAGCCCTCGACTTACGACCACAATTGAGCCCAAAATTTCTGTTGTTAAGCGAGACATTTGTTAAGTGAGATTTGCCCCGTTTTACGACTGTTCTTGCCACAATTGTTAAGGGAATCACTGCAGTTGATAAGTTAGTAACATGGTTGTTAAGTGAATCTGGTTTCCCTGTTGACTTTGCTTGTCAGACGGTCATCAAATGGGGATCACATGACCCCGGGACGCTGCAACAGTCGTAAGTATGAACCAGTTGCCAAGTGTCTGAATTTTGATCACGTGACCAAGGGGATGCTGCAAAGGCCGTCACTGTGAAAAAACGATCCTAAGTCACATTTTTCAGGGCTGTTGTAACTTTGAACGGTCACTAAACGGACGGTTGTAAGTCAGTGTTGTGGTCTGCCAGCGGCCTGCGGAGCTGGCAGCAGTCGGACACCGAGGAGGCTGGGGAGGAACATGGGCCAGGCCTGGAGTCTGGAGAAGGCTCTGTGTCAGAGGCAGAGATCCAGCCCGGGCCATATGGGAGGTCTGTGCTGACTCCAGAGCCTCCAGAGGCTAACATGAGTGAGGCAGAGGAACAGGGGGAGCCTGTTCCCAATGCGTGCATGCGCAGAGCTGCCAGAAGGCAAGAACAGTTACGGAGGAAAAGGGCTACTCGGGAGTAGAGATGATTGGCCCTTCCCATAGGATATAAAAGTGGAGCAAATGGATGTGCTCGTTGCAGGAAGCAACTTGGTTCAATTCTGGTCGGTGTAACTCAGCAGCTCCGTTCTGACTCCGTACTCTGTTTGGCCTTGCAAAGCTACTTGCCAATTAAGTCTTTGGCAGCGTATCAAGAGAGATAAAGGTTGGTGCTTATCAGCCTTCTTCCGAAAGACTGTGGCAGACTACTGTCAGACTAATTAACATTGTTTGGGACTTCTTACGGCTGTGAATGAACATAATTTACCGTTAAATTAGCCGTTAAAATAAAAAGAGGTTTTTTGGGACTACGTTTGTGTTTTATGATTTATCAGGAAGCCTAGGTCAGAACAGTCGAGAACTACCTGTGTTATGTTCTGCTTCGTTTTATTGATCCTCATTTGCATGCTCAGTTGAGTTGGAATTGTAAATCATTGTAAATAAAGATATTCACTCTTCTTTACCCTGTAGATGAAAAACACGCTAAGTAAGGAAAACTGCATAGATCAAGGACCGGTCCCTGGGAACACTCCCATATTGTACGTGTGCCATGGATATAGCCCACAGGTAAGTTGGCAACGTACTCGTTCTGGCAATGCCAAAACAGCGAAGAAAATATCCATTTCATAGAATGTAGAACCATAGGGTGGCAAGGGACCTTGGAGGTCTTCTAGTCCACCCCCCTGCTCGAGTAGGACACTTGGAACAGTCATGAAATGAACGATTGTAAGCCAAGAACTGTCTGTATTTCCAGCACATGTTCTATCACAGCACTGGAGAATTCTTTGTGGGAGGTTTACGATCTCGGCGCAACACGGTTGACAGATGCTTGACAGACCCCGGAGAAGGAAAGCTGCCAGTCATTGAGCAATGTGACGAAGCCCAGAAAAAAGGCCTGAACATGCACTGGGATTTCATGCAAGTAAGGTTTTAATTTATGGAGTCGGGGTGGGGGGGCACAGTAGTTAGAATGCGGTATTGCAGGCTAATTCTGCCAACTGCCAGCAGTTCAATCCTGACCAGCTCAAGGCCGATTCAGCCTTCCATTTGACCTTAGTAAAAGCATACCTTTTCTCTACCAGTGTGTTCTGACCCAGCTCCCCAAACACGACAAACCCTCTGTAGTTAAATCAATGATTCCTTTATTAGGAGCGCCAGCAGCCCCGGCAAAAAGTTTCTCTCTCAACGCAGGCTAACAAGTCTGTCCGGCAGGGAGATGAATAGTCTGCCAAATCTATTCATCTCCGCCCTCTGCCTTTTATCCCCAGAGTTAGGGTGGGGTTCCGCTAGCAGCGGTGGCTCTTCCGTCCCAAGGATCGGCCCACAGATTTCCACTGCTCTCCTCTCCTCTGCCTTCTGCGCATCCGTTCCTCCTCTTCCTCATCAGCCACCTCCAGACCTGGGGGCTGTTGACTCTCCATCTGAGGGCTGATGGACGGCCCAGGCTCTGCCTCTGTCTCTCTCTCTTTACCAGCTCCATTCCCTCTTCCCCCTCAGAGCTCTCAGGTTGCCTTGATGCTGACCCTGACTCCCACACCTCCTCCTCCTCTGATTTGGCTGCTGGAGGGGCCGGTGGCCAACAGGCCACAACACAGTGGAGTTAAGGGTCTTTCTTTCCTAAGTGTCCAAGCTGGGACAGGCCTGACAACTGATCTTCTTGACAGTATGAGTGCGAAGTAGTTTACCTGGAAGAGAGGTGGATTCGCCCCTCTGGAGGTCTCCAAACAAGGCCTACATGCTCACCTGTTAGAGATGGCGGAGTGTTGACCACAAGGGACAGGAGGATTAGGTGACCCACAAGGTCCCTTCCAACTTGTCCATTCTCTAAAAGTGGGCACTCCTCTCTTGCCCAGTATTTGAGAGCAATAACAAAATCACTTCTCTCATTGTGCTTTTTTTTATTGTTAAATTTTTTGTTTTACATATACATATCAATGCGTGAACAGTGTGGGACTTGGGTGTCATACATCCTGATACAAATAAAACTAATAAAATTATTCATAGCTATTACATTCAACCAATTTATATGTTTCTAATAATAATACACATTTATATTAAGTTATAGTCTATGATTATTTGATTATTCAAGTATACACTAATATTCCCCCTTTGTCTTGATCCTATCTCTATCCTAACTTTTAATCATGTCACCCTTTTATTAAAAGATGTTTTCTTTGTATCCTACCTAACTTCTAATCATGCCACCATTCTAAGAAAAAAGGGAAAGAAATAGAAGAGAAAAGCAAATCAGAACAAAAACAAAAAAAGAGAACTCCTTTCCTTTCTATCCATCGTCTCTTGCCCGCTTCAGACTTTGATTACTATGCTTTTTTTTACTTGCCTCCCATATTCCTTTCTTAGATCTTTATCTCTGTCTGCATCTACTTCTTGGCTATTCAATCTAAATGTTTCTCCCATCACTACCCTCTTCCACTGCCTAGCTTCCAAAATATCTGCCCAAACCCCTATCTCCCTTTCCCTGTCTTTTCAACTCTCTTAAGATATTTTCCCCCTGGTTTAATTCATCAATCACTGTTATATTTATTATTATTATTATCTCCTCCTCATCTTCTTCTTTTGTTCGCTGGTTCTTTGGTTCAATCTTTTCTTCCATTTCGCTCTTCAAGAAGTACACTAATCATAGTTCTTTATATCCCATAGGTATTCAATCAGTTCCATTTAAATAGTCCCAGGAGTTTTCAGGTGCCACTTTACGTCCCCTTTACAGATTCAATCTTCTAATATAACATTCAGGGGTCACTTTAATTAAATAACTTCCTTGTTCTCATATTTGAATCTTCAGTAGTCACGGGGTAGTTAGATATAACCCATTAAATATTTTCACAATCCTTCATGTAAGTATTCTCAGACTTGTATATTTTCCTTTCGTCAGCGGGTGGCGCTCTCAGCTTAAATTTCAGTGTTGCCACTAATCAATCTTATTTTAATCTTTCAATCGTAATTTTAATAATAGTTCAATTGTAACAGCAGAATAAATTTTTTAAGAGAATAATTCCAGTATTTTAAAATGCCTTCCCATTACCATGTCTTCCCAGTTTAAGAGTCCAATTTTCTGTATTTTTAAAAATTTATTGTTTTTCTCTCTTTAAGTCTTTTCCTTCCGGTCTGGTATTTTTCTCAGTATGCTTAATTGCTGCTTTAACAAATAGTTCTGAGCAAATAGTTCTATATAGCTCCTTGGGGTTAGGTTTTAAGTGAAAATGAATCCTCTCCCCCAGTTCCAGTCACTGTTCACCTACTTCACTCCAGCACCAGTCTAAGTTGTTCCTCGGTTGTCCCAGCTTCGTGGCAGCCATCTTTAGGCTGCCTCTTCTCCTCGCCACGGCTGAGAGGGAAAAAGAACCCCGGGTCAGACAGGAGAGCTGACTCTCCGCGACCTCACAGGGTGCCCCTCTTTGCATCACCGCCCCTACAGGGCGGCTTTGGCTCCTTTCAGAGCCCACCAACAAGTAGAACTTGGCACGGGAGCACAGAGACCCGCTCGTGTCCGATCTCGCAGCGACATCAACCAGAAGTCCTCTCATTGTGCTTTTGATTGTTACCTACATTCACAATATTGCACTGGTAATTGTTATTGCATTTGTGTTATACTTTATAGCTTGCTTACATAGTTTTATATAGTTATAAGCTATCTGGAGTGTTGATGCAAACTAAACACGGGATACATTCAATAATAAATATTTACAGGCACGGAATTCAATCATATTTTTTTAATTAATACTAGCTTTTTAAAAAAATTCTAGGGATCATCTGTAATCAACAGGAAAACGAAACGGTGTCTTGAAATCGCGAAGGATCACGGATCCCCCTATTATACTCTAGTTATGCAAAATTGCACAGGTCAAAAATGGTTTATTCAAAATACCGTCAAGCAATGGGGGAAGCAACCGTCAAGCAATGGGGGAAGCAACTGAATTTTTCTTCAATTCAGAAAGGAAGCTGCAGGGTAGCAGAGACTAATGGGAATAGTCTGGTTTTTTTTCAGTCAGGGAATACATTGGAAGATTGTTACCTGATTTCACAAGTGTGAATTACTTACGACCACAACTGAGCCCCAAATTTCTGCTGCTAAGCAAGATGGTTGTTAAGTGAGTTTTGCCCCGTTTTACGACTTTACTTGCCACTGATTTTCCTTCGGAAGAGGAAAGAGACTTCAAATCTGCCAAAACACACGACGTTCACAAGTTATTATCTTAACTTTCTCTTCTGTAAACTAAACAATGCAGATTCTTTCAAGCCATTTCCGTGAAGGCTCCGTCCCGTTAATATTGTTAATAATCGTTAAACTTTCCACTGGAATAGTTGACCAACGTTAAATATTTTATTTCGGAATAGCAGTCAAGCAAGATGCTACTGGAATGTTCTTGAAAGATATAATGCTAAGAATTTCACTGCTTCCCTCGTAACTGGTTCACCTATGGATTTTTTTTTTTTGTCCTGTTGCACTCTACTAAAATTAAGGTTGTGTGTCAGATGTAAGCAAAGAGGTAATTTGGGGTAGTTTTTTTTCTTTCATTTGGGGCAGTTTTTTTTCTTTCATTTGGGGCAGGGTGGACAGGTCAGGCTCAGTTCAAACCAGTGGTGAAATCCAAATTTTTTTACTACCAGTTCTGTGGGCGTGGCTTGGTGGGCGTGGCTTGGTGGGCATGGCTTGGTGGGCGTGGCTTGGTGGGCGTGGCTTGGTGGGCGTGGCAGGGGAAGGATACTGCAAAATCCCCATTCCCACCCCACTCCTGGGGGAAGGATATTGCAAAATCTCCATTCCCACCCCACTCTGGGGCCAGCCAGAGGTGGTATTTGCCGGTTCTCCGAACTACTCAAAATTTCCGCTACCGGTTCTCCAGAACCTGTCAAAACCTGCTGGATTTCACCCCTGGTTCAAACCCTTCTTTGGAATGCCAGGCCTTTGGAAGACTATCCATTGCTTAAGTGAGGAAGCTGTCAAGCCGATCAGAAAGTCCAGGCAGTCCAAATGAAGTCCTCGACTTACAACAGTTCGCTTAGTGACCGTTTGAAGTTACAACAGCACTGAAAAAAAGACAATTTTTCACACTTACGGCTATTGCAGCATCCCCATGGTCACATGAGGATGCTTGACAACTGACTCACATTTATGATGGTTGCAGTGTCTCTGGGGAGGTGGGGTGTCATGTGATCCCCTTTTGCGACCTTCTGACAAGCCAAGTCAAGGGGCAAATCAGATTCACTTAACAACCAGATTACTAACTTAACTATTGCAGTGATTCGCTTAATTGCAGACTTTCCTTCGGCAAGAAAATTCGTAAAATGGGGCAAAACTCACTTAACAAATGTCTCACTTAAATTTTGGGCTCAATTGTGGTCGTAAATTGAGGACTACCTGTATAAGGATTTATTGCAAGCTGAAGCTCTCTACAAGAATCTGAACTACTAACAGTCAAAGCAAATTGGTGGTAGATAAGAGTCAAGGGAATTCAAGGTGACTGAACTTAGATCTCTTGTGGGCACGAAGAGACTCAAGACCAATGACACGTCTGACTCCTCCCTCGGGCTCAGCCTGTTCGTCTCCTACAGAAACCTTGCACTCACTCCAATTCCCACAAGGCTATATCCAAATCAGGATTATACTTGTGAGTAAGCCACAATTCGTGATTCAAGTCATCATAATTTAGGAAAAGTCCCGGATTCCTGGAAGACAAAGCCTCAGTTTCACATTCCTTCTACTTTGTTGTTGCCTCCATGTGGAAGTGTGCTTTAGACTACATGAGATTGTTAACGAGTAATAAAGATGGTTTGTATTTTGGGACCTTGTGTCCGTGTATATTATTGGGAACACCGGGGTCAGACAAACGGGGGTAATTATGACATCTACATCCTGAAGCTGTAGTCTCTCCAGGGCCAGATCAGCATTGTTTGTTAATTATAATATAATATAATAACAGAGTTGGAAGGGACCTTGGAGGTCTTCTAGTCCAACCCCCTGCTTAGGCAGGAAACCCTACACGCGGAGAATTGTAGTTCTCTGCGGGCCGGGCGGGGGGGCGGGGATAGGTAGGGAGACAGGACGGACGCTTCCTGCAGCACGCGGCCCCCCTGCGCCCTGTTTTCAGCCGACAGAGTGCTGCAGGAGGCCATGGAGGCTGAAAATGCCCCCCCCCCCGTTTTGGCCGGCAGAGGCACCGCAGGCCGGTCCTTTGATATTTCCAGGCTGGCCCCGCAGGCTAGATCTAAGCACCCCACGGGCCGGATCTGGCTCGCGGGCTTTGAGTTTGACACCCCTGCCCCAAAGAGTATAACTTTTATGGCATGTGGAAATGACCTTGAGAGATAAGAGGAAGAGCCACAGACTAGGCCACAATCAGATAAGAGGCAGCTACTCTTGCTCATTTGTGCCTCAAGTGAGAAATCAGGATTTATTTGTTTGATGGTCTATTTGCTTTCTTAGTTCTCTCCTTAGTCCCAAGAGCCTTCTCTAACACCAAAGTTCAAAGGCTGATCAATACTCTACCTATCCTTTTTCACAATCCATAGCAGGGGTGAAATCCAGCAGGTTCTGACAGGTTCTGGAGAACCGGTAGTGGAAATTTTGAGTAGTTCGGAGAACCGGCAAATACCACCTCTGGCTGGCCCCAGAGTGGGGAGGGAATGGAGATTTTGCAGTATCCTTCCCCCTGCCACGCCCACCAAGCCACACCCACCAAGCCACACCCACCAAGCCATGCCACGCCCACCAAGCCACGCCCACATAACCGGTAGTAAACACATTTGGATTTCACCACTGATCTATAGGCTCCATTCGTCCACCCCACTAAGCTACACAATCCTAACCAAGATTAGCACTAACCAGGTTTGGGACATTCTGCAAATGCTTGTCCTTTATCTGACCGGTTAACGTGAGTGACACAGTTTATATAGATATAAAATCACAGGGATTTTTATGAGAGCCGAAGAGTAGTTCGAAGTCCTGCAAGTCAGATCTGAGCTGCAAAACGTCAGACGACCACTAGAGGGCAGACAAGATTCACCGATAACTTGAATGTTACTGCCACCTAAGTTAATTTTTGCAGACTTGGATACACCTGTCCTTTAAAAAGACTACGTAAAGGCACCCCAAAACCCTAGCAACAAAAATCAGCAGTCAGAGAGCAACTTTTTCCAACAGAGATATTTTATTAAAAGAGCCAGATTCATTTGGCCAGATGCATGGAGTGGCTAGACCAGGGGTGTCAAACTCAGTTTCATTGACCTCGGGAGGGGGGCGGGGGGGGGCATGGCCAGGGTGCCTGGCCAGCATGACATCACTTGTGTCGGGGGCGCCCGTGGTGGCCTGAGCGCTCTGCCAGCAAAAATGGGCTCCTGGGCCCTGTTTTCGGCCATGATGGCCTCCTGCAGCCCTCTGCCAGCAAAAACGGAGCTTAGGGTGGGGGGCGCACCCCAAGCTTTTTTTTTTGCTGGCAGAGGGCTGCAGGAGGCTGTCGTGGCCGAAAACGGAGCCTGGGACGGCTGTGTGCGGCCCACCCAAGCTCTGTTTTCGTTGGCAGAGGCCACACCACATCCGGCCTGCGGACCTTGAGTTTGACACCCCTGGGCTAGACTGATGGTGGATATAAACAGGAAGACCGAGTAGTTATGCAGAGGCAATTTTGGGGACAACGGGATTCTAACAACACAACTGAGTTAGAGATTGGTCTCACCTACAACAAAAAGTTTTAAACAACCTCAGAAGCTAGCAATGATTCAGGTGGGGTTTTTTTTTTGAGCCCATCAGAGTTGTTCCTCAATTTCCTCTTCACGATCCATTAAAATTCCACTTCTGGGAATCCAAACCACCACTGGGGAGCTTCGCCCCTTTATTGCACGGGGTGCCTTACGTCGGGAAACCCACATCAGTCCTGCCTATTAGGAACATAAAATAACAGAGTTGGAAGGGACCTTGGAAGTCTTCTAGTCCAACCCCCTGCTTAAGCAGAAGACCGTATACCATTCGGGACACATGGCTGTCCAATCTCTACTTGAAAACCTTCAGTTTATGGAGCAACCACAACTTGGTTGACCTTCAGCCAACGACATGACTTTCTTTGGGGGAGGGGGTGTCCTTGGTGCTCTCTGAGCTTGCTTGTTTTCTTGCAGATGCAGGGGGTTGGACTAGAAGACCTCCAAGGTCCTTTCCAGCTCTAGTCTGAATGCTTGCTTGCTTGCTTGCTTGCTTGCTTGGATTGATTGATTGAGTTGAGTGAGTGAGTGAGTGAAACTAGGTAACATCATCAGTGCTAGTACAGAGCACCAAGGAACCCTCATTTCAACCCGGAGCTACAAATATCCTCCTTTATTGGTAATTATTCATTCTTTCTTCAATGACCAAAAAAGACTTGCAAAGGAGGCTGCTGCCAATCCTGACTCAGTGCCTTGCCTTTCCATAATAATAATAATAATAATAATAATAATAATAATAATAATAATAATAATAATAATAATAATAATAATAATAATAATAATAATGCCAAACTCAGTCTGAACATCTGGCTGACTGTGCAATGATCAACGGCACTACTGCTACACTACTACTACGATACTACTACTACGGTACTACTATTACATAATGATGATGATGATGATGATGATGATGATGATGATGATGATGATAATAATAATAATAATAATGCCAAACTCAGTCTGAACATCTGGCTGACTGTGCAATGATCAACAGCACTACTGCTACACTACTACTACGGTACTACTACTACTACTACATGATGTTGATAATGCCAAACTTAGTCTGAACATCTGGCTGACTGCAATGATCAACAACAAGACGACTACTACTGTACTACTACTACTACGAATAAGAATAGGAATAGGAATAGGAATAAGAATAGGAATAGCCGCCCTTGGGAGTCCCTTGGGAGTTGGGCGGCATACAAGTTTAATAAATAATAAAAATAATACTAAAAAGAAGAAGAAGAATTCCGGAATTTGCTCCGTCTCGCGCGCAGCTGCTCCCCCCTCTGCGAGCACCAGACTCGGTCCCGCCCCTCCAGGCTCCACTGAAGGACGCGAGGCGCGTCCAATAGGAAACGGCTTCCCCGCCTCATTAGGCGGCTGCAGCTGCGGCAGAAGAAGTGAAAGTAGCGCTGGCGCGCGGATGGAGGCGCGCCCGCCGCTGCCGCCCCGGGTCCTAAAGAGCGAGGAGAGGCGAGCAAAGCTCCTTCCCCTGCAGCCGCCGGGCCGGGTGCCGCTTTCCGGGCGATGCTATGCAAGCTGAGCGCTCGCTTCGACCCTTCCCGGGACGTGGGACCTTGGCTTTCGGAGCGGGAGGCGGCGGCGGCGGCGGCGGCTGAGCGGCCGGGGCGAGAGGGCAGCGCAGGTGAGCAGCGGGCTGGGCTTTGCAAAGTTTACCTAGGGTGCAAGCAGCTGGACCAGCCCCGTGGGCGCAAGCTGAGCCCTTCCAAAGTCCTTTGGCTTGTTGCTTGCGTGAGGGGGGGGGAACCCACGGGGATCCCTCGGGGCTCTGCAAAACGAGGAAGCCCAGAGAAATCCCTCCCTTGCTCGGGTTTCTTAGCTCAAAGTTGGAAAAACCGGATCATATCGTGACTAACTTGCACAGGAAGAAAAGCAATTTTTGTTTTTTCCTCCCCAACTAAACAAACCTTTGTTGCGCTTCATTGGATACATGGCCTCAGAGATAGGAATATATCAGGTGGGTCCTCGGGTTAGGACCACAGTTGAGCCCTAAATTTATGTTGCTGTAAGTGAAACACGGGGTTCGGTGAGTTTGTTTTGCCCCGTTTTACGACTTTTCTGGCCGCGGTGGTTAAGCGAACCGCTGCGTTTGTTAAGTTAGTTAGCGGGGTTGTTAAGCGAATCAGGCTTTCCCCGTTGAGGTCGCAAAACCGGATGGCGTGACCACCGTCACAAATATGAACCACTTGCCAAGCGTCTGAATTTTGATCACTCACCCAAATGTAAAAATCACATGACCGTGGGGAATGCTGCAATGGTCGTAAGTGTGAAACACGGTCATAAGTCACTTTTTTTTCCAGTGCGGTCAGTAAATGAACTGTTGTAAGTCGAGGACTGCCTGTAGGGAACACTAATTCCATTCTCGTCCACCAACCTATTTCAAAATGTAACCTACAACTTATAACTTTTTGAATTCCTCGTACCTCAGAAAATTGACTACATATTTCTATCACAGGTGTATCATAGGTAGCCTGGAACTTACCACTACAATTGAGCGCAAAATCTCTGTTGCTAAGTGAGACGGTTGTTAAGTGAGTTTTGCCCCATTTTTAAGAATTTTCTTGCCACGGTTGTTCAGCGGACTCACGGCAGTTGTTCTAGTTAGTGACACGGTCGTTAAGTGAATCTGGCTTCACCATGGACTTTGCTTGTCTGGAGGTCGCAAAAGGGGATCACCTGACTTCAGGACACTGCGACCGTCATAAATATGAGTCAGTTGCCAAGCGTCTGAATTTTGATCACGTGACCATGGGGATGCTGCAAAAGTCGTAAGTGTGAAATACGGTCATAAGTCGCTTTTTTTCATTGCTGTTGTAACTTTGAACGGTCACTAAATGTACTGTTGTAAGTTGAGGGCTACCTATACTGTTATCCATCTACTCTGTGTCATATGCTAAATAAATAAATAGCCCAAAGTTGCGTCTACATGCCCTTCCCTGCTGGTAGGCCTGTGTGCATAGGATTGCAACCAGCACCCTTGAATGGGGTGGCTGGGAAACAGACCAAAAATCCTCATTTTGGCCCTCTCCCTAATATTTTGAATATGTGGGCTAGGGAATCATTTCCTTGATTCCACTAGCACTGATGATGTTACTTAGTTGGGCCATGAAACATCTGCAAGAAAACAAGCAAGCTCAGAAAGCGCCAAGGACTCCACAGTCCTCCTCCTCCTCCTCCTCCTTTATACAAAGCCTACTTCCTTCTAGCACTGATGATGTTACCTAGTTGGGTCATGAAACGTCTGCAAGAAAACAAGCAAGCTCAGAGCCCCAAGGACCCCACAGTCCTCCTCCTCCTCCTCCTCCTCCTGCTCCTCCTCCTCCTGCTCCTGCTCCTCCTCCTCCTCCTCCCCCCTCCTCCTCCTTTCTACAAACCCTACTTCCTTCTAGCACTGATGATGTTACCTAGTTGGGTTATGAAATGTCTGCAAGAAAACAAGCAAGCTCAGAGCTCCAAGGACCCCACAGTCCTCCCTCCTCCTCCTCCTTTCTACAAACCCTACTCTCTTCTAGCACTGATGATATTACCTAGTATGGTAATGAAATGTCTGCAAGAAAAGAACCAAGCTCAGACAGCACCAAGGACCCTTCATGTCAACCCTGAGCTACAAATATTCTCCTTTATTAGAATCATGACCTTCTTGCAGGATTAGGAAAACCATTGCTAAAATCTAAAAAAGCCATTAGGAGTAGATTCTCTTGAGAATTGCACCACTCTTAAGAACAAGTTTTATGCTTTTTCAATATGTGGCCTCTAAACAATGTATTTGGCCAAAGGTCATTGGCTTTTTATATTGTCATTTAATTTAATTGGAGAACTGTAAGCATGGTGTGGACTCTGGAGGAAACCTCGATGTTGAAGTCCCTAGGATGAGAAGTTGGAGGATTTGACTTTTTGGGGGTGCCTGGCTTTAACAAAGTTAATCATTGCTATTTCTCCTTGAAATTAAAGAAAATTTAAACAGTTTGACTCTTGGCAGGATCTTATCTCAGCTATTAAACATTAATAAAGATCAGTGCCAAGAAAGATGGATGCTTTGAATCTATTCACATATCTGATTGGAACTACCTGCAAAAATAAAATAAAATAACAAAGTGCTAATTGATTTGTTATTGAAACTTCCTTAAAAGGTGACATAAGGTTATCTAGTAGTATAATAATCGAAAAAGAGAGCTTAAAACTGCTAGACCTGAAAAACACGAGACAGCAGGAAATCATTATTCATTCCTACTTCCTACTAACCATCTATCACGTAGGCCGGCCTACATTCTCTGTATAAATGTCACAACTTGACATTTATATATTTGCAGTTTTTCTTCTCAGACATGGGGGAAGAGCACTTATATATTACTTGACACTTGCTTGTTGTTGAACTTCAAATTTCTACAATGCAAACATCAAAGTTAGAAGTTTGGGCACTTTGCAAACCGTTTCCTTGGGCAAGGCAAAGTTTATTTAGGAGAACTTCTCTACAAAGGACATTGTATATGTATTTTAAGCATATTCATTGTAATTAGTGCTAGAGAGTGGTGCAATGGCCTAGAGGTGGAGCTCTCACCTCACAATGAGGAGGCTGTGAGTTCCATCCTAGGTAGAGGCAGATATTTGTCTCTGGGCAATTTATCTGCTGAATAAAATTCCGCATTGGCGACAGGAAGGGCATCCGGCCAGTAAACACTCTGCTAGCTCCATTCAGTTGCCCAAACTCCACCTCGCAAGGGATTATGGGGTCGTTAAAAGGAGATGATGATTGTAATTAGTGCTAGCATAATCCAATTTTGTTTCTCAGCCCTACTGAATTAATTTACTCCCAAGTAAGCAGGAGTATCTCTAGGCTCTTAACTTTTGTAGCATGTGATGTTTTGATCCATGTAGGACAAAGTTGATGGGTCTTGCATTACTAGGCTCCAAGAACACTCGAATTACAACAGTTCACTTAGTGGCCATTTGAAGTTACAACGGCACTGAAAAATGAACATTTTACATAGTTACGACCTTTGCAGGATCCCATCGATCATGTGATCAAAATTCAAATGCTTGACAACTGATTCATATTTGTGACGGTCGCAGTGTCCCAGGGTCATGCATTCACCTTTTGCGACCTTCCGACAAGCAAAGCCAATGGGCAAGCCAGATTCACTTAACGACCTTGTTACTAACTTAATGATGGCAGTGATTCACTTCACAGTTGTGGCAAGGAAGGTCGTAAAATGGGGCAAAATTCACTTAACAATGGTCTCATTTAGCAACTGAAATTTGGGGCTCAATTGAGGTCGTAAATTGAGGATTACCTGTAAAAGGTCCATCCAAGCCAAGGAACTTCCATGCAATCCCAATTCTGAAACACATTTATCAACCTTTGATTTTGATGCATTCACACCTGTTTTAGATCATCATTTCTTTCCAGTTTGCTCATTTTTGCAGATCGACTGCTGTGTTTCTTGAATCGATCTGAAATAGTTTGATATAGTTTGGGTAGGTTAGACAATCCCTCTTTCTGTCTTTGGGGCCTTTCATCAATATACTAACATTTACACTAATCTTTTTGAAGTTCAGCGTAGTTGAAAGATGTACAGATGTACCCCAGAATATTGGGTACCCTTCCACTTTTTTGCCATTCATCCCAGTTTGCCGTGAAATACGTTGAAACCAACCCAAGTAAATGGCACCCACTACTCCGTATTCCACCGAGCAGACACTTTGCTTCGGATTTACGACTGAGCGTATTTTTTGTAAATAACGAAACAATTAAAATGCCATTTTTATTTATTGTTGACAACAGATTTTATTGTGTATCAGATGGGTATCGTTTTAAGATAGAAATGGTTTTGACTATAACCCCCTGATCAGTTGAAGAGATCAGGTCAATTATCTGGAAAACACTTTTGATCAAAATATAAGGGAATGTAAATACGTATGTACTATGTGTTTATGTTTGTGCATTGGTATTTATACTTCCTTGCACAGATTAAATTGTAGTTGTGATCACTCTTCATATATACTTAGAGCAGGGGTCCCCGATCCCCAGTCTGTGGACCGGCACTGGGCGTGGCATGCCAGAAACCAGGCCGCGTAAACAAGCGAAGCCCCATCCACGGGATGCAGGCAGCATGCGAAACCACGCCCCCTCCGGTCCACGGAAAAACCTCTCTCCACAGAACCGGTCCCTGGTGCTGCCCAAAGGTGGGGGGCGCTGCCCAAAGGTGGGGGGCGCTGGTTTACCAGAATTAAAAAGGATATGCTGCCTTATTCAAAGCACTAAAATAAAAAGATAAGAAGCCTTGACGCATAAGATTCTTCAAATAAATTCATGTGATAGATCAATTCCTTCCTACGGATAAGTTCTAAAGTTTATCTTTCACAGTTCCAAAAGTTAATAATATCCATGTGATATTAAGATGCAGCCAACTGGGAGACGCGACCTCTAAACAGTTACCCTATTCATGATGCAGAGAATTCACTCCCTAATCAAGCCACTGAAAAGAGCTGGAAAAAGTTGTTTTTACTGGATTCAAATGGTCTGCAGACATGATCTGTGTCAGGCACAAAGAACCAAGAGCATTTGTTGAGTCCAAAGCATAGCAAGAGTTTCTTACAGGTAGTTCTCGACTTACAACAGTTCATTTAGTGACCGTTGAAAGTTACAACTGAAAAAAGTGACCGTTTTTCACACTTAACGACCGTTGCAGCATCCCCTTGGTCACGTGATGCTTGGCAACTGGTTCATATTTATGACGGTCGCAGTGTCCCGGAGTCATGTGATCCACTTTCATGACCTTCTGACAAGCAAAGTCAATGGGGAAGCCAGATTCACTTAACAACCGTGTTAGTGATTCATTTAACAACCGTGGCAAGAAAGATCGTAAAATGGGGGGGAAACTCACTTAACACGTGTTTCACTTAGCAACATAAATTTTGGCCTCAAAATTGTGGTCGTAAGTCGAGGACTACCTATATTGCTACCTATGCAGAAGAATCTGGTGAACTGATGGTCAAAGCTAAATTGGCACTAGATAAGAATTCATGGAGGAGCTGAACTTGTGGCTATGCAATGATTCCCAACTGATGACACATTTAACCCCGCCTTCCAACTCAGCCTGCTCACCTCTTAATATCATGTTTGCATATTCTTTTCAGAAATTGGCTTTCCTTTACAGTTGGACTGAATGAGTTTAGAAATGCATTCATGCTTGCCTTTTTTAGATGCTTGGGGAAATCATTTGGAAACACCGCTTATAATAAATGTGGAAAGAAATGGAAACGTTCTTTATACTTGGAAGGTAAGACCAGGTTGTTTCTTACTTGAGAAATGGTCATATGTAATTCCCCGGGGCAAGTACACTTTTACCGGCAATGGAATCTTGAGTTAGGCCTGAAGAATGAAGGGAAGTACAATACCATTTACAGAATATAGAGTTGGAGGGGACTTTGGAGGTCTTCTAATCCAAGTTTACAGCGTTGGATTTCTTACTTGTCGATGTCTCAGTTTATGAATAGATCTTATTTCTTCCTCTGTTGGTCAGGCTGTCACGACTACGAAGCCGCCATCATGCCGATGACAGCGCTCTTTCCGTGTCGGGGTTGTGAAGCTTCTCCTCGTCGCATCGGGCGGTTGCCTTCCGCCTCGTTGCTCCTCCGGATCCTTCACTAATTCATTTACCCCTCCAGGGTTAATGTGCCCTAAAAAGAGCCCCTCCGATCTCGAAAAATCAGATTAGGGGAGCGGAGCTTCGCTCTCCCTCTTCTGCCCGTCGTGATGTCACCGCCGGAAGTCTCCCAAAGGTGCTTTTTCAAGAGGCAACTGGACTTTCTGGTTTTTGTTTGAAGACGTTTCGCTTCTCATCCAAGAAGCTTCTTCAGCTCTGACTGGATGGTGAGTGCTCCTTGGATGAGAACGTCTTCAAAGAAAAACCAGAAAATCCAGTTGCCTCTTGAAAAAGCACCTTTGGGACAACCATGACCTGGATGACTGAGAATCTCCATAGACATTCAGGAGACCCTATACTATTCCGGACCAATGGCTGTCCAATCTCTTCTTAAAAACCTCCAGTGATGGAGCACCTACAACTTCTGGAGGCTTCCACTGGTTAATTGTTTACACTGTTAGGAAATTTCTCCTTAGTTCTAGGTTGGATCTCTCTTTAACAATCTTCCACCTGTTACTTCTTGTCCTGTCTTCAGATGCTTTGAAGAATAGGTTGACTCCCTCTTCTCTGTGACAACCCTTCAAGTACTGGAAAACTGCCATCATGTCACCCCCTAGTCCTTTTCTTCGTTAGACTAGACGTATCTAGATCATTGTATGTTTTAGCCTCTAATCCCCTGATCATCTTTATTTCTCTTCTTGCACTAAGATCAACCTTAGCGAGTTTTTAATTTCCCAGCATAATTTTTGCTAGTTGACAAGAGATGGGACATAGATGAAAAATTAAATAAATGATACCAAAATGAAAAGACTATCAGGAATGGATCTCCATACCTTCACACTACTTTTCTTTACTGAGAAAAGGAGATGGGAAGTTTACTTTATATTTTTGTTTTATTTTATTTCATCTTATCGCATATGTGACTATCCCTCCCTGTCCAAATAACCCTAAGCGACAAACAAAAACAAGGTATTGCATTAAAACCAAGTGAGGTTTTCTTAGCATAGGATTGAAAGATGCCATGGCATAAATAGAATTCTAAGCTTTTTACTTTTTTTTTTTAAGTAATCTTACTTTTTCAATAAGAAAAAAAATCCCTTAATTATTTTTCCTCTGTCTTTTTTTATGTACCAAGAGTAGCTTGACATATAGGAATTAAGTAGTCTCAAATTTTCTAGCCCTTTGTAACGATAGATACCAACTTTTAAATTTAGGCATATCCCAGACTGTAGATAACTCTAAAATAAAACTGCTAAAGTTTTGACAGAAAAAGGGTTTTCCCAATGGAGAGTAATTATTTAAAATGGTATTAAAATATGAATATTTAACACTCAATTACTCTCTTTACAGGGTCCTCAGGAGTGCACCAATGTTGGATTGTATGATGATGATAATAAAAAAAACCAGGTATGCCTTATTTGCTGTATTTGTCTTCTGTAAGGATTAAATGAAGTTGGATAATGAAATGTTGGCTTTTTAATGTTACAGGCAGGATTGTTTCCAAGAAAATTGTGTCTTTTGCAGTGAAATCAACAAGCACGAGGTCTGGTTATATAAGTATATACAGCAAAACTATAAAAAAAAGTAGCACTAGATCTATCTCTTCTTAGAACCAACAGTTCAATATAATAACATTCAACCAATAGTATAAAATTTAGCAGAGAACCCTGTTACAGGTAGTCTCAATCAGAATAGAGCTGGAAGGGACCTTGGAGGTGGTCTAGTCCAGCCCCCTGCTCAAGCAGGAGACCCTATACCAGGGGTGGGTTCCTCCCGGTTCGGACTGGTTCTCCCGAACCGGTAGCGGCCCGCTGGTGACGTCACAATGACGTCACCGAACCGGATCGGTCAGTGCCAGTCGGTGGGGGCCGCCATCTTTTTTTTTTTTTGAATTTAGGGGGGGGCGCCCCGCCCGGGCGGGGCCCGTCCCGGGGGGCCCGCCGTCTTTTTTTTTTTTTTTGACATTTTTTTTTTTGAATTTTTTTTGAATTTTTTTTCCCCTTCTGAGCATGCACAGAAACCAACTTTTTTCGGCTTTTTTTTTAAAAAAAAAATTTGGATTTTTTGTTAGTGCGCATGCACGCGCAAAGCGTGCGTGCCCACGAGGCACGCCCACGCGGCGCGGGAGGGAGGGAACCGGCAGCGATGTAAGTTGGAACGCACCCCTGCCCTATATCATTTCAGACAAGGGCCTGTCCATTCTCTTCTTAAAAGCCTCTAGTGATGGAGCAGCCACAACTTCTGAAGGCAAGCCACTGGATAATTGCCCTCATTGTTAGGAAATTTCTGCAGAAAAAAAAAATGGAGAGGCCCACCGGCAGCGAGGTAAGTTGGAACCCACCCCTGCCCTATATCATTTCAGACAAGGGCCTGTCCATTCTCTTCTTAAAAGCCTCTAGTGATGGAGCAGCCACAACTTCTGAAGGCAAGCCACTGGATAATTGCCCTCATTGTTAGGAAATTTCTTTAGTTCTAGGTTGCTTCTCTCCTTGATCAGTTTCCATCCATTATTCCTTGTCTGACCTTCAGGTGCTTTGGAAAATAAGTTGACCCCCTCCTCTTTGTGGCAGCCCCTCAAATACTGGAATACTGCTATCATGTCACCCCTAGTCTTTCTTTTCTCTAACCCAAATCCTGCAATGATTTTGTCCTCGACTTACAACCACAGTTGAGCCCCAAATTTCTGTTGCTAAGTGAGACCATTGTTAAGTGAGGTTTGCCTCATTTTACAGCTTTTCTTGCCACCGTTGTTAAGGGATTATCACTGCAGTTGTTAGTGACACGGTTGTTAAGTGAATCTGGCTTCCCCGTGGACTCTGCTTGTCAGAAGGTCGCAAAAACAGATCACACGACCCCGGGACACTGCAACCGTCATAAATATGAAACAGTTGCCAAGCGTCCGGATTTTGTTCACGTGATGCCGCAATGCAAATTTCTGTTGCTAAGGGAGACATTTGTTAAGTGAGTTTTGCCCCATCTTATGACCTTTCTTGGCTCAGTTGTTAAGTAAATCACTGCAGTTGATAAGTTAGTAACCCGGTTGTTAAGTGAATCTGGCTTCCCCGTTGACTTCGCTCATGAGAAGCTCGCAAAAAGGGAATCACGCGACCTCGGGACACAGCGACGGTCATAAGTATGAACCAGTGGCCAAGCATCTGAATTTTGATCACATGACCACGGGGATGCCGTAACGGTTGTAAGTGAAAAATAGTCATAAGTCATTTTTGGGAGTGCCGTTGTAACTTTGAACGGCCACTAAATGAATGGTTGTAAGTCGAGGACTACTTGTTTAATGGTTAGGGTGCTGGATTAGGAGATGGAGAGTGGGGGACCCAGGTTTTAATCCTGCCTTGGGCATGGAAGCCAACTGGGTGACCTTGGGCCAGTCACTCTCTCTCAGCCCAAATCTGTGTCAGGTTAAGCTCAGTGCAAGACAAACAAAACCTACGACCAAGTGAGGGAAACGCCAGGAAAATGATTGATAATTCAGATGTTGTGGCCCAAAAACTTTCCAAGGACTTCGGTGAGTTGTACTTCGGTGAGTAAAGTCGCGTCCAGAAGAATCACCAAGTCACAAAGCCTGCTTTCCAGCGAGTGTGAGTCACACCTGCGTTCACACCTTCTGCCGAACTAAACCATAGGTTTGTTCGTTAGGGTTTGCTGAACATCCTTGTTTGATTGGTTCGCCTAAAATGCTAAGCTGTCAATTAGGGCTCACAAAACTCGGTGCCTGAATTGTGCACCTTCTTACTAAGCTAAACCCAAGTGTGATGCATTTGTGGCTTGGCTTGATTTGGGAACCCCGGTTTGTAATACAGGTTACCATCGTTTCTTTTTCAATAGCACCTGTACACTTTCGAAAAAGACCTGCGTGTGATCAGCTGCTCCATCAATCATGAAAAGACCTTGTTAGGTAAGCCCTCCTGTTTGAGGGATGTTATATGTTGATATAGACGCCTTCGATGTTGACAAATTTCATGACAATCCCTCCCTTTTTGCTCTCGTTTCTAATTCAGGCAACTATACGTTTTTCAGGTGTTTGGAAATTTGCCGTGGAATGATAGCTTGCTTCTCCACCGTTAACTTTCCCTTATGTGTGTTTTTGTTAGTTAGATTTGTATTCCATCCTTCCAAATCTCATTTAAAAACCCAATTTTATCCATGCCGTGGGACAGTTGGCCTAAAGATGATTCAAGTGCAGTTTATCCAGTAGGTTTTCATGGCTCAGAGTGGGCTTCAAGTTGACTTTCAGCATCTAAGCTACTGCCTGACCTTGAATCACTGGCCAGAATGGAAAAACCTTTAAACAAATTGTACCTGGGCATGGATCACACAGTTGTAGGAGGAGTGTACATGAAAAGGAGAAGATGCTTTCTTTCACATACATAGAACATAGAATCATAGGGCTGGAAGGGACCTCAAAGGTCTTCTAATCCATCCTCCTGCTCAAGGCATGGGATCTTATACCATCCTGGTCAAATGTCTGTGGAGATTCTTAGTCCTCCAGGTCATGGTTGTTGTTGTTGTTGTTGTTGTTGTTATTATTATTATTTGTATTTCTATGCTGCCCAACTCCCAAGGGACTGGTTGTCCCAAAGGTGCTTTTTTCAAGAGGCAACTGGACTTTCTGGTTTTTCTTTGAAGACGTTTCGCTTCTCATCCAAGAAGCTTCTTCAGCTCTGACTGGATGGTGGGGAAGGGAAGGATTTATACTCCTTGCAGACAGCTGGTCATTTGCATCCTTTTGGAGAGTTGTTGAGGGCACTTGGAGGTTTGCCTGTGTCATCAGAGTCACTTGAGTGGTGCAAATGGGTGTGTGGAGTCTTCTGGGAATGGTTGAAAGGATTATGTTGTAGACTGGAGAGAGACGACATCATCTATCTACAGTCTACAACACAGTCCTTTCAAACGTTCCAAGAAGGCTCCGCACCCATTTGCACCACTCAGGTGACCCTAAGGACACAGGCAAACCTCCAAGTGCCCTCAACAACTCTCTAAAAAGGATGCAAATGACCAGCTGTCTGCAAGGAGTATAAATCCTTCCATTGCCCACCATCCAGTCAGAGCTGAAGAAGCTTCTTGGATGAGAAGCGAAACGTCTTCAAAGAAAAACCAGAAAGTCCAGCTGCCTCTTGAAAAAAGCACCTTTGGGACATCCTGGTCAAATGGTTGACTAGTCTATTTTTTGAAAGCCTCCAGTGATGGAGTACCCACAATCTGGGAAGCAAGCTGTTACATTGATTAACTGTTCTCCCTGTCAGGAAATTTCTCCTTAGTTCTAGGTTGGATCTCTCTTTGATAATTTTCCATCTGCTGCTTTGGAGAAGAAGCCAATCTTGTCTTCTCTGCAAGGACCCCTGGAATACTGGAAGACAGCTGTCATGTCACTCTTAATCCTTCTCTTTATTAGGCCAGACCTACCTAGTTTCCTTAATTGTTTGTTCAGGTGGAACTTCAAGAAGAACTTCCTGACTCTGCAAATTGTCCACCGATGGAACAGGCCTCCATATGTAGCGATGAGTTCTCCTTAACTCACGTCTCAGAGGTTGGATGGTCATCTCTCAGATATGCTGTTTTGGATCCTGGCCCTTAACAGTTGGACTACATGACCTCTATAGTTCCATTTTCTGCAGAACCGTTACTTTTGTTGAACTTTCCCCAATAAATTTTCAATACTTGATTACGATGGTCGAAATTTTCAATACTTGATTACGATGATGTTATCCGTTCAGTCGTGTCTGACCCTTGGCGATTTTGTGGTCCAGGTCTCTCCACAACTTCCGATCTTGCCATACTTCTTTGAATTGTTCTATGCTCCGGCTGGTGGTCAGCTTTGGTGGTGATTCAATGCTTTACATTTTCAATATCTTTTTTTTTTAATAGCCATCAGTTTTCTTCAGACACCACAGAAAGAGAAAAAGTTCCTTTTTCAAACAGGTACTTGAATTATCTAAACCAGGGGTGTCAAACTCGATTTCATTGAAGGACGCATCATGGTTGTGTTCGACATCGGGGGGCCGGGGTGGGCGTGGCCAGGGTTGGCATGGCCAGCTCGACGTCACTTGTGTCGGGGGCGCCTGTGGTGGCCCGAGCGCTCTGCCAGAGAAAACGGGCTCCCGAGCTCCGCTTTTGGCTGCGACGGCCTCCTGCAACCCTCTGCCAGAGAAAATGGAGCTCGGAAGGGCCACACGTGGCCTTCCAGAGCTCCGTTTTCACTGGCAGAGGCACCGCGGGCCAGTCCGCTGTTTCTAGGGTGGCCCCGTGGACCAGATCTAAGCATCCCGTGTGCCGGATCCGGTCCCCGGGCCTTGAGTTTGACACCCTTGATCTAAACGCTCTTAAATGAACTTCATAAACCATTGAATCATGGATTAATATTCTGTTCTTTGTCGGGTTTTTTTAATTCCAGTTCCTAAATGTCTGACCTTGCTAATTGAAATTCACCCGCTTAATAATGTGAAAGTTTTAAAGGCTGTGGATAGCTGCATCAGAGTACAAGTAAGTGATTTTACTAACCTTTTTCCTCCAGACTTAAAATTATTTGTATGATATCACAGTGCTAGAAAGCACTAAATGCATTGCATCTTTGTAAAAAATTTTATTACTAAGCCTAATAAACAGCTTTGTACAGGTAATCCTCGACATACAACAGTTCGTTTAGTGACTGTTCAAAGTTACAACTGCACCGAACACAGTGACTCGTGACCATTTTTCACACTTACAACCATTGTGGCATCCCTAGTGTCACGTGATCAAAATTCAGACGCTTCGCAATTGACTCATGTTTATGACGGTTGCGGTGTCCCGGGGTCATGTGATCCCCTTTTCTGACCATCTGACAAGCCAGGCTCACTTAACAACTATGTTATTAATTTCAGAACTTCAGTGATTCTTGTGGCCAGAAAGGTCGTAAAATGGGGCAAAACTCACTTAACAAATGTCTCACTTAGCAACAGAAATGTTGGCTCAATTGTGGTCGTAAGTCGAGGACTACCTGTACTACATATGGCTCCCAAATGGGACTTGTCTTTTAATAATAAACTCATTCAGTCTTAAAATATTACCACATTTATATAGTTGCCTCATCTCACAATACAGTGACTCTAAGCAGCTTGCAATGAAAACAATCATAAATCAGAATGTTGAAATCTACGATTAAAAGACAACAGCAACATTATTAATAACAAGATAGTGGAGAGATTTGATGTTAAAAACGATGCAGACATCTCCTCATATCATTTCCTTGACCTGCTGACCCAGTCATGTTTTAAGAGATTTCTGGAAGGGTATCAAAGATGGGGCCAGTCTCACCTTGGGAGGGGCAATGTTCCACAGGGTGGGTGCCATGACAGAAAAGACCCATCTCTTAGGTTCTCTCAAACGAAACTGTGGGGTCCTTGGTGTTCTCTGAGCTTGGGTGTTTTCTTGCACACATTTCATGACCCAAGTAGGTAACATCATCAGTGCTAGTAAGGGGTGGGGTTGAGGAGGAAGAGGAGGGAGGAGGAGGAGGAGGAGGGAGGGGAGTAAGAGGAGGAGCAGACAAGTATTGTGGGGGTCTTTGGTGCTCTCTGAGCTTGGCTGTTTTCTTGCAGACTTCTCATGACCTAACTAGGTAACATTATCAGTGCTAGTAAGGAGTGGGGTTTGCGGAGAGGAGGAGGTGGATGGGGAGAGGAAGAGCAGGAGCAGACAAGGATTGTGGGGGTCTTTGGTGCTCTCTGAGCTTGGCTGTTTTCTTGCAGACTTTTCATGACCCAACTAGGTAACATAATCAGTGCTAATAAGGAGTGGCGTTCGTGGAGAGTGGGGGGAGGAGGAGGGACAAGGATTGTGGAAGTCCTTGGTGTTCTCTGAGCTTGGGTGTTTTCTTGCACACATTTCATGACCCAAGTAGGTAACATCATCAGTGCTAGTAAAGAGTGGGGTTTCGGATGAGGAAGAGGAGATTGTGGGGGTCCTTGGTGCTCTCTGAGCTTGGCTGTTTTCTTGCAGACTTCTCATGACCTAACTAGGTAACATCATCAGTGCTAGTAAAGAGTGGGGTTTCGGATGAGGAAGAGGAGATTGTGGGGGTCCTTGTTGCTCTCTGAGCTTGGCTGTTTTCTTGGAGACGTTTCATTACCAAACCAAGTTACATCATCAGCATTGATGCTGTTATCTAGTTTGATAATGAAACGTCTGCAAGAAAACAACCAAGCTCAGAGAGCAGCAAGGACCCAACATTTGAACCTTGAACTACAAATACTCTCTTCCATTGGTAGATGAAACTCTTTGCAGGTGGGATTCAAGGCACACCTTGAGGGACCTGATGGGATAGGCAGTTATAATTGGGTGGAGGCAGTTCCTCAAATAACAAGTAATGTTAATAGGATCCAATTATGAGACTCCATTAGACAAATATGTGATTCAGTGGCAAACCATAATATTTTTTTAAACCTCTGAACAATTCTCTTTTTCAGTTTCTATATCCCCTTTCAGATAAAAAGTTGTTGTCTGATAGCTGCCTCTTACTCATTTCAGAAGATAAATGTAAGTGCTTTTAGTTCTGCATTTTGATTGCAAGTTCCTTGGCAAGTTCTAGGTTTAGTGTTTTAAAAGGCAATAGGACTACAAACACAGATACATACCGGAATTGCATATTGGAAATGCTGCATGTATGTTGTGCCCCTTGTGTTTTCCACGTGTATTCAGAATAACAGGGCTTATGGACAGGAGTACATGGGATGCATTCTTCAAATAATTGTACTCTGCTGAATTAACCAAAATAAATATGCATACAATTCTACAGAGACAGTATTCAAAATTAACCTGAAAAAATAAAAGGCTTGGGAGATTTAGTTATAAGCAGGGCAATGCAAAAATTTCAACCGCCTTGCTTGAAAAACTTCTTCCTCTCTTCTTTGTTGAAAAACAAAATGTAATTCAACATTTCAAAATTCTGTTCTAGCAACAGCACCCCGCCTGGTCATATGCTGTCATGCAAATAATGATTAGTGCAAAGACTGCATCTGAAATTTGAGTTGATCTAATCCAAGATCAACTATATGTTGATTTGCCTTTTGCACAATGTGAAACTATCTGCTACGAACTCTGCATTGGCGACAGGAAGGGCATCCGGCCAGTAAACACTCAGCTCCATTCAGTTTCCCTGACTCCACCCCGATGCAAGGGATTATGGGGTCATTAAAAGACCCAAAAAAATGTTATTTGCCCTTTCAGCCTCTCCCGCAACACCCTTCGAACCCCGATAGCAGAAACGAACAAATATATAGACTCAATGTACAGATTTCTTAAATAATGTTTGATATACCCATTACCCTGTACCTTGATATCTGTCACCTAAGATTGTCTTTATGTTTCTTAAGATGCCGAAAAATTGGACATCAGAACTGTCAAAGAAGGAGATAGAGTGGTATGTTTTCATTTTCTTCCTTTTGGGCTTTTTTTGTTCTGGTTGAAATGAGATTGGGCAGAGTGAAAAAAATATCCAAGTTTTGTTCTAAATGTAGTTTTTTTCATCATGTAAAAAATAATTACCTGGGCAGAAATCTGATCTGGTTTTTGATGAATTATGACAAGGTAAGATAAAACTTATTCCCATCAGAATACAAGTTGCCAGTTGAGAGATTGCTACAAATCATACAGATGAACTGCAGTCTAGAGATGTGAAGGCCTGGAAAAAAAACGGAAAAATTCGGGGAAAAAAACCGTTTTTTCCCCGTTTTTTTCCTGAAGGCTTTTTTGTTTTTTTCCAAAAAATTGGAAAAATTGAAAAAAAAAACCATTGTGGAATATTTTATTTTAACAATTCTTTTTATGAGAATGGGGTTTTTGTATTTCCGAAAATTTCCGTTTGCCCCCCCCCAAAAAACGGGAAAAAAACGGGTTTTTTTCCGAGCTTCAAAATTTCCGGAAATTTTACATCTCTACTGCAATCCCTGTCATGGTAGGCCAAAAGCCTCGCTTATCCAATTAATCTACAGGAAGTCCTTGACTTATGACCACAATTGAGCCCAAACTTTATGTTGTTAAGTGAGACATTGGTGAAGTGAGTTTTGCCCCATTTTACGACCTTTCTTGGCTCAGTTGTTAAGTGAATCACTACAGTTGATAAATCCGTAACCAGTTGTTGAGTGAATCTGCTTCCCCATTGCTTATGAAAAGGTCGCAAAAGGGAGATCACATGGCCTTGGGAGTAGAGTTTCCTTCTTGAGCAGAGGGTTGGACTAGAAGACCTCCAAGGTCCCTTCCAACCATATTTATTCTGTGTTCTACATGACATTGTACTATTTCTCTCCTGTAATCGTGCTTATTTCCTGCCCTTTTAGACGGTTGAAAATTCGAGCCGGCTTTCGAAAGAGAGAATTGCTGATGATCTCATTTGGTCCCAGTGGGATATGCTAGAACAAAGACTATTCTACATTGTCACAAAGGTGAAAAAGAAGGAAAAAAAAATTTGTTCTCTTGGTCATATATTCCTCATGCCGTGGGTTATTCAATTGTAACGGTTTGACACCCCTCTTAAAATGATGCAGAGCTATTTATCCAGGGGTGGGCTTCAAAAATTTTAGCAAGGGGTTCTCTGCCCGGTTGCTGGGTGGGCGTGGTCATGGTGGGCGTGGCCTAGTCGGCCTCCTGCACCACGGTGGGGAGGGGGCGTTTTTGCCCTCCCCGGGCTCCGGAGGCTTTCCTCGAGCCTCCAGGAGGGCGAAAACGGCCTCCCCAGGCTCCGGAGGCCATCTGGAGGCTGGAAACAGGCCCGTTTCCGGCTTCCCCGAACTTCCGGTAGACCTGTTTTTCACCCTCACCAAGCCTCCGTGCGCGCCCTGCACTTACCTGCATCCAAAACGGGCTGCGTGGGGACTCCGGGGAGGGGAGGGGTGGGCGGGGCCAGCCAGGAGTGGGATTTGGGGGTTTTCCGAACTGCCCAGAATCTTAGCTAGAGGTTCTCCCGAACCCCTGCGAACCCCCAGCAGCCCACCCCTGTATTTATCTAAAGGAGATTGAAGTCATACTTAGAAGAATTTGCAGGATAGAGATAACCTTGCTCCATCTTCTCTCTCTTGTTACAAGGAAAGATTTTCTAAACGTACTGAAATTCTGAGGCAAATTATAGAATTGGTTCCAGAACTGAAACATAAGAAAATGTGAGCCAGTTTGGTCCAATGGTGAAAACACCTGGCTAGATTGTGAGTTCTAGTCCACCTTAGGCATGAAAACTGATTGGGTGATTTGGGGGCCAGTCGCTCCCTCTCAGCCCAATTCACCTCACAGGGTTGCTGTTGTGGGGAAAAAAGCAGGAGGAAAGAATATTAGGTATATTTGTTGCCTTGAGTTATTTATAACAATAGTGAAGGTGGGATAAATAATTTTATTTATGATGATATTAGAGAGTAAGGGAGGTGGCCTTGATAGAAATATGCACACACTGTTACCTAAGCAAATGGGGCGGAAACATTTTTTAAGTCCTAGGAGACAAGATAATATTTGGAAGTGGTTCAGTCAAATATCTTCCTGATTTACTGGTCTTCCTGTGAAATTCATTTCTGGTCCAGTCTACCAGGATAATATTTACCTCCACAGATCAAACTTCAGTCTCTGTTAACGTTTCTTTTCATTGTAGGAAGAAGAAAGGGACACATTCAATTGCATCCAATTTTATCCCAATAATGACTTTAAACTAATAGTAAGTTCTCCTGCAGACTTTATATAGTGAAAATACTGTTAAATTGCACCTGGAGGGTTTTTTTGGCGGGGGGAGGGTTGGATCTAAATGTGGGCCTGATGAATGCAAAGGACATTATCCATTTTTAAATCTTAAACGTGAGTCCCATATACGCAGGGTTAAACAGAATTTAAATAAGCCACATTTGATTGCATTCACACATTATTTTAAAGCAAGCAAATTTGCATTATGGTTTAGCACAGTATATGTGAATTGAACATCTACTGCTTGTGTGTTTTGATTATGGAATGCATGTGACTTGCCTCCTTTGAGAAAGCAATACTTTCAAAAGTAGAACATACCTATCTATGTAATTGCCTAGCCTTTTTCAGCATCATGCTCTTAGTATACATTGGGGTTACAACTTTCCTAATTGTGATTGGTCAGTCTGGCTTGGAATTCTAGGTTCTGTATGCATTTAGAGGGGTGTAATTGAAGGAGGAGGGCGCGATGGCTCAGCGATTAAAGACGCTGAGCTCAGCTGGAGAGCTGACACCCTGGGTTCGAGCCCCATGCGTCACGCAAAGGGGTGAGCTCCCATTCTCGCCTCAGCTCCTGCCCACCTAGCAGTTCGAAAGCATGCAAATGCGAATAGATAAATAGGTACCACTTCGGTGGGAAGATAACAGCTTTCCATGTGCCTCGGCTTATAGCCATGCTGGCCACATGACTACGGAAGTGTCTCTGGACAGCGCTGGATCCCTCGGCCAGGAAATGGAGATGAGCACTGACCCCTAAAATCGGACACGACTGGACAAGGGAAACCTTTACCTTTTTTTAAATTGAAGAAGGCTGTCTTTCTAGAACACCTGTATTCCAGGCAGGTAATCATTACCTGCAAAAGAGGAATTCCTTGAAGCTGGTTGAGAAGAAAAGGAGAATGTTCAAAGTCATGTAGATACCTTAATAACTTATTCCTATCAATTAATGTCTTTTTAAAGAAATTAAAATGGATTTCTTACAGGAACTTCTAGTAAATCAGATAAAATCTGACGAATTCATCTCTATAATCTGTAAGCCTCCCGGAGTCACCTTATAGGGGGATGGGCAGGATAGATAGATAGATAGATAGATAGATAGATAGATAGATAGATAGATAGATAGATAGATAGATAGATAGATAGATAGATAGATAGATAGATAGATAGATAGATAGATAGATAGATAGATAGATAGAAACAGATAGATAGATAAAACGTTAGGTAGATAGATAGATAGAAAGATAGGATCAGATAAATAGATATGATCAGATAAATAGATGATAGATATGTTCAGATAGATGAGAGAGAGAGAGAGATGATCAGATATAGATAGATGATAGAGATGTTTAGAGGAGAGATAGATAGATAGATAGATAGATAGATAGAGAGATAGATAGATAGATAGATAGAT
>QLTV01002853.1:37450-67461 GCA_003457575.1 Thermophis baileyi | reverse complement strand
ATGCTCCACATTTCATCCTTGGTCCGAGCAGGGCCGGGCCCCGGGCGCTGGACACCATCTCAAGGCTTCGATCCAGCCGTGGGGACTAAGGTGGGAATCCACCCGGTGCAGCTGTTGGGGTTTTGAATGGAGGACTCGCTCCAGAAATGCCACCGAGGGTGCCAGGGCTCAAACTGGCATAGGAGCTCTCTGGGATCGGAGCAGAGGCCGTGATTCTGCAGGGAGGGCACGGATGTTCAGCCTCCTGTTAATACCGCTTTATAAGGCCTTGGTAAGACCATACTTAAACAGATTAACAGAGTTGGAAGGGACCTTGTAGGTCATCTAGTCCAACCCCCTCTCCCAAGCAGGAGACCCTACACCCTTTCTGATAGATGGCTGTCCAGTCTCTTCTTGAAAGACTCCAGTGATGAATACTGCATCCAGATTTGGTCACCACACTATAAAAAAGATGTTGAGACTCTAGATGACCTACAAGGTCCCTTCCAACTCTGTTATTCTAAGTCCATAAATTAACCCGTCTAGTTTAACTTGTAAATTCGGTGAGGTGAAACACGGAATATGGTAGTCCTTTTGTTTAAGGAAGTGAAGTCTTTTGCTCACTTAGATCTCTTTCCAGATAAGAGTAGATGTTCTTCTAGGGAAGCATCCCTTGTTTTCTTCTTCAGAGAGTTTGTACCATCTGTAACTTATAAATGTCAACTTCAAAAAAAGGGAAAGGACATTCCTGTCGTTCCACAAATTCTATGACTTTGTTGTTCCTTGACTTGTGGTGAGGAAAAAAATGTTTCTTGAATATGGTCGCTCTTTTCTAGGACTTTGTTAGGTCAGCAGCTGAACGTATCTTGACTAACCATATTGTTTTGTATACGCTTGTAGAGAAGCTTCTTCCTGTGGTTGCTGGTGGCTTATATAGATAAACTGTGGTTTATTTACGGGTCTTGTAGATTGGAAGTGGCTGTGGCACATGTTGAGAACATCAAGATACTGATTTTCAGGAAGTTATATGTTTATACATGTTGCCTTATATGTTTATACATACGAGCATAGCATATGAACAAATTCTTAGTTTCTTCTAAGTGCTGTTATAATTCATATAATATCTACCACTTTGAGAAGTGGAAATAGATGTAAACTATAGCATAATGTTTGGCTATGGCACCAAAGTCAGACACATTATGTTATATTAACATAATGAAAAAAGGCAAAGATATATTTATAAATGTTTGCCTATGTGTGCACATATATCTATGTGTATGTGTAATAGTTGTTGTTTTTAAAGGATAGCAATAGCACTTTGACTTATATGCCGCTTCACAGTGCTTTACAGCCCTCTCTAAGCGGTTTACAGAGTCAGCATATTGCCCCCAACAATCTGGGTCCTCATTTTACCAACCTCTGAAGGATGGAAGGCTGAGTCAACCTTGAGCTCTGGTTAGAATCAAACTGCTGACAGTGGGCAGAGTTTGCCTGCAATACTGCAATCTAACCTCTGCGCCACCAGGATGTTGCATTTATTGTGCTTCAATCCATTATTTGGTGGAAATATTTAAAACAAATTACAGGTAGTCCTTTTGGGTAATGATGGCAATTCGGACCGGAACTGCCATCACTAACTGACACGGTTGTAAAATACGACATCACAGGACTGTGTCGCTTAGCGACGGCAATCCCAGTTGACATCGTTAAGCAAGGATTGTGCGGGTTATTAAGCGAGGAGATCACGTGACCCTGAGTTTCCCAGCTTCCACATTGACTGAGGAAAGCTGGCAGGGATCAGTGGAAATTGTGATTGTGTGACCACAGCTTGTTGCAATGACAAAACCGTTGATCCTGCCTCCCGAATCACCATCATGTCACCGAAGGGAAGCTGCAATGGTCAGAACTCTGAGGACCTGTCATAATTCCCCCGTGAGTGCTGTTGCAAGTTTGAAGGGTCGTTGAACGAACGGTCGTAACCTGGGGACTACGTCTATGCATTGTTCATTTTCTTCTGCATCTCCCATTAAAATGAATGTAAATTGAAATCTCTTGTGAAATCTCTTAATCTCTGTTGTTGCATTGCTGGTAATCAGAACATGTTGAAATGTTTGGAATACCACTGAGAAGAAACTAAGAACTGACTTCTGTTTGCCAAACAATATTGAAATATAGAATATGTTCTCTAAACTAATTGTTGTCTCTCTCTCTCCCCCTCCCCCTCTCCTTCCTTCCCTCTCCTTCTCTCTCCCCTCTCTCCCTCTTTTTCTCCCTCCCTCCCTCCTCTCCCACTTCCTCTCCTCCTCCTCCTCCCCTCCCTCTCTCTCCCCCTCTTCTTCTCCTCCTCTCTCACTCTCTCTCATTAAACATCAGACATTGTCTGTCTGTCTGTCTGTATTCTTCTTCTTCTTCTTCTTCTTCTATTCCATTCCATTCCATTCCATTCCATTCCATTCCTCTCTCTCTCTCTCGCTCTCTCTCTCTCTCTCTCTCGCTTTTTCTCTCCCCCTCTCTCCTCCTCCCTCTCTCTCCCCCTCCATCCCTCCCCTCTCTTTTACTTTCAGAAGAAAGAATAGCTCCTCTTTTTCAAGATGAAGATTACCAGCAACGCTTGCTAACAGGATTGGTAGGTGCATTCTTGACTTGACAGTAGAAAATCTTTAATGCTGTAAGGGTAACCAGAAAATATACTGTATTTTTCGGACTATAAGATGTACCGGAGTATAAGACGCACCAAGATTTTGAAGACCTAAACAAGAAAAAAAAAGCTTTTGCCCTCCCCGGCCCCCAGGAGCACTCTGCAGGCCTCCCAAACCCTCTGCGCATCCCATTTTTCGCAAAACCGGGATGCGCAGAGGGTTTGGGAGGCCTTCAGAGTGCTCCTGGGGGCTGGGGAGGGCAAAAATGCGACAGGTGGGGGGTTTGGGAGGCCACAAACAGGCCTGTATTTCACAAAAACGGAGGCATTTTTGCCCTCCCCAGCCCCCAGGAGCACTCTGCAGGCCTCCCAAACCCTCTGTGCGTCCCGTTTTTGTGAAAAACGGGTCTGTTTTTGGCAAAAATGGGACATGCGGGGCAGGGTTTTGGGAGGCCAAAAATGACTGTATTTGGTGTATAAGACGCACCAACATTTCTACCCTCTTTTAGGGGGGGGGAAAGTGCGTCTTATACTCCAAAAAGTACGGTAGATATTATTCTTTAATAGAAGAGCAACAAAGATGATTAGGGGACTGGAGGCTAAAACATAGGAAGAACAGTTGCAGTTATTGGGGTATGTTCTAGTTTAATGAAAAGAAGGACTAGGGGTGACATGATAGCAGTCTTCCAATATCTCAGGGGCTGCCACAAAGAAGAGGGAGTCAAACTATTCTCCAAAGCCCCTGAGGGCAGGACAAGAAGCCATGGATGAAAATGAATCAAGGAAAGAAGCAACCAAGAACTAAGGAGGAATTTCCTAACAGTTGGTACAATTAACGTTTCCTTCAGAAGTTGTGAGTGCTCCATCACTGGAGAGTTTTAAGAAAAGACTGGACACTCATTTGTCTGAAATGGTATAGGGCAGTGATGGCGAACCTTTTTGGCACCCGAGTGCCCAAACCGGAACGTGTATGCGTGCATGTGCACGCACCGGAGCACTGGAAACCCGCACCAACCAGCTGGTCTTTGGGTTTCCGGCGCTCTGGTGCATGCAAAGGCTAGCTGGCCAGCGTGCATGCACGCGCTGGAAACCAGAAGAGCAGCTGGCAATGGCACGCGTGCCCACAGAGAGGGCTCTGCGTGCCACCTCTGGCACACATACCATAGGTTCACCATCACGGGTATAGGGTCTCCTGCTTGAACGGGGTCGGACTAGAAGACCTCCAAGGCCCCTTCCCACCCTATTATTCTGTTATTCCTTGATCAGCTACTGTTTCCCTTCATTGGCAAAACAGCCACACAGAAACATTCACAAACTTTTCAAGCGGAAAGTGCCTACTTAGCCAATTTAAAAGATGGAGTTTTGCTCAGCAAGTTCAACTTTTGATGATTTCATGAACACGTCCGTGTGAGTTATCTTGGCCACAGGGTGGAAGTAGCTTGCATCGCGTCCTGCCAAGATATTTTTTTTGGCTTTCTAGTTTAACAGATCGAGAATTCTCAGTGTCTCTATTCCAAGTATTAACTGGAACCAACTGCACTTAGTCTTTTCAAGATCAGTGAAAGTTGGCTAGTTCTCGCCATTTAACATTAGAGCAGTTTTAACCATCACCGAACTGCATTGTGATATTTTGACAATGGTTGGCTAAAAAAGAACCCACTGAATAGAAAATCGGCGAGCAGAAAGACCACTGAATCGTTCCCTTGCTATCTGAGACATCCTTAGCAACTGAAGTTCCAGTCTTTTGTTCTCTGGAACAGACATTGTGATTTACGCACACTTTTTGTTGTGCAGAAAATTCCTCGGTTGGCTTACGGCTTCCAACTCACAAGATTACTTCTTGATAGCAGAAGTAATATGATTCTGTGGCTCTTTGCTTGCAGTCCTAAGATTATGCACGAGAATTATGTTTATTTTCTGCAATGTATTATAAGTCAGAATATTTTAATTTTAGTTGTTCACATATTTTTACGAGGAGTTCTCTGAGCTTGGTGTTATTTTATTTTTTATTTTATTTATTTATTTTGTCAAACGTGTATATGATTACAGACAAAGTATAAACATGATTGTGAATATATAAGAAGTACAAGCATGGTTATGAGTACATGATATTTTACGAATACATGGGGACTTTAGGACAGGGACGGTAGGCACGCTGGTGCGCTTATGCACGCTCCTTACAAACCTCTTAGGAATGGGGTGAGGTCAACGGTAGACAGCCTAAGGTTAAAGTTTTGGGGGCTTGGGGAAGAAACTACAGAGTCGGGTAATGTATTCCAGGCATTGACCACTCTGTTGCTGAAGTCGAATTTTTTGCAATCAAGTTTGGAGCGGTTTACGTTAAGTTTGTATCTATTGTGTACTCGTGTATTGTTGCGGTTGAAGCTGAAGTAGTCATTGATAGGTAGGACATTGTAGCAGATAATTTTATGTGCTACATTTAGGTCAGACCGAAGGCGGCATAGTTCTAAATTTTCTAGGCCCAAAATTTCAAGTCTGGTGGCATAAGGTATTCTGTTGTGAGCAGAGGAGTGGTTGTTTTCTTGCAGACGTTTCATTACCATACTACGTAACAACATCAGTACTAGCAAGAAAACAGAGAGCACCAAGGACCCCTCATTTCAACGCCAAGCTACAAATATTCTCCTTTATTGGTACATATTTTTTACAGATGGTGGCACAACTGAAAGAGCATCTTCTAAGACCCTTGCAGTACATTGGCAAAAAAAAGATTGATCAGATAGCTGTGGATTATGTTTCAAAACTGGTAGGTTTCTTTTAAAAAAAAATATTATTTTTTTGGAAAATCTTGTATCAAATTTGGGCAATCTTTTGGGAAGGGGAGTGTTGAGGAACCAAAGAGGGTGTGGCCACGTCTCATAAGAAGCTGGGGTTTTGTTAAATCGTCTTTGTCTTTAACAGTTCTGTGCCTATTTTTGGCTTATATTATAGTTTTCATTAATTTCCGCTTCTCAAAATGACAGGAAAATAGGCTGTGTGTTTGCTGCAAAAAAGAGAGAGAGAGAGTGGTTGCAAATTGCTTACCTCTGTTTAGCTCTCAAGAAATGTTTGTGTGTTTGGATTTTCACAGGAGCTAAACAGAGTTGATAGACAACTATTAATGATTTCCAAAGCAAACACTTTCGGTGTTTCATTTCCTGAAAAGTCACCTGGCGTTTTTCTGCAAAGTCATCTAGGTTTTTTTTCCTGGGAAGCCAATTAGCGGTTTTCTGAAAAGCCATGTAGCCGTTTTTCCGGAAAGCCATCTAGCTGTTTTCAGCAAAGGCATCTAGCAGTTTTCCAGAAAGCCACCTAGTGTCTTTTCGGAAAGCCATCTAGCTTTTTTCCCCCCAGGAAATCATCTAGCAGTTTTCCAGAAAGTCATTAGTGTTTTTCTGGAAAGCCATCTAGCTTTTTCCCCAGAACTTCATTTAGCCGTTTTCCAGAAAGCCATCTAGCAGTTTTCTAGAAAGCCATCTAGCCGTTTTCCAGAAAGCCATCTAACCATTTCCCAGAAAGCCATCTAGCAGTTTTCCAGAAAGCCATCTAGCCATTTTCTAGAAAGCCATCTAACCGTTTTCCAGAAAGCCATCTAGCCATTTTTCCAGAAAACCATCTGACCGTTTTTCAGAAAGCCATCTAGCCGTTTCCCAGAAAACCATCTAGCAGTTTTCTAGAAAGCCATCGAACCGTTTCCCAGAAAAGCCATCTAGCAGTTTTCTAGAAAGCCATCTAACCGTTTTCCAGAAAGCCATCTAGCCATTTTCCAGAAAGCTATCTAGCCTTTTCCAGACGGTCATCTAAATATTTTTTTTTCTGGAATGTTATCTAGCATAGTCTACTACATTGAATAGTGTCATGTCCAACTATGGATTGGGTGTGCCTAACCATTTTCTAACCATGGTTAAGGTCATGATGGGAGAATTTTGAGTGACTGGAGGACTCAAGAGCCCAGTGAATAGTGGGAGGAGAAAAAAAGGGGAGAGACTGCAATAAGTGTGTGTGTTTGTGTGTGTGTGTGTGTGTGTGTTGACTTGTGTTTTTTCTTCAGGTTTTGGAATAGGGCATTGTTTTTCTCTTTAAAACTTATGGGAGGTTTAGACCTAGACTTTAGACTTAGAACGACTTTATTTTCACTTTGAATGTACACTATAATCGGCATACATTAAAACGAAATTTTGTTGCGTACAGCTCTCAAAGGGGCACCACCTCCAATATACACTACATAAACATGACTGACTAACTAACTAACTAACTAACTAACTAACTAACTAACTAACTAAATAAATAAATAAATAAATAAATAAATAAATAAATAAATAAATAAATAAATAAATAAATAAATAAATACTTATTTTAGGTTTGTGAAACAGGTGAGCCGTGTTTCCCATTTCAAACTAGCAGGAAATAAAATTCAAGCAGCCCTGAATAAATCTGAAGTTTACAAACTCCTCGTGCCGCCTTCAATTTTGGTACCTGGTTCCAAAATGCTGCTGGTTTGGTTCGCGGTTTAAAAACGGGACCGATTCAACTAGGATTCATTTTCCAGTAACTATGTCTAGGATTTCAACTTGGATAACATTTGCTAAATAATACCGCTAGGTTGGCAGGTGAATTGTTGGTGTGGATTGAATGTTCTTTTGAGAATCGGAGTTAGTGAAGCTGAGAGCCTTCCATTAAGGATTCAGATATATCAGGGGTGTCAAACTCAAGGCCCACGGGGTGTGTAGATCTGGCCCACCCTGGAAACAGCGAAGGACTGGCCCGCGGTATCTCTGCCAGCAAAAACAGAGCTCGGGAGGGCCCTCCCAGGCTCCGTTTTTGGCCGCAACGGCCTCCTGCAGCCCTCTGCCAGCGAAAACGGAGGCAGGAGGGCCGTGCGCGGACCCCCTGGGCTCTCTTTTTGCTGGCAGAGGGCTAGCAAAACAAACTGAAAACAAAACAAAAGGAGAAATGTTTCCCCTTTTGCATTTGAGCATCCAAGAAGGGACAGGAAAGGAGAAAGGGAAAGAGGAAAGACAAAAAGAAGGAGAGGGGAAGAAAGAAGAAAGAATGAAGAGGGAAGGAAAAAAGAGAAAGGAGGGAGGGAAGGAAGGAAGGAAGGAAGGAAAAAAAGGAAGGAAGGAAGGAGGGAAGGAAGGAAGGAAGGAAGGAAGGGAGGAAGGAAGGAGATTATGAGAGGGAAGGAGGATCTGAGGGAAGTCCTGCCTTAGCACTTGGCCACCGCAGGTGCCCCCGACACGAGTGACATCGAGCTGGCCACGCCCCCCCTGGCCACACATCCCCCCGAGGTCAAACACAACCCTGATGTGACCCTCAATGAAATCGAGTTTGACACCCCTGAGATAACATTCTTTTTTCTCTATATTTGCAGCTGGACCTAATCTGTCGGATGATGGAGAATGTTTGGAGGAAATACAGTCTCAGCTCCTTGTCCTTCTCATTGTAAGCAGTTAATTTTCATAAGATATTTAAGGATAAAAATGAGAGACAGAAGCAGGAATGGCAAATTCATTACATCCCACATTAATAGACTTCTTGATGAAAGAACCATAATCATGACTTAAACGTTTATTGTTATTACATGTTGAATATTAGCAACTCATAGCACCTAACTCTCATATTTGGGCCCCAAAGTATAGCAAATTGAGACAGGCTAGAAATTAAACGGGGAACCCCAGGAATATTAGGTTTCTACAGGTAGTCCTCAACTTACGATGACAATTGAGCCCAAAATTTCTCTTGCTAAGTGAGACATTTGTTAAGTGAGTTTTGTCCCATTTTACAACCTTTCTTGCCAAAGTTGTTAAGTGAATCACTAAGTTAGCAACACGGTTGTTAAGTGAATTTGGCTTCCCCATTGACTTTGCTTGTCAGAAGGTCTCAAAAGGGATTCAGATGTCCCCGGGACACTGCAACCGTCATAAACATGAGTCAGTTGCCAAGCATCTGAATTTTGATCACGTGATTATGAGAATGCTGCAAATGTTGTAAATGTGAAAAACCGTCATAAGTGATTTTTTTTCAGTGCCGTTGTAATTTCGAACGGTCACTAAACAAACTGTCGGTAAGTCGAGGACTACCTGTGGTCTAGACTAGGAGAAGGCAGTTGGCAACTTCTTCTAAATGATTGTCAAGAAAACTGCACACTCACCAGAAGTCAAGTTCAATTGAGGGGACTAGGCAGTGGTGAAATGCAATTTTTTTACTACCGGTTCTGTGGGCGTGGCTTGGTGGGCGTGGCAGGGGAAGGATACTGCAAAATCTCCATTCCCTCCCCACTCCAGGGGGAAGGATATTGCAAAATCTCCATTCCCACCCAACTCTGGGGCCAGCCAGAGGTGGTATTTGCCGGTTCTCCCAACTACTCAAAATTTCCGCTACCGGTTCTCAAGAACCTGTCAGAACCTGCTGGATTTCACCCCTGGGACTAGGTATGGCTAGTCTAAGGAAGAGAAGGACTAGGGGTGACATGATAGCAGTCTTCCAATATTTGAGGGGCTGCCACAGAGAAGAGGGGGTCCACCTATTCTCCAAAGCACCTGAGGTCAGGACAAGAAGCAATGGATGGAAACTAATCAAAGGAACCACAATCGGTTCTCAAAGCTAGGCACTCCAATTGCTACAGGTAGTCCATGAATTATGTCTGATGGCTTAGTGACCGTTCACAATTACAACAGACTTGAGAGCCTGTTTGGCCTAGTGGTTAAGGCACCAGACTAGAAAGCAGGAGACCACGAGTTCAAGTCCCGTCTTAGCCGTGAAAGCCGTCTGAGTGACTTTGACCTCTCTCTCTCTCAGCCCAATTCCACCTCACAGGGTGTTGTTGTTGTGTGGAAATTAGGAGGAAGAAGGTGTGATGGATGCGTTATTTGTAAAAATAATAAAGCTGAGATCAACCAATTAAATAAATAGATAGAAATAGATAAGTAGAGCTCTCCAATGCTGCTTACAGATTCCAGATTCCCATGGTCACCCCTGCACTCCTGCAGTCACCCCTGTTTGCATTTTGGATGCTTGGCAACCATGTTTTACGTAGTCACCACTCTCGAGACCCTAGAAAGAGTGCAGAGAAAAGCAACTCAGTTGATTAAAGGCCTGGAGATTAAAACATGGAAAGAATGGTTGTAGGAATTGAGTATGTCTAGTCTAGTGAAAAGAAGGACTAGGGGTGACATGATAGCAGTGTTCCAATATTTGAGGGGCTCTTACAAAGAAGAGGGAGTCAGCCTATTCTCCAAAGTACCTGAAGGCAGGACAAGAAGCAATGGATGGAAGCTAATCAAGGAGAGACGCAACCTGGAATTAAGAAGAAACTTCCTAACAGTGAGAAGAATTAACCAGTGGAACGGCTTGCCTCCAGAAGTTGTGGGGGCTCCATCACTGGAGGTTTGAACATCTGACTGACTGTGTGTCACAGCGTGTCGCCTCCTCTGCACTCATTTCCCTTCCTCCCTCTGCAGAAGAACTTCAAGGGGAATATGATTTACAAAGCAGGATAACCCATTGTAAGAGACAGGACTGGCTTGCTGTCTACCGCTGTGCAACATTTGCAATTCACGTCCTTGTATTATTATTATCATTTTTTTTGTACAGCAGGCAACCAGAGAAAGCAAATGAGGTCATTGTGTTCCATATCATGTGTCAGATTCTGCAGGCAGCCGGCGGGATGTGTCTGCCTTTGCCCCCAGGTGAGTCCTCCAGCTGCAGAGGTGTAGCTTCAGTCAGCCTAGAATAGCCACACGTAACCATGTGCCACTCCAAAGTTATGTATATTTTTTTTATGACAAGTTCTTGGTGCTCTGTGAGCTTGGTTGCTTTCTTGCAGACATTTCATGACCCAAACTAACATCATCAGTGCTAACTAACATTGTTATCTAGTTTGGATAATGAAACGTCTGTAAGAAAGCAACCAAGCTCACAGAACACCAAGGACCCCACAGTCCTCCTCCTCCTCCTCCTGCTCTTCACAAACCCTACTCCCTTCTAGCACTGATGATGTTACCTAGTTTGGTATATTTTTAATTTTTTTTTATTATTTTTAAGTTGTAAAAAAAAGGGGGATTCACCAAACACCAGAAGGCAGGATAAGAAGCAATGGGTGGAAGCTTGTTAAGAAGCGACCCAACCTAGAACAAAGGAAAAATTTACTGACAGTGGGAACAATTAACCAGTGGAACCAGGGGTGGGATTCAAAAATTTTAGCAACCAGTTCTCTGCCAGGTTGCTGCATGGGCATGGCCATGGGGGCGTGGCCTACTCGGCCTCCTGCACCACGGCAGGGGAGGGGGGCGTTTTCACCCTCCCCGGGTTCTGGAGGTTTTCCTCAAGCCTCCGGGAGGGTGAAAACGGCCTCCCCCGGGCTCCGGAGGCCCTTCGGAAGCTGGAAATGGGCCTTTTTCCAGACTTCCAGTACTTCCAGTAGGCCCGTTTTTCGCCCTCCCAGAGCCTCCACTTGGGCCCTGCACTTACCTGGCATCCAAAATGGGCCACGTGGAGACTCCTGGGAGGGGCGGGGCAGGGTGGGCGGGGTCAGCCAGTCCTTGCAACTACCGGTTCGGCGAACCAGATGTAAAATTAACATCCGGTTTGCCCAAACTGGTCCGAACCAGCTGAATCCCACCCCTGAGTGGAACAGTTTGCCTCCAGAAGTTTTTGGTACTCCCAACACTGGAGGTTTTTACTAAAGGGTTGGACAGCCATTTGACTGAGATGGTATGAGCAAGGGGTTGGACTAGAAGACCTCCGAGGTGGCTTCCAGCCCTGGGACTCTAATGATTCTAAGAGTCAATCAAATCAAAAGAGATACAGGAATAGAAGCTGTAATTTAACACATTTGGGGAACATCATCTTTTGAGACTTTTGACTTGAAGTGTTGGTGACGGACTTGGAAACTTGTGTCTCAACTTTGCTAAGCCACGATATTCAGCGAGCAGTCCAGAGCCAATTGTTCAGCAGTTCAACAGCCCTTTGTTGTTCATTTTCTGCAAACTTTTGTAATAGTTGGACTCCGTGTCACTTTTCAGGAAAAATGTCTAATCAGAGTGACATCCTTGAAAAGAGCAGCTGTTTTTGAAATATTGATCTAGAGTAGAACCACCTAGAACAGAGGTGTCAAGCTCAAGGCCCGGGGGGCCGGATCTGGCCCACGGGGTGCTTACATCTGGCCCGCGGGGCTGCCCTAGAAACAGCCCGCGGTGCCTCTGCCAATGAAAGCGGAGCTGGGGAGGGCTGCGTGCGACCCTCTCAAGCACCATTTTCGCTGGCAGAGGGTTGCAGGAGGCCGTGGCAGCCGAAACGGAGCTCGGGGGCCCGTTTTCGCTGGCAGAGCGCTCGGGCCACCACAGGCGCCCCCGACACAAGTGGCGTCAAGCTGGCCACGCCCACCCTGGCCACCCAAGGTCAAACACAACCCTAATGCAGCCCTCAATGAAATCGAGTTCGACACCCCTGACCTAGAACATAGACCATAGAATGATAAGGCTGGAAGGGCCTTGAGAGGCTTTAATGTCCAACTCACGGCTCAAGGGAGGAGATCTTATAGCAGTGATGGCAAACCTTTTTTTGCTCGGGTGCCAAAAGGACGTGCGTGCGTGCGGTAGCGCGCGCGTGCCCACACCCATAATGCAATGCCCTCCCCCCGTGCATGCGCGCACAACCCCCCGCGCTGCTTCCCCCCGCGCATGCACGTAGGCCTCACTGAAGCCTCTGGACTTCCGGTAGGCCCCTCGGGCCGTTTTTCGCCCTCCCCAGGCTTCAGGAAAGCCTCCGGAGCCTGTGGATGGCGAAAAACGGGCCCAATGGGCCTACCAGAAGTTTGTTTCCGAACTTCCGGTAGGCCCGTTCGGCCGTTTTTCGCCTTCCCCAGGCTTCAGGAGGCTTTCCTGAAGCCTGGGGAGGGCGAAAACGGCCTCCCCCCCACCCTCCGGAAGGCCGAAAATCAGCTGGCCAGCGCGCACATGCGTGCTGGAGCTGACATAGGGCAACGCCTCACGTGCCCTCAGATATGGCTCCACGTGCCACCTGTGGCACGCGTGCCATAGGTTTGCCATCACGGTCTTATACCATTCTGGTCAAATGGTTGTCCGGTCTATCTTTGAAAATCTCCAGTGATGGAGCACCCACAACTTCAGAAGGCAAACTGTTCCACTGGTTCATTGTTCTCACTGTCAGGAAATTTCTCCTTAGTTCCAGGTTGGGTCTCTCTTCCACCCATTACTTCTTGTCCTGCCCTCTGGTGCTTTGGAGAATTACTTCCAAGAATCATAAGAGAACAAGGACTTCGGAGAAGAAACTTATCAATGCCTTAATACCAAGATATTGCTACATATCTTTCCAAAACAGCAAAAAGGTTATCATTGTCCCAAAAACATTTGACTTGGTGTTTTTTTTTAATCTGATTAAGACGGGTCTCACCGGAAAACTTGGCTAATGGTTTTGTCCATTGTGAAACCATTGTGAGTTGTTGGGTAAGATGCTTGAGGCCGGCTTCTGTCAAGTCATGGGTTTTTTATTTCCTAAGAGATCGGAGCTGGTTTTTTTATAAGTCCAAGGACAGATGAAAATGTTAATGTCCCCTAGAGGACAGATTTTATGGAGGAACAAGTTTTTGAAATGGAAATAATTACAGAGCATTAGTTCACAATTGTTAAAGTGGGATTTTTTTTTATTGCTTTATTTTTTTTGGGGGGGGTACTGCTATGGGAGAAAGAATATTATATAGAAGTTTTAAAAGTTAAACCCCAGTCCTGCTTTTAATTGGCAGATTCGCCTTGTGATCATGGCTAATGGTTCTGTGAGATAGCTTAAATGCAGGTAAAGTTACAGAGAAGTTACATCAACTTTGAAGTACTTAATCTTCCACATTGATCTAGTTTTCTTCTACCTGGTTTGGTCTAGTGGTTCAGGCACCAGGCTAGAAACCAGGAGACCGTGAGTTCTAGTCCCACTTTAGCCATGAAATCCAGCTGGGTGACTTTGGGCCAGTCCCTCTCTCTCAGCCCAATCCACCTCACAGTGTCGTTGTTGTGGGAAAAATAGAAGGAAGACGTAGTGTGTGTGTGTTCTGACATAGGCTTTTTCCAAACCCCGAAACAGACTCCTCACCCCGGTAAAACCTCTTTTATTTAATGTACAGTGAATTTCTCTCCAGCAAAGTCTTTCCTCTCCCACAGTCTTTCAAGATAGTTCACAATGACCGACCTTTATCAGGCTTGGAGAGTGGCCAGGCCGTTATCTTTCAGACTCCGCAATACTTGGCAAGAATGCAGGAATGAACTAATTAAGCAAACTAATTGTCTTCTGCAAACTCCCCTCCCCGTTCGCTCTTTTATTTTTATTTTTTCAAAAAAAAAAAATTAAAAATTTTTTTTTTAAAAAAGGTGGCCTTACTCCCAAGTTGACCCTTGTTCCTCAGCTTTTCCCTTCGTCTGGCAACTCTGCGCATGTGCACACTGGGAACAGGCTCCAGCTGTTCATCTGCCTCACTGATGTCTGACTCCAAAGGCAACTGATAACTGTCAGACTGCCCTGGCCCCATCTCTGCCTCCGATGCAGAGCACTTGTCAGAGCCTTCCCCAGACTCCAGGACTGGCCCATGTTCCTCCCCACACTCCTCACTGTCCGAATCTGTTGCCAGCTCCGCTAGCCACTGGCGGGCCACAACACACACACACACAGAATCCATAATTGACATGAGACCCTCTCAACGCTGTTTCTAGTGTGCTTCGTTCCGTGGTTCCCTAGGGAAGTTGCACTTCTCCTTATAGCTTCCTTCATGTCTTCCTTAATACAGGATTCCACACTCTGCACCTGGAAGTGGGGATGAGGTGCTTCCCTTTGCACACGGTCCTGCAGTACATTGACCACGGAGTTCTGCATCTAACAGAAAAGTATGTCCTGAATCTTTGGAAAGGTAATATTCCTTCTGCAGATTAGAACAGCTGTCCCCAACCATGGCAACTTTAAGGCCCATGGACTTCAATTCCCAGAATTCCCCGGTGCAGCTTGAAAAGGGCTGTGCTGATATCCAAGCAGGATTGTCAGCCCCAGAGAGGATTTCAGCACTGACCTTTTTCAGGAGTAGAGTAGAGTAGAGTAGAGTAGAGTAGAGTAGAGTAGAGTAGAGTAGAGTAGAGTAGAGTAGAGTAGAGTAGAAAGAGAGAGAGTGAGAGAGTGAGAGAGAGAGAGAGGAATGGAATGGAATGGAATGGAATGGAATGGAATGGAATGGAATGGAAAGGAAAGGAAAGGAATGGAAAGGAAAGGAATGGAATGGAATGGAATAGAATGGAATGGAAAAGAAGAAAAGAAAAGAAAAGAAAGAAAAGAAGAAAAGAAAGAAAGGAAAGGAAAGAAGGAAAGGAAAGGAAAGGAAAGAGGGAAAGGAAAGGAGGAAAGAAAAGAAAAAAAAAGAAAAGAAAGAAAAAAGAAAAGAAAAAAAAGAAGAAAAGAGGGAAGGGAAGAAAAGAAAAAAGAAAAGAAAAAAGAAAAAGAGAAGAGAAGAAAGAAAAAAAGAAAAAAGAAAAGAAAAAAAAAAGAAAGAAAAGAAAAGAAAGAAAGAAAAAAAGAAAAGAAAGAAAGCAGAAAAGAAAAGAAAAGAAAGAAGAAAAAAGAAAAGAAAAAAGGAAGAGAAGAGAGGAGAGGAGAGGAGAGAAAAAAAGAGAAGAGAAGAGAAGAGGAGAAAAAGAAAAAAGAAAAAAAGAAAAGAAAGAGAGAAGAGAAGAGAAAAGAAAAGAAGAGAAAAGAGAAAAGAAGAGAGGAGAGAAGAGAAGAGAAGAGAAGGAGAGAAGGAGAGGAGAGGAGAGGAGAAAGGAGAGGAGGAAAAGAGAAAGAAAGAAAGAAGAAAGAAAGAAAGAAGAAAGAAGAAAAAGAAAGAAAGAAAAGAGAAAAGAAAATTAGAATAGAATAATAGAATAGAATAGAATAGAATAGAATAGAATAGAATAGAATAGAATAATAGAATAATAACTTTATTGTCACTTTGAATGTACACTAATCGGCATACATTAAAATGAAATTTTGTTGCATACAGCTCTCAAAGGGTCGCCACCTCCAATATAACTACGTAAACATGAAAAAATAAATAAATAACTAAGTACAAAATTATGTACATACGGTACGATGGCCATAACTTAAGTCAAGGGTCCCTTCATTTAGTGCTTTTGTAATTTGAGTGGTTGCTGAATGAATGGCTGTTAAGTCAAGGACTATTCGTACAGATTGTAGTCTGCGCCATGGTGGCGCAATGGTTACAGTGCAGTATTGCAGGCTAACTGTGCCCACTGCCAGGAGTTCGATCCTGATCAGTTCAAGGTTGACTCGGCCTTCCATCCTTCCGAGGTCGGTAAAATGAGGACCCAGATTGTTGGGGGCAATAGGCTGGCATTTATAAACAGCTCAGAGCAGTACGTAAGTCTAAATGCTGTCGCTATTGCTTACATATATTGTGGCTACCATTACATGCAGGCTAAGCATGAGGATAAAATGTGCCTCTTAAGACTCTTATCATTCTTAAATAAAATCTCCATTCTGGGGAGTTGAAGTCCACAAGTCTTAAAAATTGCCAACTTTAGACATTTAGTCCAAAGTTTAGTTGTATTTAGCAGTCATTTTTAGACAGAAAAAAGCAGCAGGAATAGGGAATCCCCGATAATGCAGCCTGTGATTTTAAGATGATGGACGTACTGGGAATTTGCCGTGAGTCACAGCCACAAGGCTTACTCGGGGTTGCAAGCATCAATGAATAAGCAAGGCAGATGCAAAACTTGAAAAAAAAAGCATTTATTTATTTTTTTGTATTTCTGTGCCTTTTGATACTTGCAACATTGCATGTTTGACACTTTTAGATGCTTCTTTTTTGATACTTTCCTCTGAAACTTCTGATACTTGCATGATAGCAATAGCACGTAGACTTATATGCTCTGGGTCCTTTTATCATATCTTTTGGTTTATTTTTAAGAATTGGACAACACTGAACAGAATGTGAAGCTCAAGTTAAGTATCCTTACCAGGCTTCCCCAGGTAACTATTAACTAACTTCCGTATTTAGTCAACCAGTCTTGCATCTGTTTACAAAAATAAATATATTTTTGGTTGATCCCAGGTAAGATCAGCCAAGAACTTCTAGTCTCTTGCAAAATATTATCGACTAGATTTGAAAATATGAGAATGAATGATATATTATTCCCCACAGCAAAGAGGAGCAGATATGGTTAAACTGATTTTTTTTATCCAAAGAAGAGAATATATTTAATTTTGTCTCTGAAATTGAAATTGCTTCCGGATTTTGTGCTTACAATGGAAAAAAAATAATAATGAAATTTTGGTTTTGTAAACTAGACAGGGTTATTGTTATAGAAAGGGCTTGTACATACTGTTGTGTAAAAGCAAAAAGTTGCGGTTGTAATGTTGTTATCTTCTACTGTGCTAAAGAGAGTTAGATGTTGGTGCCTTTTCCTTTTTTTCCTCCCGTTACTCTTCTTACTTTTTCATGCTTTTTTTTTCTTTGTATTTTATACTTTGATAAACTAATGAAAAAGTTACATCGAAAGAACTTCTATTCTCTTTGACCTTCACAGATCTTGGGAGCAAAGGTTGGATAAAAGTCAAAAAGCCTTGTCAACAGAACCATTTTCCTACGCACCTACAGACCGTACAATCTGTAGTCCTCAACTTACAACCATTCTTTTAATGACCGTTCAGAGTCACAATGGCCCCTGAAAAAAATGTGGCTTATTTTTCACACCTACGACCATTGCAGCATCCCCATGGTCACCTGATCAAAATGATTCGTATTTATGACGGTTGCAGTGTCCCAGGGGATCACGCAATCCCTTTTTGCGACCTTCTGACAAGCAAAGTCAAGGGGGAAGCCAGATTCACTTAACAATGGTGTTAGTAACTTAAAAACCGCAGTGATTCACTTAACAACTGTGGCAAGAACGGTGGTAAAAGGGAACAAAGTTCACCTAACAACTGTGTCACTTAGCAACAGGGATTTGGGTCTCAATTGTGGTCGTAAGTCAAGGATTGCCTATATTCTGTTCCACTGAGAGTGGAATTGAGATGTAGGAGTAAGGGACGAAGGGGTTTGCTACAAGTCACGTCACCGGTTTGAACTTCAGCATTCCCTTGAATTCAGTGGGACCTTTTCTTGAATAATGTCAAGAATGGAATAATTTAGATGAAATCTGTATCTTTCCTCTTTATGAACTCACCCTTAAACTATGTTTTGGATAATCAAGAAGAATTGTTGCCTGTATAATGAACTTTTCATACATGTTTCCAGTGGGATGGGATTTGTACTGATAAAAAATTCTCAAAACGAAACCTCCCAAAGTCTTGGTTGGCATAGACAGACTTTGGTCTGAATAATCAAAGTTCAACAGTGTTTATTTTATTTTATTTCGTTTTATTTTTTATTCACTAAACGAATGGTTGTAAGTTGAGAACTACTTGTATGAGTTTGTACTGTCTATAGGTGCTTAGGAAGGTCATTCCGTTCATATAAGCCATAAATCACTTTTTTCGGTACCGCTGTAACTTTGAACAGTCACTGAACGAATGTCTGCAAGTCAAGGACCACCTTTAATGTAATTTAATTTACTTACACTTTAATAACATAACTTAATCTAACCACACCTAATCACAGGGCCTTAATGGGAATTGCTCTATTCAGTATTTTTAAATGGCTGGATTACAGTTCTTTCCATTTTACTTTGCCGAGCTCCATTGCAAGCTGAGTTATTTTAGGAAAAAATGCCCCATTTGAGAGTAATATGTTCACTAAAAAACAGATTTGTAAGAGTTAAGAGAAGCTTGATTCAAAGTATTTCTGTTATCTTATCTCAACTTCTCTAAACTCTGGTGAGGACTTGAAAAGTTGAGCAATTTTTCAGAAACAATTTTCTTTTCCTATCAGGCATTTAAGCTGTTCACTGTTTCCCTTCTACTAAAGTGTAACAATCCTGTTACACTTTAGTAGATGATGATCAGAAGATGGATGGAATTGTCTATACAGGTAGTCCTCGACTTATGACCACAATTGAGCCTGACATTTATGTTGTTAAGTGAAAAAATGGTTAAGTGAGTTTTGCCTCATTTTACGGCTTTTCTTGCCATGTTTGTTAAGGGAATCACGGCAGTTGTTAAATTAGTAGCAATAGCAATAGCACTTAGACTTATATACCGCTTTACAGTGCTTTACAGCACTCTCTAAGCGGTTCACAGAGTCAGCATATTGCCCCCAACAATCTGGGTTCTCATTTTACCCACCTCAGAAGGATGGAAGGCTGAGTCAACCTTGAGCCGGTGAGATTTGAACCGCTGAACTGCTGAACAGTCAGCTGAAGTAGCCTGCAGTACTGCACTCTAACCACTGCGCCACCTCGGCTCCTAGTAACCCGGTTGTTAAGTGAATCTGGCTTCCCCATTGACTTTGATTGTCAGAAGGTCGCAAAATGGAATCATGTGACCTCAGGACATTGCAACCATCATAAATATGAACCGCTTGTCAAGTATTCGAGTATAAATCATGGGACCACGGGATTACTGCAATGGCCATAAGTGTGAAAAACGGTCATACGTCATTTTTTCAGTGCCGTTGTAACTTCGAACAGTCACTATTGTAAATTGAGGACTATCTACATCAGGGGTGTCAAACGCAAGGCCTGCGGGCCGGGGTGCCTAAATCTGGCTTGCGGGGCCAGCCTGGACCAGCCCCCGGTGCCTCTGGCAGCCAAAATGGGGCATGGGGGGGGTTTGCACACGGCCCCTGCGTGGTCCGTTTTTGGCCTGGACGGCCTCCGGCAACACTTTGCAGGCCAAAACGGGGTGCAGAGGGGCCACGCGTGCCCCCCCCCGTGCCCCATTTTGGCCGGCAAAGTGTTGCAGGAGGCCGTCCAGGCCAAAAATGGGCCGCACGCAGCCCCCGCACGCCCCGTTTTGGCTGGCAAAGTGCTGCAGGAGGCATCCGTCCCGTCTCCCCCTTCCCCCCGGCTGGCCCGCGGAAGAGAACTACAATGCTGATCCAGCCCTCGAAGAAATCCAGTTTGACACCCCTGATCTACAGCGTTGGTGGATAAACTCTTGGAAAAGTTGAAATACCAACCAAGCTAGGGACTGATTGCCATGGAGAAAGTCTATTTATGTGATTGCTAGGGGTCATCACTGGTTTGAGGGCACTTAAACAATCCAATCTATAAATATTTGAGAGGAATAATTGTGTTCCAGGAAACAAACTGGAAGTAAGTGCAGAAATACTTTCTTCTCATATGCTTGTCTCCTGAAACACTCTAAAGAGAAATTATCTATATTTTCTCTCTCTCCTCTCTCTCTCTCTCTCTCTCTCTCTCTCTCTCTCTCTCTCTCTCTCTCTCTCTCTCTCATTTATAAATTTCTTCTGGTAAGTTTCCCTGTCTATTTCAAGAAACAAGACAGCTCGAACTTTCTGACAGAAAGGCATTCTTTATTTGGTTGTATGAAAAACACACAAAGCCACTTCTGTCTTATCACTGTATTTTCTGTTTTGGAGAAGGGAGAAAGTCAACAAAATGACATTTTCTTCTAGAACAGCTGTGACGCGTTGGAAATTATTTTTAGAGCCATAGGATCAGATTCCTTCAGTCACAATTTCATTTGGATTTTGAGCCAGGATTAATATTATTTTGACATCTGTCTTTGGGGCTGATTAAGAAACGTTTGTGTCTCGTTGGCTCATCTGTGTCATTTCAAGCAGGGCAAGTTTACATCATGTTTTTATAGGTGGGCTGGAAGAAAATTAATTGTACTAACAGTGCAAAGGATGCGAGAATCTGGCATGCAGAGTTAGGAGGACAGATCTTGTGTGTAAAGTGATACAACCCTAAAAATGCTCCTACCCTAGTACAGGTAGTCCTCAACTTACAACCGTTTGTTTAGTGACCGTTTCAGGTTACAACAAGACTGAAAAAGGATTTAAAGCCAGAAATATTTTTGTTAGGTATTTTGCCAGAAAAATATAATAAAGGGAATGCATATTTAATACTACATGTTTTGACGGCAGCGAGAATTGTATTTGCACAACAGTGGAAAATTGAGGAAACTCCGTCCGATGAAAATAGAATCAAAAAAATATTAGATTGTGTGGAAATGGATAGATTAATGCTAAAGATAAAGGATAAAGAAGACACAGAATATTTTTTAACTTGGGATTTGTTTTATCAATGGCTAGATAATAAAGGTAGAAATTAAAAGCTGGAAGAATACTATTATATACAAGTAAAGAATATTATTATTACTATTATTATGTATATGTAAAATGACCCAGACAATACACTGTCTATTAAATACTTACCGTATTTTTCGGAGTATAAGACGCACCTTCCCCCCCCCCAAAAGAGGGTGGAAATGTTGGTGCGTCTTATACACCGAATACAGCCATTTTTGGCCCCCGCGTCCAATGGGCCCGTTTTTGCGAAAAACGGGGTGAGCAGAGGGTTTGGGAGGCTTGCAGAGTGCCTCTGGGGGCTGAGTGAAGGCAAAAACGTCCCCGTTTTTGTGAAAAACGGGCAAAAACCCCAGCGTTAATGCCTTCCCCCAGCCCCCAGAGGCACTCTGCAGGCCTCCCAAACCCTCTGCGCACCCCGTTTTTTGCAAAAACGGGCCCGTTTTTCACCCATTTTTAAAAAAAAACGGGCCGCGCAGAGGGTTTGGGAGGCCTGCAGAGTTCTCCTGGGGGCCAGGGAGGACAAAAACTTTTTTTTTTCTTACTTACCTCTTCGAAATCTTGGTGCGTCTTATACACCGGTGTGTCTTATAGTCCGAAAAATACGGTATATATGTTAAAGAAAAATGTATAAATAAAAATTTAAAGACTGAAAAAGGGACTTATGACCATTTTTCCACACTTACAACTGTTACAGCATCCCCACGGATGATCGAAATTCAGGTGTTTGGTAATTGGCATGTATTTGTGACAGTTGTAGTGTCCTGGAGTCATGTAATTATCCAGTTTTCACATTTTGACCATTGCAGCATCCCCCACGATCAAAATTTGGGCACTTGGCAATGGGCATGACAGTCTTGGGATCACCTGAACCCCATTTGTAACCTCCTCAGCTGGCTTCCAACACGCAAAACCCATGTGGGGAAGCCAGATCTGCTTAACGACTGTATGATTCACTGAACTGCAGGGATTTGCTTAACAATTGTGGCAAGAATGGTCATAAAACTGGGCACAACTGACTTAACAACCGTAGGATTAGCCCTGGAAATGTTGGCCTCCATTGTGGTCGTAAGTTGAGGACGATAGGTCGTCCTCGACTTATGACCACAATGGAGCACAAGAATTCTGCTGCTAAGTGAAACATTGGTTAAGTGAATTTTGCTCCATTTTACGACCTTTCTTGCCACAGTTGTTAAGTGAACCACTGCAGTTGGTGAGTTAGTAACACGGTTGTTAAGTGAATCTGGCTTCCCCGTTGACTTCGCTTGTCGCAAAAGGGGATCACGTGAGCCCGGGACACTGCAACCGTCATAAATATGAGTCAGTTGCCAAGCTTCTGAATTTTGATCACATGACCCTGGGGATGCTGCCATGGTCATAAGTGTGAAAAACGGTCACAAGTCCCTTTTTTCAGTGCCGTTGTAACTTTGAACAGTCACTAAATGAACTGTTGTAAGTCGAGGACTACCTGAACTCTACAGATCTGCTCTTTGATTTGGACAATAATTGAATTTGGAATGTTAAAAAAAATGCAGTGGGTTAAAGTAGTAAATTATAAAATACGCTAAATGAAGTTCTGTCTCATTTACAAATATTTTACCATCCCGTCAACACCTGTCTGATACATGAAGGTGCTATTCACACAAGTATATGGTTGATCATGAATGAGTATGTGGCTTCCACTGTTGAAGGAACAGATTCAATTCTCCGAGCTGCGGTTCCTCTTTGATATTGAAACATTCCCCCTGTCTCCCTTCTTATTTTGATCATGCAGGCAATTGGTTGCAAGGTTTGTCAGCTGTGGAACCATTCTTTAAGCACCAGTGCTACTGCAAGGAACTACGTTAAACTCTTGTTTGAGAAACTCAGCAGTGAACAGGTAAAAGCTTGATCACCTGTTAAGAATATGGGCTAGTTTGTCCCCATCCCTTTTTCTTTAAAAAAAAAAAAAACTGACCTCCAGGCTCTGAAGAACAGAGAAATATTGGAGTGAGATTCCAATAAGTGTTCACACCTTAGCTTTTTTGGAGTTGAAATCTCCAGTAGGTTTAATATGCTTACAATAGCAGAACAATAGAGTTGGAAGGGACCTGGGAGGTCGTCTAGTCCAACCCCCAGCTCAAGCAGGAGACCTTATAGCATTTCAGACACATGGTTGTCCAACCTCTTCTTAAAAACCTCCAGTGTTGGAGCACCTACAACTTCTGGTGGCAAGCTGTTCCACTGATTAATTGTTCTGATTGTCAGGAAATTTCTCTTTATTTCTAGGTTGCTTCTCTCCTTGCTTAGTTTCCGTCCGTTGCTTCTTGTTCTGCCCTCAGGTGTTTTGGAGAACAGCTTGACCCCTTCTTTGTGACAGTCCCTCAAATATTGGAACACTGCTTTCATATCACCCCTAGTCCTTCTTTCTTTTCATTAAAACAACTTTGCTTCTGATTCTTCTAAAGTCTGAATTCCTTGAAACATGGAGTTAAATTATAGCCATTCAATGCTGGAATGCATTTTCTTTTGCAGTACAATATACCATTTACGGACAGAATATCAACCCGAATTGAGTTTCTCCCTCTGAACTATTTGGTGACTACCATAGTAGAGATGGAACGTCAAGGTAAGTCTATTTTCTTCTGTTTTATTGTAGCTTAATGGAGTTTATCTTGGTTTAGATTATAATCGTATTTAAAGTCTATGATATACTGCATTTGCAATCTGAAATTGTAATCTGAAATTAGTAGTTTTAGTTTGACACCACTGATCAACCTCCATCCCATAATATTAATATTTCTCTGCATGATTGTCTCCTAGGATGGGCAGCTTCTCTGGAAGAAACCAACATGAACGCAAGATTGGTTGAAGAGGTGGCCCTGAAACACACTACAATGCTCTTAGGTCTTTAACTTATTTAATGACCACGACAAAATTATGAATCCAGTAGCGTCAGAATTTTGAATTTTGTGCCTTTTAACATATAGGCAACTGAATTCCAGAGAAGACACGGATACGAAGCTGTAATATTACATCCGAAAGAAATAGCACAACTCTGTTTACTGCTGACTAGAGTTCATTGTAATGACCGGCTTTTAAAAATGGTCTTCTACTGGATGTGCAAATTGTTCTGAATGCAAAATATTTTACATTCAGATGCTTTTGAACTTGAAACAGGATTTTTTTTTTCATTTTCAAACCTCCCCTGGAAATGGCCTGTTCCAAATATGGAAAAAAAAAATTGAATTAGAAAAAAGGGTGTTTTGGAATTCAGAATAGAGCCCGAGCTTCAAATGTTTTGTGCCTCGTTATAATAGGTGCATTGAAATATTCTGAAATAAATTTTTTATAATCCAATATTAAAATGAACGGGAGTCGTCTCACTGTAATAATACAGGAATAAACTTTATCTGAATTCAACATAGTATTTATTGTTAATAGAATAGGCCACTGAGGCCCCCAAAGCAATTGTGCTTCTGAGCAATTGCAAAGAGACGATTAAATAATTAAGATTAAATGTTGGCATTATATGTGCCGATGTTAGCATTTAAATTCTTACCTACAAGATTGAATAATACGACAGAGCCATAAGGAGCTGGCAGCTATTACATTATGTATATATGAGATAATATGAGCATGAACAAGGTACTATAAAATATTGCAATTTGAAAAACCAAACCTTTTCTGTAAATGGAAATAAATGTATAGATTTGGGAGTAGGCTTTGATGTCTTTATTTATTGTATTGGTGTCAGAGATTTTGTGTATATTTTCTAATTGTTTAGATACACCACAAGGAGAACAGGTTTCTTACAGGAGGGCAAAAAAGTCAAGATAGCATCCCAAACCATACGAACGCTTAGCGCAGGGGTCCCCAAACTTGGCAACTTTAAGACTTGTGGACTTCAACTCCCAGAATTCTGGGAGTTGAAGTCCACAAGTCTTAAAGTTGCCAAGTTTGAAGACCTCTGGCTTAGCGTTTAAGACCCACCTCCTTTTTAATGTGGATTTAACTTACATTGTGGCTGTCATTTTGATGTTTGGATGCTCTTGCAATAGAGCTAAACTGCTACTTTAGCATATTCATTTCAACATTCTGCCGTACGGGTAGTCCTTGACTTATAACCACAATCAAGCCCACAATTTCTGTTGCTACGTGAGACACTTAAGTGAATTTCCCCCATTTTACCACCTTTCTTGCCACAATTGTTAAGTGAATTTGTTTAAATTCATAACACGGTTGTTAAGTGAATTAACCCTGTTAAAGGGGTAAAGGTAAAAGTTTCCCCTGTCCAGTTGTGTCTGACTCTACTGACGTATCTCCCTTTCTTAGCTGAGGGAGCCAGCATTGTCCGAAGATGCTTCCATGGTCATGTGGCCGGCGTAACTATATGCCAAAGTGCATGGAAAACTATTACCTTCCCACTGAAGTGGTACCTATTTATCTACTCGCATTTGCATACTTTCGAACTGCTAGGTGGGCAGGAGCTGGAGCAAGGATCGGGAGCTCACCCTGTCCTGCACGCTCTCCAGCTGACCAGCTCAGCGTCTTTAACCTTTTGACTTCCAACGTTCTATTCTTATGTCCCTTTTCTATTTAAATTTTAACATTTCTCTAACCGCTGCGGAGTGGAGTTCCATCCTTAATACGGCTAAGATTTATGAAGTGTTTAATGCACAGCCTCACTTTGCTTGAGACTTTTACTTATGCACTGAAAGAGTCTCCTACACTTTGAATGTAACGAGAAGCTGCAAATTAACCCATGTTTATAAATGAGTATGTGTCATGCCCCCGTCAGAGCCTGAATCTGCGGAGGAAGACAAGCCGGAACTGGAGTTGATGGAGATCGAGGGGGCGGCTTCGTTGGCTTCAGAGGAAAATGGGGAGGAGCAGGCCGAGGCAGGCCAGGGCCTTTCAGGATTGGGACGGCTTGTAGGCAGAGAGGAAGGGGGGCAGGATGACCAAGAGAGGCTAAGCAGTGAACATGAGAGAGAGTTCAGGCGATGAGCAAGGACCACCCCCTCCTGATCCTTGAGCACGGAGAGTGGAGAGAAGGCGAGAACAGCACAGACTGACCCCACTACTTGGGAGGTGAGCGCCCCACCCCTCTTCACAAGGCACACCTGGGGACTGAGACTGTGGGGAGGGGCATTTGTCGGGAACAAATGCTGGATTCATGGAGTGTTGAGTGCCGATGTTTGAACTTTCCTGGATTCCTTGCATTCTTTCTGGCTTTCTGAATTAATTGCCTTGCTCCTTTGCTTCCTGGACTCCTCGACTTGCCCTGCTGGATTTCTTGCTTTGCAGCCATTGTGCTCCCAGCGTGGGGCTGGACTATTTGCAGTCAGAGGCTGCTGGAGGTGTGTGTGTGATCACTTTGCTCTGGGACTTGCCAGAAACGTGGGAGCGTTTGGGGAAATTTGGAGCAATAAAGGGATGGTTTGAACTGCCAGCTGCCTGTGTTGCTTCTGTGCCATGTCCCGAGTCATCACAGTATGGAAGTTGAAATCATAACACAGCTTGGGTGACTTTATGATAGCTAAGGCTTCCAAATATTGCGTTAAATGTTTTCATTCCAAATGCAGAAAAGTGTAGTAATAATGACGGTATTTGCCACACCGTAAGAAACTGCAAGCATTCTTAGCTATTTTTTTCCCCCAACCTTTATTTCATTACGTATTTCCGGAACTTTCAAGAAAGCAAAAACATTCCTTGAGCTACTAAGCCATACATTTTCATGCCTGCCCCTTATCATCCGGGGAACTTCTTTTAATCAAATGAAAAATAGACCGTTTCTCGGAGCGAGAAGTGTTCCCCTTCAACAGAAGTTGAGCCACTCAGATTTCTATCGGTTTCACAATTGGCTTCCTGATGTGCCTCATGTTGGCGCTGGGCTCGCTCGGTTTGAACGGCGCCAGCGCTCCGTAAGGCCTTGGTAGTGGGAGGACATTTTCGTCATCGGGAATGTAGGCGTTGGGACGCTGCTCAGCCGTAGTGTGGATGGCAGTTGGCAGGGCAGCCTGTTCTTCCAGGGCCTGCTATAGAAACAGAATATTAGGTCTCGGTTAAATTTGTTCAGAGCCTGCTGGCTGAGATGCATTGACCTGTTAGAGCAGAGGTTGGGGACCTAATTCTATTCTATTCTTATTCTATTCTATTCTATTCTATTCTATTCTATTCTATTCTATTCTATTCTATTCTATTATTCTATTCTATTCTATTCTATTCTATTCTATTCTATTCTATTCTATTCTATTCTATTCTATTCTATTCTATTCTATTCTATTCTATTCTATTCCATTCCATTCCATTCCATTCTTGTTGAGAGACTCACCTTTGCTCTGGCTTCGCTTGCTATCTCATGCATTTTTTCATCCCGCAGCACCCTGAGCCACTCCTGTTCGATTTCTCTTGGAGGAGGAAGACCTTTCGCCAATCGGGAGACGACACACAGGATGGTCTGCTCTTTGTCCCGCATCTCTTGCTGCAGCTTAATGGCGAAGGCCTGATGCATGGACAGTTCCGCAATAAGAGCCATGATCTTCTGGGTGGTGCTCTTTATTTTCTCCTGCATCATGTTCATCTGGAAGGAATCATAGCAACAAAAAACGTGGAATCATATGGGCTGGAAGGAACCTCAGAGGCCTTCTAGTCCAACCCGCCCCTCCCCACTCTCAAGGCTGGAGACCTTTTATCATCCCAGTCAAATGGTTGTCCAGTGAGTGTTGCCGTAGCCTAGAGGTGGAGCTCTCACCTCACAGTCAGGAGGCTGTGAGTTCAATCCTAGGTAGAGGCAGATATTTCTCTCTCTGGGCACAATGAGAATATATCTGCTGAACAAAACACTGCATTGGTGACAGGAAGGGCATCCGGCCAGTGAACATTCAGCTCCAATCAGTTGCCCAGACTCCATCCCACAAAGGATTATGGGGTCATTAAAAGAAGATGAACTGGTTGTCTGTTTTGGAAAACCACCTGTGATGGAGCACCCTGTTATGACCCAAGTGGTCAAGGCAAGGCAGGCCTCTAGAGATTTCTTTGTTTCTCTTAACACATGTTTCAGCCAAAGGCCCTCCAACGACCTGTAAGGCTTCACCCCCACGCTATCCTGAAGGCAGACACCTTTAGTCCCCCAAACAACAGCCCCGGTAGTACGAAGAAAGCCCACAGAGTAAGAGCAGATTCACAGGCCAAGGTCCATGTTTCCAAGTCCAATCCACCAGGCAGAGTCCAGGCACAAGACAAGGGCAGTCCTCAGGACAAGAAACAGGTCCAGGACAAGAAGCACTTCCAAAGCCCCAGTGAAGCAGAGGCCAAACGCAGAGAAGGGCTCGGTCCAAAACCAAAGGCGAAGAGCAATCATCCAAGCGAGGCAAGGCAAACAGCAACAGGCACGAGTCAAAGCCCGGGAGGTGTAAACCGAAGCAAACAATTGTTCCTGGCAAAGACTAACTCTCTCATGCCCTTGTCGGAGCCTGAATCTGCAGAGAATGACAAGCCGGAGCTGGAGCTGGAGCTGGAGCCGATGGAGATCGAGGGACTAGGGAAGCAGTGGAAATGAGGAGCGACGGAGCTCAGGCGATGAGCAAGGACCGCCCCGTCCCGATCCCTGAGCACGGAGAGTGGAGAGAACGCGGGAACAGCGCAGGCCGACCCGACGACTCGGGAGGAGAGCGCCCCACCCCTCTTCACAAGGCACACCTGGGGACTGAGATTTAAGGAGACGCTGTGGGGAGGGGAATTTGTCAGGAACCAACGCTGAATTGGTAGAGTTTGGTGTGCCGGTACAGACATTTGGAGTTTGCTGGACTTCTTGCCTTATTCCTGACTTCATGGACCCAGTCCCTTGTTCCTGACTACATGGACTCAGTACCTTGTTCCCTACTTTGTGGACTCATTGTTTGTTCCTTGGTTCATGGACTCATTCCCCTGCTCCCTTGTTTTGCTGGACTGGGCGCAGCCAGAGGCTGCTGTGTGTGTGTGTGCGCGCTCTTTGCTCTGGGACTTGCCAAGAACATGGGAGCGTTTGGGGGGAAATTTGGAACATTAAAAGGGAGTTTGAACTCTCAGCTGGCTGTATGACCTTAGTGCCTTGTCCCGGGTCATCACAAACTCCTTAAGTTACTCCTCTCCAGGTGTTCCTTGTGAGGAGGGATGGGGCGACCTCCTCCTGAGTAGCCTCGCAGCCCTTCTCTGGACTTGCCTCCGCTCTGCTCTCCGTGTCATTGGATCGATTGGGGGAGGCAGCTGTTCCTCATCAGAGGAGATCGGCTGCCTATCGGCACAACTGCCGGTCAGCAGCTGATCCTCCCCTGTGTCTGTGCTGATCCTCCCCTATGTCTCACTTAACAACAGAATTTTTGGGTTCACTTGTGGTCATAAGTCAAGGACTACCTATATTTATGACGGTTGCAGTGTTGCAGGATCACATGATCCCCTTTTGCGACCTTCCAACCAGCAAAGTCAACAGGGAAAACCAGATTCACTTAACATCCGTGTTACTAATTTAAGAAGTATAGTGATTCACTTAACAACTGTGGCAAGAAAGGTCGTAAAATGGAGCCAAACTCAATGTCTCACATAAATTTGGGGCTCCATTGTGGTCATAAGTCAAGGACTGCCTATAGAGATAACTGGCATCATCAAACCAAATTGTTATCATCCTACCTTTTTAGCCAGGATTAATGTCTCCTCCTTGCCGTTTTCTGCCTTGACGCTGATTTTCTCCGTCATTCGGGAAACTTGCTCATAAATAAAGTCCTTTTCCAGCAGTTTTTCCTCTTTCCGAGTCAGATGAATTTCCAACTGTAGCAAAAGCGAACATATAAAAGCAGATAAATTCTATTTTCTTTTCTATTCCATTCCATTCTATTATTCTATTCTATTATTATGCTATTCTATTCTATTCTATTCTATTCTATTCTATTCTATTCTATTCCTATTTTCTATTCTATTCTATTCTATTCCTATTTTCTATTCCATTCCATTCCATTCCATTCCTATTTTCCATTACATTCAATTCAATTCTATTTCATATTCCAATTCTATTATATTACTCTTTCTATTCCTATTTTCTATTCTATTCTATTCTATTCTATTCTATTCTATTCTATTCCTATTTTCTATTCCTATTTTCTATTCTATTCTATTCTATTCTATTCTATTCTATTCTATTCTATTCTATTCTATTCTATTCTATTCTATTCC
>QLTV01002853.1:1519-24610 GCA_003457575.1 Thermophis baileyi | reverse complement strand
GAAGGCAGCCTTCGCTTCCTGCCGCTTCGGGCTGGAGCTTACGCCAACCCCACTCGGCCGAAGAGCTGCAGGGGGGGGGGACATGGCAAGGCAATGGCCAGATCCTCAGGGCAGGAGAGAAGCCGCCTCCAAAGACCCTCCTTAAGCGAGCAGCCGCCCGCCCTCCGCGTGCGCCTTTGCTGTGCTTTGGCGCTTGCTTGAGGAGGGGCTCCCTGCGCGTGCGCACCCTCCTGGTCCCGCCACAGCCAGCCAGGGAGTCGCGAGAGGGGGAGGAGGGTCACCCGAAGGAAAGTCTCCGCCAGGGGTGGCTATGTTCCTCAACCAGCGCCGGAGAATCAGCCCCGCCCGCTTCTCCATTCCCGCTGTCGCCCTTACCTTCTCAGGCCAGGTGAGGGAGGGGAGGGCGAGGCCAGCCAGTGATGGGACAGGGAGCCACAGCAGGGGGCCCAAAGAGCCGCATGTGGCTCCAGAGCCGCGGGTTGCCGACCCCTGAGTTAGCCGGAGGATGGAGATGGGCAGACGGCAAACTTTTAAAAATCTGGACTGTCTGACCTAGTTATGGAAGTGTACCAACCTACCATTCACCCAATTTAAATAGATTAACAGATTAACAGAGTTGGAAGGGACCTTGTAGGTCATCTAGTCCAAACCCCCACCCAAGCAGGAGACCCTACGCCATTTCTGACAGATGACAGTCCAGTCTCTTCTTGAAAGCTTCCAGTGATGAAGCTCCCACAACTTCTGAAGGCAACTTCTGTTCCATTGGTTGATTGTTCTCCCTGTCATAAAAATTCTCCTTATTTCAGGTTGAATCTCTCCTTGTTCAGTTTCCATCCATTATTCCTTGTCTGGCCTTCGGGTGCTTTGGAAAATAGCTTGACCCCCCCACCATCCTCTCTGTGGCCGCCCCTCAAATATTGGACCACTGCTATCATGTCTCCCCTGGTCCTTCTCTTCACTAGACTAGCCAGATGTTTTTGAATTCTTTATCATAACCATCCTGAAACGCTAGCATCATCCACCTACTTGGCCAGCTCACTTCTTAGACCTTAAACCAAGATAATTTATGAACAAGTTTTAAAAAAAACCTGTTCTGACAGAGTTGAGAAACCCTAAAACAAGTCTAAGAAGATGGTTTTAAAGGAGCAGAATGGATGGTTGGTATAAAGTCCTCTTCTCTCCAGAGATGATGAGGCAGGAAGGAGGTCACATTCATTCTGAGCGCTAACTCTGCAGAGATTATGAGAAGCTCAACCAGGAAGAAGCTTCTCACTCAGTTATCGGATGGAGAAATTCTAGCTTATTATCTTAACATTTAAAACAAAAATCCACGTGGGAAAATGCGTCTTCACTTGCATACCTGAATTTGAAGGACCACTAAATCAGTATCAAGGGTCCTCTTGGTCGGCAACATTTTGACAGATAATTCAATCTGCCTCTTTTTCTCGATCATCTTCAGTTTTAGATAGCGTATTTTCTCATCCATCACATTGATCTCGATATCGCCGTTTCGGCTCATCATTTCCTGAATGTTTATTTTTTCATAAAAAATACACACTTCCTCTTCGCGCTCGATGAGCTGAACGCCACTGTAACGAAATCCGAAGGAAGGACTGTAAAATTACATTACAAAAGTTCTGATTCCCTGTAAGCTACCCTTCAAGCAGAATACAGGGAGTCCTCGACTTACAACAGTTCGTTTAGTGACCATTCAAAGTTACAACGGCACTCAAAAAAGTGACTTAGGACCGTTTTTCACAGTTACGACCTTTGCAGCATCCCCAAGGGACACGTGATCAAAATTCAAATGCTTGGCAACTGACTCATATTTATGACGGTTGCAGCCTCCCAGAGTCACGTGATCGCCTTTTGTGACCTTCTGACAAGCAAAATCAATGGGGAAGCCAGATTCACTTAACAACCGTGTTACCAATTGAACAAACTGCAGTGATTCGCTTAACCACTATAGCAAGAAATGTCATAAAATGGGGCAAAACTCACTTAACAAATGTCTCACTGAGCAACAGAAATTTGGGGCTCAATTGTGGTTGAAAGGACTACCTGTCTTAACAGTACATTTATTGTCAGATATTTTAATTAAAAGGTGTTATTTTCTCTTCCTTTACATTTTGTATATTTAGGAATAATTTCAGGGCATCGGCTAGAACAGGGGTGGGGAAAGATGGCTCTTTTATGACTTGTGGACTTCAACTCCCAGAATTCCTGAGCTAGCATGATTGGCTCAGGAATTCTGGGAGTTGAAGTCCACAAGTCATAAAAGAGCCATCTTTCCCCACCCCTGGGCTAAAATATCAACCCGATTTTGGGAGTCGGAATAATTAAAAACAGAACGGCTGCTTTTTTTTTTTTTGTTCTTTGTTTTTGTTCCCTCTCCAAACAAATTGACTCCCTGTATAACTCTGCCAACGAAAGCATTCAAGGACCCACCTCCATACCAGTAGTGGGTTCTAAAACCCTTTACTACCGGTTCGCGCGCGCACTCGTGCGCACGAGCGACGCTTTGTCCCGGGCGGGTGGCCGGAGCCTCCCACTGCTGCCGCTACCGGTTCTAAGAACCGGGCCGAACCGGGAGCAACCCACCGCTGCTCCATACCTTTCATTTCGTCTCTGGACAGCCTTCTCGTATGTCTTACGCAGCTGGACCATTTCCTCCTCAATCCGGGTGAGTGTGTTGGTCAGTCGTTCGACGTCCATGAGCTGCTGCTCCTGTTTCTCCTTCATATCCTGGACGGTCTGACAAACCTTGCAAACATCGCTCTGAATGCTGTCCTTGATCGCAACGTTGTTGGCATACTTCATCTGATATTTTTGCAGTTTTCTAAAGGCAACGAAAACATAAGAGCCGCGGTGGCACCACAGTGGTTAGAATGCAGTACTGCAGGGTAATTCTGCCGACTGCCAGTTTGCCTGCAATTCGGCAGTTCGATCCTGACCGGCGCAAGGATTATCTGTATATTGAATGCAGTTTTTATTAAATAATCGAGAGAATAAGTTGACTACTTTTTGTAACCTTGTTCACAACTTCTTTCAGAAGACTGCAGCAAGAAGATTTTACATCAAAAGTACTGTACAGGTAGTCCCCGACTTACAACCGTTCATTTAGTGACTGTTCAAAGTTACAACGGCACTGAAAAAAGTAACTTATGACCATTTTCACACTTATGACCGTTGCAGCATCTCCTTGGTCACGTGATTTACATTCGGATGCTTGACAACTGGTTTGTATTTATGACGGTGGCAGTGTCCCGGTGTGTGTGTGTGTGTCACATGATCCCCTTTTGCGACCTTCTGACAAGCAAAGTCAAGGGGGAAGCCAGATTCACTTAACAACTGTGTTAATAACTAAAGAACTGCAGTGATTCGCTTAATAACTGTGGCAAGAAAAGTCATAGAATAGAAGAGTAGAGTAGAGTAGAGTAGAGTAGAGTAGAATTGAATTGAATTGAATTGAATTGAATTGAATTGAATTGAATTGAATTCTTTATTGGCCAACTCTGCAGAACTGTATCAGCAGCTCCTTGGGCAGTTTGAGCTTTCTGAGTTGGCGCAGAAAGAACATTCTTTGTTGTCCTTTTTTGATGACGTTTTTGATGTTAGGTGTCCATTTTAAGTCTTGAGATATGATAGAACCTAGAAACCTGAAGGACTCTACTGTTGATACTGTGTTGTTTAGTATTGTAAGAGGTGGTAGTATAGGAAGTTTTCTTCTAAAATCCACCACCATTTCTATGATTTTGAGTGTATTTATATAAGCAATAGCACTTAGACTTATATACTGCTTTACAGTGCTTTACAGCCCTCTCTAAGCGGTTTACAGAATCAACCTCTTGCCTCCAACAATCTGGGTCCTTATTTCACCCACCTCGGAAGGACGGAAGGCTGAGTCAACCTTGAGCCTGGTGGGATTCGAACTGCCAAATTGCAGGCAACCGGCAGTCAGCAGAAGTAGCCTGCAGTACTGCACTCTAACCACTGTGCCACCATGGCGCAGAATGGGCCAAAACTCACTTAACAAATGTCTCACTTAGCAACAAAAATTCTGGGCTCAATTGTGGTCATATGTCGAGGATTACCTGTATATTTGAAAATACAAAAAAGTGAGTCTATCCTCCTGGTATAATTGAAAGGAAGATATTTGCCAGCCAGTTGGCGGCGCCCACGGACCGGCACCGACCGAACCGGATCCGTGACATCATTGTGACATCACCAGCGGGTCGCTACCAGTTCGGGAGAACCGGGAGGAACCGGGAGGAACCCACCTCTGCTCTATATATACTGTATTAGCCATTTTCCTCTGGATCTCATTTTGGCTGCATTATAATATAACTCGTGTGCTGAATCCCCCACTTCTCTTTCATTGTCCTTCTTCGTCCAAAAGGAAGACAAATTAAAAGGAAGTAAAACAAATCTGTGCAGCGAGAATTTCCTCAGAAGTTCATATGAAAGAGACAGCGGGGGGGTTTTTTCCCTTATTTTCTTAATCCCAACAAGGAATCCTTCCCTACGTTCTCACGTTCAAAGTTCTCCCTCGTTCTCCCTTTGGAAATTATCAGAGGGCCATAAAGTTTTGTTTTCTGCCCAGATTAAGGACACCGTAATATTTTTGGATTCAGCAGGCGGCAACTGTCCCTTTAATTTTTTTGATGCAGGAGGTCACTCTCTAACTTCAAAGAAGTTATTGGTGGGCTTGCTCATCGCAAGCAAGGACCTTGACTTACGGCCACTCGTTTAGTGACCGTTAAAAAGTTACAACGGCACTGCAAAAAAAACCGACTTATGGTTCGTTTTTCACATTTAAAACCGTTGCAGCATCTCCACGATCAAAATTCAGACGCTTGGCCACTGACTCGTACTTATGACCATTGCTGTGTCCCAGGGTCCTGTGATCCCTTTTAGCGACCTTCTGACAAGCAAAATATAATGGGGAAGCCAGATTTACTGAACAACCCTGTGACTCACTTAACAACTGCAGTGATTCACTTAACCGCCATGGCAAGGAAGGTCGTAAAATGGAGCACAATTCAGTTAACAACTGTCTCGCTTAGCAATGGAAATTTTTGGGCTCAGTTGTGGTCGTAAGTCGAGGACTAACGGTAGTTCTTTGGCAAGGAAGAAGAAACAGGAACCCTTTCACGAAGGACAGTTAAAAGGACAAGCAAACTAAGAAGAATTCTTCAGCTATTTTCCTGAAACGTAAGAGAACTTAAGAGAACGTAAGAGATGGGTCCTGCCCATTTCGTTGCAAAGAAATCTTTTTCTTTGGGAAAAAAGAGGCGGATAAGAGATTTCACTTTTTCACTGGAAATAAAGAATTTATCGGAAGCAGAATTTGATCTGTGGGGGAAGTCAAGAGTACAACTGAAACTTTGATCATGAAACTTTGATTTTGGGTTTTACTGATTAGATGGATTTGTGTAGTTATACAAATGGCTAGTTTATATTATTATGGAAAAGTAAAAAGTTGAGGTTCGAGGTGAATGTTTTATGCTACTGCAACAGAGGGAGTCGGAAGTCAATTACTTTTTTTCTTCTTTTCCCCATCCCCTCCTCCCTTTTCTTTCCCCTTCCCCTCCCCACTGTTGTCCTCTTATTTGCTTTTGTATTTTTGTATTTTATTCTATAATCTAATAAAATGTTTAAGGGGGAAAGAGTACAATTGAGAAGCAAATATAAAAAAGAAAAGGCTTGGACCCTAATAAAATTTTTAAAAAACCCAACAACCCTGATTTCTAAATGAAAAGCAAGAAAATTATTTTTCAGGCAAATTGTTTACCTGGATACTCACCTCTCCTTAATTACGACGTTGTTCCTTAAGATTTCCATCTCATTATCTAGCATTTTGACTTTGTCTTTAATTTCATTTGTTTTCTGGCGAGCGCAGTGTACAAGGTTCACCAACTTGTTTCTCTCGTGCCGCACGATGTCGTACAGTTTGGCAAATTCTTTCATCCTGAAACCCCCAAAAAATATTTTAAGGAAAAAGTTGGTGCATCAACTTCCTTCCCCCCCCCCCACAATATTATGCCAGCAAACCCATTGAAACAATTTTCTTACTGTCTCTGAATTTCTCTCTGTTTCTTTGTACGCTCCCTAATTTCAAAGTCTTTCGTTTTTATTTCTGCAATAATGTTATTCAGACGCACCTGCAAAACAGAAACAGCAGTGGATAGTGGGGGAGCTGTTAGAATTTTAAGGCCGTTTCTAAAGTTCAAGGAGGCAAAAATTACTCAAGAGCATTGTTCTGTACTTCAAAAATAGAATACCGTATTCTCAGAAACAAAAATGTAGCTACATTATCAGCAAAGCATGACTACAGATTAAATGGAGCTCCAATGCTTTTGCATTTTGCACTACTGAGACAGGAAGGCAAATGTAATACAAAAGACTTTTACAGGTAGTCCTCGACTTACGACCACAATTGAGCTCCAAATTTCTGTTGTTAAGTGAGACATTTGTGAAGAGAGTTTTGCCTCATTTTACGACCTTTCTTGCCACAGTTGTTAAGCGAATCACTGCAGTTGTTACATTAGTAACACGCTGGTTAAGTGAATCTGGCTTCCCCCATTGACTTTGCTCATCAGAAGGTCGCAAAAGGGGATCACATGACCCCGGGGACACTGCAACCATTGTAAATATGAGCCGGTTGCCAAATGTTTGAATTTTGATCACGTGACCAGGGGGAATGCTGCAAAGGTCATGTGAAAAACGATTGTAAGCCCCATTTTTCAGTGCCATTGCAGGGGTGAAATCCAGCAGGTTCTGACAGGTTCTGGAGAACCAGTAGCAGAAATTTTGAGTAGTTTGGAAAACCGGTAGCGGAAATTTTGAGTAGTTCGGAGAACCGGCAAATACCACCTCTGGCTGGCCCCAGAGTGGGGTGGGAATGGAGATTTTGCAATATCCTTCCCCTGCCACGCCCACCAAGCCACGCCCACCAAGCCACCCCACGCCCACCAAGCCACGTCCACAGAACCAGTAGTAAAAAAATTTGGATTTCACCACTGTGCCATTGTAATGTTGAACGGTCACTAAATGAACTATTGTAAGTCAAGGACGACATGTACTGAGACAGGAAAGCAAATGTAACACAAAAGACTTTAAATCAGTGGATGCAGACAAGGGATGTCTGTAAGCATCCTTTCTCTCTTGATCAGATAATTTGTAATTTGTAAATTATCTGATTAGAGAGGAAGGATGCTTACAGACAGACTTAAGGGCTGTGAAAATATTTACAGACCCCTCACATCCTGGACATAAATTGTTTCAACTTCTACCCTCAAAACGATGCTATAGAGCACTGCACACCAGAACAACTAGACACAAGAACAGTTTTCCCCCCATGTCATCACTCTACTAAACAATTAATTCCCACAACACTGTCAACCTATTTATTAAGACTGTATTACTATTCTTCTTCTCATCCTTCCTAGTATTACCTATTTCCTTTTCTACTTAGGACTATAACTTTGTTGCTTGTATCTTTACGATTTATATTGTTTTACTTAGTTTCCTAGTACGATTTATGTTGATTGCTTATTTAGTATCCTATGACTATCACTAAGTGTTGTATCTTGTGATTTATGATGAATGTATTTTTATGATGACTATGATCATGATTTATCACTTATATCTTTTATGTACACTGAGAGCTTATGCACCAAAGACAAATTCCTTGTGTGTCCAATCACACTTGGCCAATAAAGAATTCTATTCTATACATTGTATTTAGAGGTGGGTTCCTCCCGGTTCACACCGGTTCTATAGAACCGGTAGCAAGCCGCTGGTGATGTCACGGAGCCGCCATCTTTTTTTGGGAATTTTTTTTGGGGGGATTTTTTTTTTTTGAATTTTTTGCTATTTTTGCTATAGTCCCCGGCACTGCGCATGCGCCGCATCTTGTTTTTGGCTTTTTTTTTTTGGAATTTTTTTGCGAATTTTCATCACTGCGCATGCGCGCGTGGCCACGTGGCGCGCAATGCGCACGCAGCCACGCAGCGCGGGAGGAAGCGAACCGGCAGTGATGTAAGTTAGAACCCACCCCTGATTGTATTGTATGTCAGAATGATCACCCCCCCCCCACTCACATGTTCGGAGAGGCCTGGTATCTCTAATTCTCATCTCAAAAGAAATGATGGGCTTGACAAAGCTAACACAGGTAGGCCTTACAGAAAAAAATCGACTTACCCAGCATCCCGTTAGCAGTCCTAATTCTGGTGATTTCCCATGGCAAGTGAATGCAGTAGAGGAAGAAGAACAGTGATATTACATGTAAGTTTAGACTTGCTAGTGGTCTAGATTTGAAAGAGGCGTGCGCCGTTGTTTCAATGATGAAAATGAATGGGAAGAAGTTACGAAGGAGTCAAAAATCTACTCTATAGAGCAGGGGTGTCAAACTCGAGGCCCGAGGGCCAGATCCGGCCTGCGGGATGTTTGGATCTGACCCGCGGGCCAGCCTGGAAACAGCAAAGGACCAGCCCGCGGTGCCTCTGCCAGCGAAAATGGAGCACGGCCTCCCATGCTCCGTTTTCACTGGCAGAGGGCTGCAGGAGGCCATCGTGGCCAAAAGCGGGGCATGGGGGGGGGGGTACGTGCAGGGGGCCCCGTGCTCCATTTTTGCTGGCAGAGGGCTATCAAAACAAACTACATACAAAACAAAAGGAGAAATGTTTCCCCTTTTGCATTTGAGCATGCAAGAGGGACAGGAAAGGAGAAAGGGAGAGAGGAAAGAGAAAGAAGAAAAGATGGGAAGAGAGCAAGGAAGGAAAAATAAGGAAAGAGGGGAAGGAAGAAGAAAGGAGAATGAAGAGGGAAGGAAAAAGAAGAAAAGGAAGGAAGATTATAATGAGACTGAGGGAGCGTGTCAGGGAAGTCCTGCCTTAGCACTTGGCCACCACAGGTGTTCCCGACATGAGTGACGTCGAGCTGGCCATGCCCACCCTGGCCACGCACCTCCAGCCCTCTGAGGTCAAACACAACCCAGATGCTGCCCTCAATGAAATCGAGTTTGACACCCCTGCTATAGAGGCATGGAAAGTCCAGGTGACCCAAGATAGAAGGACCAAGTTAGATGCCCCCTGGAGTTTCCTCACCTGAGCTTTCAAGAAATCCTTCGATTTTTGTTCCCTCTCGTCCGCCTTGAGCTGGGTCATACGGATCAAGTTATTTAACTCTTCCCTGTAATGCTCCTGAGCCCCAATAAGTTGGTCTTCCTCAGCAATGCACTGCTCGAGAATCCGCACTTCGGAATCGGTGGATGTTTTCTAGGGATAAAATATCAGAGGACAATCCCAGAATGGGATATGTTAATAAATATCTATAGAAGAGAATATTCAGGCCTCAGGAGCTGAACAGTGGAGTCCTTGGTGCTCTCTGAGTTTGGTTGTTTTCTTAGATGTTTTAATGACCCAAAATAGGTAACATCATCAACACGGATGATGTTAGCTAGTTTGGTAATGAAACGTCTGCAAGAAAACCACCAAGTTCAGAGAACACCAAGGACCCCTCATGTCAAACCTGAACTACAAATATTCTCCTTTATTAGTATCTATTATCTATCTATCTATCTATCTATCTATCTATCTATCTATCTATCTATCTATCTATCTATCTATCTATCTATCTATCTATCTATCTATCTATCTATCATCTATCCTTCCCTCCCTCCCTCCCTCCCTCTCCATCCATCTATCATTCATCTGTCATCTGTCAATCTCAGACTCCACTAATAAATATCTCTACATTTCAACATTACATCAAGAAAAGGCGATTATAACAGAATGACAGAGAAGACACCACCTCAGCACTGCTGGACCCCTGGTTTACATACTCTATTTAATTCTTATGATTTTAAATTGCTTTTATATTCATATTTTTTATTCTATTGTAAGCTGCCGAGAGTTGCTTTGGGTAGTGAGATGGGCGGGGGCAGCGGCATATAAATTAAAGAAATAAATCAGTAACCGTACACATAAATGTATCGGAGGGGAAAGAATATTCTTGACTTTTCACTTAGAAGATGTGCTATTTAAATATTTTTAGTGTTTAGTTTCCCCTTACGTAATGGGTAATATAACTATAAGAATAAAAAGTGGTGCTGAGGCTGGAATAAATAATGTAGGAGGGTTTTTTGACTTTCTGAATAGGGGCAACGGAGAAATCTGAAATAGTAAGGTACAGTGCTTGCTAAAGACTATTTTTCTTCATTCTGATGGCCCAAACATGTTTGTTAGATTTATACCCTAAGGTGGATCTGTACATAGCATCCCTACCTCCCATTGTATCCACACAACAACAACAACAACAACAACACTATGAGCTGAGCTGAGCTTGAGAGTGACCAATCCCCACAAAACTGAGGACGGATTAGAACATGGGTTCCCCCACTGCTAGCCCAATATTTTTACCGTATTACCAATATTTGGGCAACCATACTCGGTGCCCAAATTACTACGCAGAATGGGAATATGGTATCCCTGATGAAAGAAAGGGATGAAACAGAGAGAGAAAAACAGATGCAGACCAAACTATTTCATGGAAAGCGATGGCTGAAAATTGGAGAGGAAACCTGGCAACCTGCCAAGCATGGTGCCTCCCCCTCTAGCTTTCTTCCCTGCCTGAGAGTATGGCAAGCATTGGAGAACAGCCTGGCAGAGAGGGGAGAAAGGAACAAAATGACCCAAAAGAACAGAGAAGTCTATTCAAAGGGGCTACGCAGGGAATGGAAAAGGGATAAGAAACAATAACTGAAAGATTTCTATCTGTATCCTGCATGTCCTAAGGACCTTGAAATCATTTTCATAAAATTCCTTCTGTTGAATTTTTCCTAATAAACTTAATTGGATGGATGGATGGATGGATGGATAGAGATAGAAGAGAGGGGGGGAGGGAGGGAGGGAGGGAGGGAGAGAGAGATGATAGATAGCTAAATAGATATATATATATATATATAGAAAGAGAGAGAGAGAGAGAGAGAGAGAGAGAGAGAGAGAGAGAGATGGATGGAGATAGGAGAGAGAAGGGGGAGGGAGGGAGAGAGAGATGATAGATAGCTAAATAGATAGATAGATAGATGAGAGATAGATGATAGAGAGACAGATAGATAGATAGATAGATAGATGATAGATAGATAGATAGACGAGAGATAGATAGAGAGATGAAAGGTAGATAGATAGATAGAATGATGGATGGATGGATGGATGGATGGATGGATGGATGGATGGATGGATGGATGGATGGATGGATTGATGGATGGGTGGATGGATGGATAGATGTATGGATGGATGGATGGATGGATGGATGGATGGATCGCTATACCGAGTAGGAGAGAGAGGGGGGAGGGAGGGAGGGAGAGAGAGAGAGAGATGATAGATAGCTAAATAGATATATATAGAGAGAGATAGAGATAGAGATAGAGATAGATAGAGGTAGAGGTAGAGATAGAGATAGGGATGGATGGATGGATGGATGGAGATAGGAGAGAGGGGGGGAGCGAGGGAGAGAGAGATGATAGATAGCTAAATAGATATACAGAGATACAGAGATAGAGATAGAGATAGAGATAGATAGAGGTAGAGGTAGAGGTAGAGATAGAGATGATAGAGATAGGGATGGATGGATGGATGGATGGATGGATGGATGGATGGATGGATGGATGGATGGATGGATGGATGGATGGATACATAGATTGACAGGTAGGTAGGTAGGTAGGTAGGTAGGTAGGTAGGTAGATAGAGAGATAGAGGTGATAGGTGATAATTTGTGATAGATAGATAGATAGATAGATAGATAGATAGATAGATAGATAGATAGATAGATAGATAGATAGATAGATAGATAGATAGATAGATAGATAGATAGATAGAGATAGAAAGATGATAGATGACAGAGAAGATAGATAAATGAAAGAAAGATGAATGGAGAGAGGGAGGGAGGCAGAGAGAGAGAGATAATACCGTAGATACATGCAATGCTGGCCTAAAGTAAATTAATGAAAATATTACTTATAAGTGATTAAGCTGAAATCCCTCTAGGAGTCACTACGCTAGGTGCCTAATTTTTTTTTCTCTTTTGCAAGCACAGTACCTATTCCTCAGGGAGAGACAGGACGACAAGGATGACATGTGTGTGATGATGTCAGCATGTTCTTTGCTTGCCCCTTCTTGTTCCACTAACCATCGCTGACCCTCTATATCCACGATGGCAAACCTATGGCACGTGTGCCAGAGGTGGCACGCAGAGCCCTCTCTGCTGGCACGTGCGCCGTCACCCCAGATGAGATCTCCGTGGCATTTCTTCCGTGAGCTTCTGTTTCCCTGCAAACGACGAAACAGAAGCTCACGAAAGAAAAAGATCTTACCTCTTGCCGCGCTGCCGGTGTTGGGATGCCCCGCCTCTTGCCGGCCAGCTGGTCTTCGGGTCTCTGCTGCGCATGCGCGCATGTCCTCACATGTGCGCGCATGTCGGCGCGTGCACACATTTGTGCACGCACTCACACCTTTCAGTTTGGGCATGCGCGCGCAGTTTGGCCACTCAGTGTCTAAAAGGTTCGCCATCACTGCTCTATATTATTATTGGTTTTAATTTGGTTTTGTAATCTGGTTTGAAAGGGTTTATTGTTTTTCTGGCTATTTGAACATTGATTACTGCGGCTTTTGCTCGGTTGTCTCGTTAGCTGAGCTGCCCACAATCACAAACGCGAGACGGGCAGCATAGAGCTTTCTGACTACTTGAAATACGAACAGCGACACTGGGTTTACTGGGGAGATTTTTTTTTTTTTTAAAGAAGAAGTAACATTTCTGTTTTCCTGCAGATAATTATTATTTTTTTTACAAGAAATAACATTTCTGTTCTTTAATATCTCGGCGAACGCATATGGAGAGCGGCATCAGATGAAAGATTTTGGCAGGCTTGGCAGATGAATAAAACACAGCTGTCCTATTACCTCTTGAGCCAAATTTCGCTTTGCTATTTCCACTTCTCGCTGAAGCTCCCTTCGCCTCTCTAATACTGCTCCATCCTCTTTAGGGACAGCATCTATCTGTACAAGGGGGGGGGGGGGAAAGAAGGTTATGTACAGAAACGGAGGAAAGTATGTTATTTTAATATAACCAATGCCGTGTTTATGCGTGAGCTGAATCTTTAAAAAAAAAAAAATCAGAAACCAGCAATTGAAGTACAGCTAGTTCTCCACTTACGACCACAATTGAGCCCCAAATTTATGCTGCTAAGCGAGATGGTTGTTAAGTGAGTTTTGCCCCCATTTTACGACCTTTCTTGCCACAGTGGTTAAGGGAATCACTGCAGTTGTTAAGTTAGTAACACGGTTGTTAAGTGAATCTGGCTTCCCCATTGGCTTTGCTCGTAAAAAAAAAGGTCGCAAAAGGGGATCACGTGACCCCTTGGGATACTGCAATGGTCATAAATATGAATCAATTGCCAAGAATCTGAATTTTGATCACGTGACCATGCAAAGGTCATAACTGTGAAAAATGGTCATAAGTCACTTTTTTCAGTGACGTTGTAACTTCCAATGGTCACTAAACGAAGTGTTTGTAAATCAATACATCAATATGTAGAATACGTCAAATTTGTTGACTCAGCAATAATTGTATTATAAGAAAAAGTGATGGGATAAGGATATGCTGAAGATGCCTGAATCAATATTTCACTGTTTTTATATATTTCTATAGGTTCAGCGAACAGACACTTAAAATATTTGAAATTATTTCAGAAACGAAAAAAAGGAAGGATCCTTTCAATAAGTCAAGAAATACTGATCATAGGAAAATAAACCCAGATTAACAGAGTTGGAAGGGACCTTGTAGGTCATTTAGTCCAACCCCCGGGCCAAGCAGGAGACCCTACCTACACCATTTCTGACAGATGGCAGTCCAGTCTCTTCTTGAAAGCCTCCAGTGATGAAGCTCCCACAACTTCTGAAGGCAACTTCTGTTCCATGGGTTGATTGTTCTCACTGTCAGAAAATTTCTCCTTATTTCCAGGTTGAATCTCTCCTTGATCAGTTTCCATCCATTGTTCCTTGTTTGGCCTTCAGGTGCCTTGGAAAATAGCTTGACCCCCTCCTCTCTGTGGCAGCCCCTCAAATATTGGAAGACTGCTATCATGTCACCCCTGGTCCTTCTCTTCACTAGTACTATAATAATATAATAATATAATACAGGGGTCCCCAACCCTTCCAGAATACGGCCCACTACTGGGCTGTGGTATATTTGGCTGTGAGAATGGCGGGCTGGCGTACACGCATGCATGCAAGTTGATCTACACACACGCACTGGCCTGCCACTTGTGCATCCTGGTTCCCCTCTCCCCCCGCCAAGCTGGGCCGCCAAGCCGCAAAGATTGAGGACCTCTGGTGTATTCAGAACCGGGCTGCACAAGAGGCGGGCCAACACGCATGTACACATGTGCGTGTCTACGTGCAGCCTGGTTCCCTTCTTCCACCTCCCAAGCCGGGCCAGGTAGCTGTAAAGGTTGAGGACCGCTGATATAATAGAAATTGCTAAACTCTTATAGCTTCAGAAATCTTAAATTTGTATTATTTTTCCCCACCCAAAAAAACAACCAAATATCTATTGTATGACAGACATCCTTCAGTCACCCTCTTCTTACCAACCGCACTTTAACAGTATTTGGTCCAAAGAACCGAAAAAGTAATAAAACTCATCATTGCTCTTCAAACTTACTGGTACACACCTCTAAAAGCATTCTTTCGTGATGCGACTGAACTTGTACCAGGCTTTCCTGCGCGATTTTAAGTTGCATCTCCATCTTTTTAAAGGTTCGGAAGTCCTTCTCCTTCTCCCTTTGCATCCGACTCAGAGTATCATGCAATTTCTGTTTCAAATTGGAGACGTTGCGAAAATTCATTTCTAACAGGCCCCTACGCAAGCGTAGAAAAAGAGTTTTTATTACAACAAAAACAAGGGAGCCACAATTGAAGCTCTCAGGTTCAGACCAGCGATAATTACAGAGAAGGTTTTACAATATTCGAGGGGTTGTTTTTTTTTTTTACTAATGTGATTTGTTTGGGTGTTTTGTCGTATCAGTGTTTCAGATCTTTCCCGTCAATTATTTTGAGAAGTAGAACAGAATATGGATCACGGAAATGAAGTATAGACTTAAAAAAAACCATTAAAGGTAGTCCTTGACTTATGACCACAATTAAGCCCAAAATTTATGTTGCTAAGTGAGACAATTGTTAAGTGAAATTTTGCCCCATTTTACAACCTTTCTTGCCACAGTTGTTAAGTGAATCACTGCAGTTGTTAAGTGAATCTGGCTTCCCCACTGACTTTGCTCATCAGAAGATCACAAAATGTGATCATATGATCCCGGGACACTCCAACTGTCATAAATATGAGTCAGTGGCCAGGCATCTGAATTTTGATCAGGTGATCATGGGGATGCTGCAATGGTTATAAGTGCGAAAAATGGTCATAAGTCAGGGGTGAAATCCAGCAGGTTCTGACAGATTCTGGAGAACCGGTAGCGGAAATTTTGAGTAGTTCAGAGAACCGGAAAATACCACCTCTGGCTGGCCCCAGAGTGGGGAGGGAATGGAGATTTTGCAATATCCTTCCCCCAGGAGTGGGGAGGGAATGGGGATTTTGCAGTATCCTTCCCCTGCCACGCCCACCAAGCCACGCCCAAAGAATCAGTAGGGAAAAATTTTGAATTTCACCCCTGTCATAATTCACTTTTTTCAGTGCCGTTGTAACTTTGAACAGTCACTAAACAAACTGTTGTAAGTCGAGGACTATCTGTCCTTGTAGGCTTTGTTTATGTTACTATCTGAAACTGGAGAGGAACAGAATTAGGGCTTTTCCACTATAGTGCATACCATATGGGATCTCCTATAGATTTTGATTTTGGTTACCTTGCCATTGGATTTTTCTGGATTAAGCTAGCCTTTTGTTGGCACCTGTATCTTTTCTTTCAGCTGCCTTAAAAATCCCTCTCAGGACTGATTTTAAGTAGCAATTGTTATTAAGGTGACCTTGTAAAGCTACGTTGAAACTTTGGTAAGAAATAAAGACATGCATTCAGTTTCACAGCTATTACGATTGTTGGCTGAGCAGAGACAAAACAGCCAGAGAAATGATTGAACAATGGGAAACGGGCCCCTTATCAGTCAATAAGAGTGCAGATTTACCACCAGCCTACCAGGTACTTAGGAGTCGAGGGCACTGTGGCATAAGGAAACAACAATGAACTTAATAGCCTGCAATCAACACCCTAATTAACAAGTACACATCGCCAGGCACCATATAAACACAATGTGTAGAACAGCCCAGTGCACAGATTCTGGGAAGAGAGAGGTTCCCTTTGGTTCGGGTCCAACACGAGTCCAAAAGATTGTAAGAATAAACCTTTTGTTCTGACCCAGCTCCCCACACACACGACAAACCCTCTGTATTTAAATCAATGATTCCTTTATTAGGAGCGCCAGCAGCCCCGGCAAAAATGTTTCGTTGACACAGGCTAACAACTCTGTCCAGCCGGGAGATGAATAGTTGTCTGCCCCATCTATTCATCTCCGCCCCCTGCCTTTTATCCCCAGAGCTAGGGTGGGGCTTCGCTAGCAACGGTGGCTCTTCCGTGCCAATGACCGGCCCACAGATTTCCACTGCTCTCCTCTCCTCTGCCTTCTGCGCATCCATGTGTCAGGCACTGGACCCAGCTGTTCCTCTTCCTCATCAGCCACCTCCAGACCTGGGGGCTGTTGACTCTCCATCTGAGGGCTGACGGACGGCCCAGGCTCTGCCTCTGTCTCTCTCTCTCTCTCCCTGCCAGCTCCATTCCCTCTTCCCCCTCGGAGCTCCCAGGTTGCCCTGATGCTGACCCTGACTGTCACACCCCCTCCTCCTCTGATTCAGCTGCTGGAGGGTCCAATGGCCGACAGGCACAACACCTTTGGTCTTGATGACCGACTCAGATCGGATCCTGCAACACTATCCTGGGACACATACATTCACCTTCATTCGCTAAAAAAAAATGTTCAGGAACAGGAAGAACACACAATGGCCCACGACTAATAAATCTCACCTCTCTGAAATGGCGGTGCCTTCGTTCTCTTTATTCATCTCGTGCACTTTTGTCTGAGTGTTGAATTCTCGCTCTTTGATTTCGAGCAGCGCTTTCTTTCCTTCGACCTCTTTGATCGCGTCTTCTTTCTCCTCCATGGCCTCCACACACTTGGTCTCCATTTTTTTGGATGTCTCCACAAGTTCTTGCGCTTCTTCCCGAAGCGAGATTTTTCTTTTCTCTATCTCTCTGTAAGCAGCAGTGGCAGATGCTGACGTGAGTAAGAATAAGGTGTCTTTGTTTCCTATTTGTGGTATTTTTTTAATGTTATTTGGTAAATATGGATGTAGAACAGGGGTGTCAAACTCGCGGCATCACGTTGTCGTTACGTGACATATCGCAACTTTTTTTCCCCTTCGCTAAACCGGGGGTGGGCATGGCCAGCACGTGATGCATTCCGGCCTGTGGGCTGAGAGTTTGACACCCCTATGTAGAAGGTTATGAATTGTGGATCGGATTTGCAAGGGGGAAAATTATTATTGTTGAAATATATTTATCAGTATTCAACCTGGGGGAGGGACATTTTAGGTGTATGTTTGATATTTTGTTTTGTAAACATTTTTTGTTTTGTTTGTTTCTTTTGTTTGTTGTTTTTTCTCTTTGCTTTTCTTTTTCTTTTTGGGTCTTGTATTTAAACTTTGGAAATACACAAAAAAATATCAAAAGATAATGTCTGCTTAAAATCTGCTTTGGGTATTTTTGTATTTTATTATTTCATTATTATGAATAGAATAGAATAGAATAGAATAGAATAGAATAGAATAGAATAGAATAGAATAGAATAGAATAGAATAGAATAGAATAGAATAGAATAGAATAGAATAGAATAGAATAGAATAGAACAGAAGTAGAGTAGCGTAGCGTAGCGTAGAGTAGCGTAGAGTAGCGTAGCGTAGCGTAGAGTAGAGTAGAGTAGAGTAGCGTAGAGTACAACAAAATAGGATTCTTTATTGTCCAAGTGTGATTAGACACACAAGGAATTTGTCTCCTGTGCATATGCTCTCAGTAGACATACAGAGGACAGCCACATGCTACGTTCTACCCAAAAGCAGAGCATGCATGTAATCACAGCCCCTGACTCTTGAGATTGTAGCTATTAATAGAATAGAATAGAATAGAATAGAATAGAATAGAATAGAATAGAATAGAATAAGAGAATTAAATTTTAAAAGGTGGAATAACAATATTATAATAATAGTAATACAATAATGTCAAATCCAGTCTAAACATCTAGCTTGATTATGCAACCAATGACAATAATAAAGAGAAGAACATACTGCATTCTGCGGCTTATTTTTTCCATATCCTTTCCGAGCTGAATAGGAATGGCTTGGAGACGGACGAGTTCATCCTGGTGATAAAATAAACATAAATATTAGCCCGCGTGAAACTAAGCGTTTAAGAATGTTTCGGGATGAATTAACTTCAAACTGGATCATAGGAACGATCCGAGAATGTCCTGAAAACGAATATTCCCCCCCCCCCTTTGAAATACGTTGGAGTCTGGAAGTTAAGTCGTAGCAATTGGTCTTCTTTCTTCTTTTTTGGTTCGCCAACGTCACGCTGCTTATCCAAGTAGCTTCTTCAGACCGAGCAAGTTGCTTAGGGGGACCCTATATACTGTATGTCCTGCAGGAAGGTTTCACTTCTCACCTAATTTGAATAGGCTCCTTAGGTGAGTAGGCAGAGGTCAGTCGGGATGTAAATGTTACAATACTTAAATCCTTTACAATGATGATGATGATGATGATGATGATGATGATATCCATTCAGTCCAGTCTGACTCTTGGTGATTTTATGGGTCAGGTCTCTCCGTGTCTTCCAATCTTGCACTACTTCTTTGAGTTTTTCTGTTTGGTCTGGTGTCAGCTTTGATGGTGTCCAGCTGCCGTGTTCTTTGGCGCTCTGGTTTCCTTTTACCGTTAACTCTTCCAATAGCAATAGCCCTTAGACTTATATACCGCTTCACGGTACTTTACAGCCCTCTCTGAGCGGTTTACAGAGTCGGCATATTTCCCCCCACAATCTGGGTCCTCATTTAACCGACCTCGGAAGGATGGAAGGCTGAATGTCAAGGTTCCAAGTAACATACCCAGAATAAACACAACTCTGAGGCTGGCAATTTCCTCAAAGAATAGGTTTTTTGGATATGTCATATTGGCACAGGCTGGTGAAAACCGGCTCTGAATATTCCCGTGGTTTTCACCTAATTAAAAGTGAAAGTCTGCCACTTTCTCAAAACAGTCACATAGTCCAATCAGGATACTGTCCAGTTGCTAGGTGACTCCAGTCGCCTCTTTCCAAGCACCTGCAGGAATGTCCTTGGTTCCCACGAGAAAGTATTTTGTTTTGGCTACAACACCCCAACTATCTCTATTTCCCCCCTCCCTGTCCCTCTTCTCTGGTGTGTCCGCACTGAAGTCTCAAAATGGCCTCAGGCCAGCTTCAGGGTTGACACCGAGTCAATCGTGAGCCTGGTAAGATTCGAACTGCTGGCAGTCGGCAGAATTAGTCTGCATTACTCCATTCTAACCACTGCTCTTGCTCTTGCTTTCTCCAGTGACTTTGCTTTCTCCAGTGAATTCCCCTGCATGACAAGGCCAAAGTAAGATGCAGTTTCGTGATTTTGCCTTCCAGTGACATGTCTGGAGTTATGCGATCCAGTGCTAGCTTGTTAGTCACCTTTGCTATCCAAGGAATGCATAGGAGCAGGGGTGAAATCCAGCAGGTTCTGACAGGTTCTGGAGAACCGGTAGCGGAAATTTTGAGTAGTTCGGAGAACCGGCAAATACAACCTCTGGCTGGCCCCAGAGTGGGGTGGGAATGGAGATTTTGCAATATCCTTTGCCCAGGAGTGGGGAGGGAATGGAGATTTTGCAATATCCTTCCCCCAGGAGTGGGGAGGGAATGGGGATTTTGCAATATCCTTCCCCCAGGAGTGGGGTGGGAATGGAGATTTTGCAATATCCTTCCCCCAGGAGTGGGGAGGGAATGGGGATTTTGCAGTATCCTTCCCCTGGAGTGGGGAGGGAATGGAGATTTTGCAGTATCCTTCCCCTGCCACGCCCACCAAGCCACACCCACAGAACCGGTAGGGAAAAACTTTGAATTTCACCCCTGCATAGGAGCCTTCTCCCGTACCACAGCCCAAATGAATCCTTTACCTTAGGAGGGGCATTAAATGTGGCCCCCCTGGTGAACCTGTGAAGTGCTCTTGATCTTCCTGGTGACTTAATCTTCTTGGTATCTTGCTCAGAGTGAAGAAGCTACTTGGACAAGCAGTGAAACATTTCGAACCAGCAAGAAAAACCCAGTTGCCTTGAGTCAACTTCCACACAACTCCACCGGGAGGGCTGAGAATCTTCATCGACAAAATACATGTGAGCCTTTTTCTCTACGGCTTGGAAGTGGACATCCAAACACAGCCCTATAAATAGGCATCTACACAGGTGATCCTCCGTTACCTTTAGTTCTTCTTGTTTTCGAAATAGTTCTTCCAGTTCTTTGTGCTCCTTCGTGAGACGTTTATGCCTCGCAAACAGATCGTCTTTCAGGCTTTTGATTTCTAGCCTTCTCTGCGTTGTTTCTTTACGCAGGTCTTCGCAATTGTCCCTCAAGGCTTTAATTTTCTTGTCCGCATCCTTTAAAAAATGAAATTGAGTGACACGTGGTATTAATGGAAAGGGATGGGNGGGGGGGGGGGGGGGGGGGGGGGGGGGGGGGGGGGGGGGGGGGGGGGGGGGGGGGGGGGGGGGGGGGGGGGGGGGGGGGGGGGGGGGGGGGGGGGGGGGGGCGGGGGGGGGAGAGGAGAGGAGAGGAGAGGAGAGGAGAGGAGAGGAGAGGAGTAGAGTAGAAACTTTATTGTCATTTTAATCAGCATACATTAAAATGAAATCTCGTTGCATTCAGCTCTCAAAAGATAACCATTAGGCATATACCCACCTATATGACACAGAGAAACATCACACTCTAGTTCAAATGTATACAAATGGTCAAAAAAATCTAGTAGTCCTGCTATAAATACGTGAGAACCTCCTCCCGGGGGGGGGGGGAGCAGCAGAAACAGACCCTGAAGTGGGTGGTGTGGGGTCTCTAACAATGCTTCGAGCTCTAAGCACATAGTGCTTATAAGAGGTATCCTGAATGATGGGAAGTGAGCTTCCTATAATCTTCTCAGCTGTCCTCACCACTTACCTGTTGTATTAACTGCAAGTTTATCTTGTCTAGGGTTTCAAAGGAGTTGTTTTATGGAGAGGCATAGGATCTGAGCTTTCAGCCCAATTCATTTATGTGCTTCTGAATTCTTGCAATTTGTTTTTCTGTCCTCAGGCAGCCTCTCCTCAGAAATAGATAGGCATGACAGGAGAGAAACATTCCAGCGATTCCAACCATGGAGTTTTGTGTGTGTGTGTGTGTGTGTCCATCTGGAACACAACTTGGTTGCTTTCTTGCAGATGTTTCATGACCCAAACTAGGCAACGTCATCAGTGGTAGGTAGCATCATCAGGACCAGCACTGATGATATTACCTAGTTTGGGTCATGAAACGTCTGCAAGAAAACAACCAAGGACTCCTTGTTTCAACCCTGAGCTACAAATATTCTCCTTTATTGGTAACACAAGACCTTATTTGCTTGCAAGATCAGAAAAACATTTATCCTTGAAGCCAAGGTTCCAAGATTTTGGGAACGTTTTTATTTCTAAACCCAACGGCTAGACCTGTATGTTCCATACCGAATTATTTACTATTTCTCTTCCTTCCTGTTGTGGCCCGCCAGCGGCCAGCAGAGCTGGCAGCAGATTTGGACAGTGAGGAGGTTGGGGAGGAACATGGGCCAGTCCTGGAGTCTGGGGAAGGCTCTGCGTCGGAGGCAGAGATGGGGCCAGGGCAGTCTGACAGCTATCAGTTGCCTTTGGAGTCCAACAGCAGTGAGGCAGACAAACAGCTGGAGCCCGTTCCCAGTGTGCGCATGCGCAGAGTTGCTAGATGCAGGGAACAGTTGAAGAACAAGGGTCGACTTGGAAGTAAGGCCACAGGTGGACGATGAATGGCCCCTCCCAGAGAGAATAAAAGAGGAGTGAAAGGGGAGTGGAGTTTGCAGGAGACAATTAGTTCATTCTGCATTCTTGCCAAGTATTGCGGCGTCTGAAAGATAACGGCCTGGCCACTCTCCAAGCCTGATAAAGGTCGGTCATTGTGAACTATCTCGAAAGACTGTGGGAGAGGAAAGACTTTGCTGGAGAGAAATTCACTGTACATTAAATAAAAGAGGTTTATCGGGACGAGGACTCAGCTTCGTGCTGCTGGGGAAGCCTAGGTCCGAACACTTCCTTCCACTTCCAGTCACCACAAAAGCACCTCTCATCTGTGTTTGGAAGCACTGCTAAAAAAAGTACTGCATTCCATCCTTGCTAAATTGTACGATGAACAGTTTGCCGGAGCTAGGAAGGTCTAGCTAGCCTGTCAAAGAGAAGGATTAGGAGGGACATGATGGCTGCCAGAATCACCCTTACGTTTCACAGATTTATAGGACAATTCTGGGCACATCTATTTACACTGAGTGAAAAATTTGTTTATCCTCAGATAAACAAATATATGACTACAACCTTAACTGACTTATCTTGATTCCATGATTTGCAGCAAAATCTGCAGAATGTATTTTCAGCACATTGAATTAGGTGTCTGAGGTAATGTGAGAAACTTACTTACAGAAGCCTTGGGAATTCTGCGATAGTCCTTTTCAATTAATTTCTTGTCTTCTAGTAAACTAGATAGGATAAATAATATTAAAAGGAAGCATATAAGATAAGATTACCTGTATTGTCACTTTTTTCTGTGAACACACTGGCAAACATTAAAAAATGAAATTCTGATGCCTGCTCTCAAAAGTATATATTCTTTGATAGATAGATAGATAGATAGATAGATAGATAGATAGATAGATAGATAGATAGATAGATAGATAG
>QLTV01002851.1:135005-159285 GCA_003457575.1 Thermophis baileyi | reverse complement strand
AAAAAAGTCCCTTACTTTTTTCAACATTGAATTTCATTTTGTTAGATAGCGCCCAATGTTCAAGTCTGTCAAGATCCTTCTGTATCTTGAGCCTATCTTCCGGAGTGTTGGCTATTCCTGCCAGTTTGGTGTCATCTGCAAATTTCATGAGTTCCCCATCTATCCCCTCGTCCAAGTCATTGATGAAGATGTTGAAGAGTACTGGGCCTAAAACAGAGCCTTGGGGTACTCCACTGCATACTTCCCTCCATGTAGTTGCAGTTCCATTGAGGACCACACGTTGAGTGTGGTTGGTCAGCCAGTTAAGAATCCATCTGGTGGTGATGCTGTCTAACCCACACTTTTCTACTTTTTCTACTTTCTGGAGTGATATTTTATCACTTTTACCTTTTAACTAGATAAAAGTGAAAGTGAAATAGAAAATCATTGACACTCCCCCGCCCCAAAGGAAAAAGAAGAAACAAGAGTGGACAGGGATATTTGAAAAAAATAAATTAAAACATGTTTTATATTTATCTTGTATGTATGTGTGTTTTTTTAAATAAGAATGGAGAATTCACCACCACCACCCCTGGAACTCATAGTTGTTCTGCTCCAGGACCTATACATTGGTTTTTTTCATCTGTTTATCTATATTTTCATCATATTTCCATCTTGCTATCTTTAATTTTAGGTATCATTTATGGAAATTCCAGACATCCTACAGTGGCAGGGGAAAAAGTCAAATTTTCTTGACTGGTTAATTGAAATGAATTGGAATAGATAGGAATATACTAAAAGGATATCTAAACTCTAATGGAACAAGTAGTCAAGAAATTGAGACTCTAGAAAGAGTGCAGAGAAGACCAACAAAGATTATTAGGGGACTGTAGGCTAAAATGTATGAAGAATTGTGAGAGGAATTGGGCATGTTTAGTCTAGTGAAAAGAAGAACTAGGGGAGATATGATAGCAGGGTTCCAATATTTGTGGGGCTACCACAAAGATGAGAGGGGCAAACTATTTTCCAAAGCAGCAAAAGGCAAGATGGGAACCAATGGATGAAAACTAATCAAGGAGAGAAGCAATCTAGAACTAAGGAGAAATTTCAAAACGGTGAGAGCAATCAACCAGTGGAATGGCTTGCCTTCAGAAGTTGTAAGTGCCCCATCGCTGGAGGCTTTCAAGAAGAGCTGGACAGCCATTTATCTGAAATGGTATAGACTGTCCTTCTTGAGCAGAGGGTGCACTAGATGGCCTCCAAGGTTCCTTTCAACTCTTTAATTCTATGTTCTATGTTCTAAATATGTCACAGAATAGTATTTAGTACAGATGAAGGCTTTGGAAAAGATACTAAAATGCTGTGAAGTGTCTACACCAACAAAGATCAGAATCATGCTTGCCATGCCTGGGACTTTGCAGAAGCTAAAGTGGGATTTTAAAGAAGAGTATTGATGCGGGAATATTGAGGGGAAGACTCCTGAGAATCCCATTGGCAGCCAAGAAAAAACAAACGATGGCTCATGAAACAAATCAATCCAGAATTTTTTACTTGAAACAAAAATTCTCAGGCACAAATGTATTTGGACACCTCATATGAAAACCCAGCTCTCTGGAAAAGGCCCGAAACCCCAGCTCTCTGGAAAAGGCCCGAATGCTGGGAAAGATGGAAGGAAAGAGAAAAAGAGGGCAACGAGCAGGAAGGCTGACATACTCAGCTAAGTTGGCCATGAATGCGCCTTTGGGAAACTTGAAAGAATAGTTTAAGGATACATCATCATGGTAAAAGTCTATCTATGGCAGAGTCTTTAACCCCCAGGCTGCAGACCAGTACCCATCCACAGCCCGTTGGGAACCAGTTGAACAAGTAGCAGGCAAGTGTGCAAAGCTTCATTTGTGCATGTGTGGGATCTAGGTTTTGTACATGCAAAACCATCCCCTTCTGCCACCCCACCGCTGAAGCTGCTGTTGCAGCTGGTCCATGGAGCCAGAAAGATTTGGCGACGACTGATCTATGAGTTGAAAACAATGTGATGCCACATAATCAATCAACCAACCAATAAATCAACCAACCAACCAACCAGTCAATCAATCAATCAATCAATCAGTCAATCAATCAATCAGTCAATCAAGTCATTGAAAAGTTAAGAACTGACCACTGAAGAAAGTTCTGGTGACAGGGCCTACATTCAACCGTTGGAATTCTATTCTATGAATAATCTCTTGTTCCTTTCATCCTTGATTATAAAATCATAGCTAAAATCCAATAGTATTGAACCATACACTTACACAACTTCCTAAATATTTATTTTTAGCATTTTAAGTTTAAGCTAAACCTAAATCCAATCTAAAAAAATCCAATATTTTGATTTTTGAAAAGAGTAGTATTTCCTTTTGGGATTAGAAGATAGACCATGCAGTCATAGAACACGTTACAGCCTGCTCTGAGTTTTTCTTTCTTTGGAGATTTTGAAAAAAAAAATTGTACATACACAATCCTAGGTGTTAGATATTAGGACTGAAGTACATAGGCTTCAGTCAGGTCCTCCATTCTGGCGGGAAGAATACTGATTGCTGATTGGTTGTACTGTCTGACAGCTCCCTATAAAAGGGCTAGCTGTCAGACAGAAGCTGCAGGATTGTACATAGTTGTTTTAATAAAGAGCTGTTGCTGTCACTGAACCTGATGTCTGCCTCATCCATTCACCCTATCTAACACTGGCGACAAAGGTGGGATTGGAAGGCAGATAATAAAAAGAGCTCACCAATGCAATCCAGCCAGGGCAGTAAGCATTCGGCACAAACAGCCATCAGAAGCGCCACTCAGCCAGAATGACGACGCACGCCCCGCCGAGTCACTTCAACCCAGCACGGGAACACTGGGACACCTACATGACTCGCTTTGAATGCTTCATGGAGGCAAATGACCTCCTCGGGTTGTCCGACAGCTGGAAAAGAGCTCTATTTCTGAGCTACTGTGGAACAGATGTATTCGAAACTGCCCAGGCGCTAGCAGAGCTGACGCCGGTCCAGACGGTCACCTGGTCCGCTCTTCAGACCATGCTGAAGACGAACTACGTGCCAAAACCCTCTAAATATGTGTGACGGCACAAATTCAACATGAGAAACCAGAAGGAGGGGGAATCAATCAACGAATATGTTGCCGCGCTTCGAAAAGCAGCTGCCCACTGTGATTTCCGGGACTTGGACGAACTGCTGCTTGAGCGAGTAATTTGCTGGGTGCGTGACATAAACCTCCAACTGAGGTTACTATCCAAAATGACCCTCATGCTCCAGGTCACCCTAGACGAGGCAAGGGCATCGGAAGCATCCACCAGGTCAAGCGAGACCCTCCAGCAGCAGAGCAGCCCGAAAAGCACACGCAGAGCCGACACCATTCATCACGAGAGCTCTGCACGAGATCTCTTGCCTGTCAGCAATGAGGAAGTTTGCCGCCTTCGCTTCAAAAAATGAGAAGGGGCAAATGCACCAGATGACTGATTCTCATTGTGCGCCGGCTGTTGAGGGAACCACCAGCACACCAATTGCCCATACCGGGATGCCATCTGCCAACGATGTGACCGACAGGGCCACCTGGCACAAGTCTGCCGTGCCAAACTCCCATCGCTGTAGCCGACATGGAGGGCACCCTACAAGCCGAACTGCATCAAGCCATCTCAACGTGAAGCGTGGCAGTCTTGGCAGAGAACTGACAGGGCTGACTCTACCGAGACCTGTCAAACAACCATCTGGCAATCAAGCACGCCACGAAGCAAGAAACTGTGGGTCACTGTCCCCATCAAGGGGTAGCCATGCAGCATGGAGATCAACACCAGGTCATCACTGACCATCGTGTCCTGGGCCACGCTGCGAAGAGCCATCCCGGGCATCCAGCAACAACAGCTACGGCGCCAAGACCTACAGCTTGCCGACTACCAGGGGAACCGCATCCCTGTCGTAGGCTGTGGCACATTTTGTGTCAAATTCAATAATTTTGATGGGCCACTCACACTGACAGTGGTCAGCAGTTCTCTTCCAAACCTGCTCAGCTTGGAATGGTTCGAGGCCCTGGGCATGGGGGTAACCGGCATCAATACCATCAGCGACAATGCCAGCGAGGACCTGTTCCGCGAGTTCAAGGACATTTTCAGTGGCAGTCTGGGTATGTACAAGGGGACGCCTATATCGTTCAACCTAGATCCAAACTTCGCACGAATTCGACTTAAAGCCCGGAGGCCTCCTCTCACCCTCTGGCCAAAAATTGACAAAGAATTAGACAAGCTAATTGGCCAAGGGATCCTAGAGCCCGTAGACCATGCCCGTTGGGAAACCCCAATAGTGACCCCAGTAAAGTCTGACAGATTGATCCGCCTCTGCACGGACTATAAGTGCACATTAAACAAGGTGATACAGCAGAGCGTCTATCTGGTTCCTGTAGTCCAGCATCTACTGCATTCCCTGGGACCAGGGAAAATCTTTGCGAAATTAGATCTCGTGCAGGCCTACCAGCAGTTCCCTGTAGATGGTGCTACTGCAGAGGCCCAAACCATTGTCACGCACAGGGGTGCATTTAAATGCAAGCGGCTACAGTTTGGGGTTAGCATAGCCCCTAGACTATTCCAAAGTATTATGGAATGACTATTAGAAGGAATACCAGGGGTCGTACCATATTTCGATGACATTTTAGTCTCCGCAAAAGACAAGGAACAATTTATCCAATGCCTAAGAACAGTGCTAATCAGAATTAGAGACAAGGGGCTGCGATTAAAAAGAGAAAAATGCCAAATTGGGGTGCCTAGGGTCGAATTTTTAGGGTGCATGGAATCCACCCCACAAATTTCAAAATCAAAGCAATTCAGGACGCCCCTACTCCCCAGAACCAGACTGAACTGCAAGCGTTCCTTGGGCTCCTTAATTTCTACAGCATTTTTCTTAAACAGAAGGTGACTGTAGCCGAGCCGTTACACAAGCTGCTCAGCAAGCACATGGAATGGACCTGGGGCAGGACTGAGGTGGCCGCATTCACAGCGGTCAAGCATCTACTGTCAGCGGACAGCCTCCTGGTTCAGTACAACCAGATGCTTCCTCTCATGTTGACCTGAGACACCTCTCCTTTCGGCGTCGGAGCTGTCCTCAGCCATCGCCTTCCAAATAGGACTGAAGCCCCTATCGCTTTTTACTCTCGGACCCTGTCCACCGCAGAACAGAACTATAGCCAGCTGGACAGGGAAGCACTGGCTGCGGTGGCTGGGGTCAAACGGTTCCATGACTATCTGTACGGGTGGCAATTCGACCTGATCATGGACCACAAGCTGCTGCTGGGACTCCTGGCTGGGGACTGCCCCACGCCTGCCTCCCTTTCGCCGTGAATGACTCGTTGGGCTATCTTTCTAGCCGCTTATAGCTACCAGTTGATACATCACCCAGGACAGACTCTGGGCCATGCTGATGCCCTCAACAGATGCCCTTTGCCCAAACTATTGGATGACCCTACACCCGAAGCACCTGTCCTGCTGATTGACTGCCTGGCAGTGGGGCCAGTGACATCAAGCGAGGTCGTGCGTCACTCGGCCAAGGACAAAACCATTGCCCAGGTTCTGCACTGGGTGTTGAGGGGGTGGCCAAAAGGGTCTGTTGGGCTGGAGTTTAGGGCCTATGTTACTAAACAGAAGGAATTGTCTGCACTGAGAGGTTGCCTTCTATGGGGGGACCAGGTGATTGTTCCACCAAAACTGCGGGTTGCAGTATTAGAGGCCTTGCATGTGGGGCATCTAGGGATTGTCCAGATGAAGGCCTTGGCCAGAAGTTATGTCTGGTGGCCTAACATGGACAGGGAAATCACTGAGTGGGTGGCAACCTGCGCCAGGAATCCAGACCAGCTCCCCCAGAGGCACCCGCACACGAATGGGAAAAGCTGAAAGCACCCTGGTCCAGGCTGGACATTGACTTTGCAGGCCCCACTCATGGGCAAACATTCCTCATAGCTGTAGACGCATACTCAAAGTGGGTAGAAATAGCCCTCATGACCACAATGGCAGAGGTGGTCATCAAGGTGCTTCAGAGACTTTTTGCCACACACGGCCTGCCCGATGTCCTGGTTTCTGACAATGGGCCCCAACTGATGGCCATAAACTTCTAAACCTTCCTAGCTGAGCAGGGAATCAGGCATGCCCTTTGTTCACTATTCCACCCGGCCAGCAATGGTCAAGTTGAAAGAATGGTGAGATCGGCAAAAGAAGCCCTCTCTAGAATGGGCCCAGGGGACTGACAAACACGCATAGACAAATTCTATCTAATTAGAATAGAATAACAGAGTTGGAAGGGACCTTGGAGGTCTTCTAGTCCAACCCCCTGCTTAGGCAGGAAACCCTACACCAGATAAATGGTTATCCAACATCTTCTTAAAAACTTCCAGTGTTGGAGCATTCATAACTTCTGGAGGCAAGCTGTTCCACTGATTAATTGTTCTAACTGTCAGGAAATTTCTCCTTAGTTCTAAGTTGCTTCTCTCCTTGATTAGTTTCCACCCATTGCTTCTTGCTCTACCCTCAGGTGCTTTGGAGAATAGTTTGACTCCCTCTTCTTTTTGGCAACCCCTGAGAAATTCTTATTAGTACATCATGCCTAGCGCCACCACTGGTAGAAGTCCCTCTGAACTTCTAATGGGTCGCCGGCTACGGTCCCACCTAGACTGGTTACACCCAAACTACTCTGCCAAGGCCCCAGTGGACTCCCATAGTCAGCTCTGACAATTTAGCATAGGGGATCAAGTATACACCCACAACTATGCTGGGCGTCCTCTCTGGGTTCCTGCCATGGTCACTGAAATCACCAGCCCTTGCTCTTACCGATTAGAGCTCGAGGACGGTAGGAGCTGGAGACGGCACATCAACCAACTCCGAGGCTGCCTCAGCCACTCCACTCTTAGACTACCAGAACTAACTTCTGCACAAACACCTAACCAAAAGGAGCAATCATTCGCCCCTAACTTAGGCAACTCAATCCGACCAAGTCCAGAAGACTTACCTGAGTACGCCGATGCCAGGGGGTGAGTTCTGAGCGAAACGGTTCTTGGAACTCCAGCCGCGCCCTGGGGTGAGTTCCAGATGCTTCTATTGGTCGAGGCCGGGAGCAACAGAAGTTTGACTGACCTGACCACTCACCCAGCTCCGAATGAGCTGCGCAGATCTGAAAGACTAACTAAATGCCCCACCTATTTGCGTGACTACGTCACACGTTGGGTTAACCCAACTAAGAGGGGAGGGGTGTTAGATACTAGGACTGAAGTACATATGCTTCAGTCAGGTCCTCCATTCCGGCGGGAAGAATACTGATTGCTGATTGGTTGTACTGTCTGACAGCTCCCTATAAAAGGGCTAGCTGTCAGACAGAAGCTGCGGGATTGTACATAGTTGTCTTAATAAAGAGCTGTTGCTGTCATTGAACCTGATGTCTGCCTCACCCATTCACCCTAACACTAGCCTCTTCTGCACTTACAGTTTTTGATTCAGAACAATTCACACTTGCATAAATAATAGCAATAGCAATAGCACTTAGACTTATATACCGCTTTACAGTGCTTTACAGCCCTCTCTAAGCAGTTCACAGAGTCAGCATATTGCCCCCAACAAGTTCAAAGCCCATAGGAAGAACCAAGACTTCAGTTCCTTGTGCAGTATTTTTGGGAGTGGAGCTGTACTTAATTTTAGATGATATGCTACCAAGTTAATATGTGGCAGAAGAGAAAGGAAATTTGACTTCATTACATTAACATTTATTTTGGATTAATCCCTGATCAAGGCTGCAGAACAATGGAAGAGAGAGCCATTTGTTATGACCAGGATTCAAACTTTTATTAGGTCCATTTATATGCAAAAGTCTATTCGTGCCTAATAAAAATACAGTTACATTGGGTGAAAGATATAATCCTTAACTGCATCTCAAGTACAAGTTACTACGTCCTTTCTTTTGATTTAAGGCCTCATTGTAGCCTACCATCTGAACAGGGGTGCCTACATCTTTTGACATAAAGGGACATAAAACCATTTGTCTGAAATGGTATAGAGTTTCCTGCTGAGCAGGGGGGTTGGACTAGAAGACCTCCAAGGTCCCTTCCAACTCTGTGATTCTGTTATTCTGTTAATTTTGTTGCACGTTGTTTAATCTGAGTCCTAATTTAACCAATGTTCTTTTTACTGTATGTATCTTATTTCAGCCTGCACATGAAACTAACTTTTGCTCTATATCCATTGCAATCTAATTTCTGATCTTTAAAATCAGAATCATTTCTACATTTGTACCTTCAAAGTAGTAGCAAATGAAACTAACTTTTGCTCTATATCCTATGCAATCTAATTTCTGATCTTTAAAAACAAGAATCATTTGTACGTTTGTACATTCAAAGTAGTATTAACTTATAGAAAATGCCTGGATAATGTTTTTTTTATTATCATCATCATCATCATCTTTATCACACATTGGCATGAGAGCTCATAGAGGACTCACGTGATATTCTAAAAAATAAAGACAATACTAAATGCTAGGGATTTGCCTTTTATCTTATCATCTTATCTTTTTATTTTTCATTGTATCTCAAATTTTATTTTAATAAAGAAAGAGGCTGATATATCTTTGCATGATACGGAATGGAGGGGAGCTGTATGGATTTGTCAGTTTAAGGTTCACATACTGTCGTTAAATGATCCAGGAATCGAATCCGAAATAGTTTTAGTGTGTTTGTATTGATTTGAATTTTGACACTTCAAAAACACAGGACAAAATTCCTGCAATATAGTTACAGAGAGGATAATTTCTTAAAAAGCAGAAGGAGGACTGCAGCTCACTAATTGCCTCATCGGAAAAGTTAGATATGAAGAAGGTGGGGATTAGGAGAACTACCAAGAGAGCATTTCAGCTTTTCTTCCTCAGCCGTTCTTCTGCAAACGCTAATAACTCTATCATTAAGTGACCCTAAAGATGCCTTTTCAAAAAGCTACTGGACTTTTCCTTGTGGGAGATGTTTTTCCTCAAGGAAAAGCATAGTCCAGTTGCCTTTTGAAAAAGCACTTTTGGGACAACCGTGACCTGGATGACTGAGAATCTCCATAGACATCATTAAGTGATATTCTGGTGTGTAATTACAACCCAGACAGTCAGGCTGGGTGACTGACACTAGTCCTGTCAGGGCTTGTGTTAATTCTGGGGTTGAATCAGAAACTAGGAATATGAATGTTCATGTCTGCTGGCCATAACCACAGTAGGATATCTAATGCCCAATTTGACAGACATCTTATTATGCCATTGTTTATTTTTCAGGATAATGACTCTACAATTTGGCTTTAGATGTTTCCTCAGCCTCAGTGTTGAGAACAAGACCATTTTCAGGCCTTTGAGGGTTGCAGTCCCCAAGAGAGTTTCTTACAAACCATCTCAGCTCTTTTCACAGCTGAGATAATTTCAACTTTCTCTGGAATTTGCTGACATGGAAACTGAATTGCTCGGAGGACATGAGAATGGTTTAGAGACGTCAACACACACAAATTTTATTTATCTCTCTAGAGTCACAATGTGCTTTTTCCTGCTGCTGAAAATGAGCAACTAGAGCTATATTTGTATATATTTAATATGTTTCAGAGTTATATATTTAAAACAATGGGACTAGAATAATAATATTCTGAGGTGTCCATAGATGTAAATGAATGTATACTAGCAAAAACGTGTGAGTGTGAATAAGTGCACATTTTTAAAAATAAAACACAGGCACACAAATATATTTACATATAGAGTTGTCCTTTAAAATATGCATCACTCTCTCTCATACAATATACTGTGTGTATTATGTATGTGTGTGTACACACAGTATATTGTATGCATAGTTATCCTTTAAATCTCTGTCTGTGTGTGTATGTGTGCATGTGCATGCACACATACACATATACATCAGTGATGAAATCCAATTTTTTTTACTACCGGTTCTGTAGGTGTGGCTTGGTGGGCGTGGTGTGGCTTGGTGGGCGTGGCTTGGTGGGCATGGCAGGGGAAGGATACTGCAAAATCTCCATTCCCATCCCATTCCAGGGGAAGGATATTGCAAAATCTCCATTCCCACCGCACTCTGGGGCCAGGCAGAGGTGGTATTTGCCGGTTCTCCGAACTACTCAAAATTTCCGCTACTGGTTCTCCGAACTACTCAAAATTTCCGCTACTGGTTCTCCGAACTACTCAAAATTTCCGCTACCGGTTCTCCAGAACCTGTCAGAACCTGCTGGCTTTCACCCCTTATATACATACATATATTCATATACCTTTACATGCATTGGCATTTAATGCAACTCCAGTGGACTTGTTATCATTATAATTATCCTTTAAAATGTATTTCTGTGTCTGTCTGTCTGTCTGTCTGTCTGTCTGTCTGTCTGTCTCTCTCTCTCTCTCTCTCTCTCCTAATCACACAGGCACTTCAATGTCCCCCACATGCTTATCTCCCCTCTCCCCCTATTTATGTCTCTTTGTCTGCCCTTCACCCTGTGTTGTCGAATGGCAAACTGCATAGATCTGGGTTTCTGTGCCACACCCCAGGAAGCCTCAGCTGCCACAGCTCACCCCAGAGAGTTCCAGTAAGAATCTGTTTGCCAATCTGCTTCTTTTCCAGTTCCCCGTACTGATCTTTCTCCTTTTGTGCCAGCTATCACGGCCAAAGCAGAAGTGCCATGCTGCCTTTGCTGCCTCCATTAAAAAAACACGCGCACAAAGATTAACACACTTAACAATTGTTGGTAAGTCTCCATTTGTGACGTGTTATGCTTCTTTTGTGCATCCATTGCATTCTATATGGAATATGAGAGAAAGCTGGGTTGAACTGACAAATTGTAGAACTGAGTTCTACAATCCAGTAACAAATTGGGTATGCAAAGAACAACATGGTTCTAGTGGAAGTTTCCATGTTTTAAAATTGCAATTCTATCAAGAAATAAAGTGATTGTATGCAGAGGGTCAAAGAAATTGTCCCAGTTTTATTAAACTGACGTGGTGACATCAACGCGGGAAGTCAACGAGGGATGCAGTGGCTCGGTAGCTAAGACGCTGAGCTTGTCGATCAGAAAGGTCGGCAGTTTGGCGGTTCGAATCCCTAGTGCCACGTAACAGAGAGAGCTCCCGTTACTTGCCCCAGCTTCTGCCAACCTAGCAGTTCGAAAGCATGTAAAAATAGAAAAGTAGAAAAATAGGGACCACCTTGGTGGGAAGGTAACAGCGTTCCGTGCGCCTTCGCCGTTTAGTCATGCCGACCACATGACCACGGAATCGTCATCAGACAGCGCTGGCTCTTTGGCTTAGAAACAGAGATGAGCAACCCCCCCCCCCGGAGTTTGGAATGACTAGCATGTATGTGCGAAGGGAATCTTTACCTTTACCTTTTATGCAAAGGGTCAAAGAAATTGTCCCAGTTTTATTAAACTGACAAAAAAATTGCTATATACTTGCACTTAGCTGTCAGGCTCTCAGACTCCCTAATCCCATCATTTTAAGTGTGCCTGCAAGGATTACTTTCCCTGTCTTAAAAATCAGAATGACTGTTATACAGTAGGTTCTTCCAATGCTCTTTCTGACTTCTTTGTCCATTAGTTTCCATCAATTGTTTCTTGTCTTGTCTTCTGGTGCTTTGGAAAATCAGCTGACCTCCTCTTCTTTGTAGCAGCCCCTCAAATACTGGAATACTGGTATCATGTCACCCCTAGTCCTTCTTTTCTTTAGATTAGCTGTATCTAGTTCCTGCTGTCATTTTAGTCTCCAGGCCTTTAATCACCTTAGTTGCTCTTCTCTGCACTTTTTCCAAGGTCTCAACATCCTTTTTGTAATGTGGTGACCAAAACTGGATGCAGTATTCCAGGTGTGGCCTTAACTTAATGCTCCAACACTGGAAGTTTTAAAGAAGAGATTGGATAACCATTTGTCTGAAATAGTATAGGGTTTGCTGCCTAAGCATGGGGTTGGACTAGAAGACCTCCAAGATCCAATTCTGTTATTCTATTCTATTCTATTCTATTCTATTCTATTCTATTCTATTCTATTCTATTCTATTCTATTCTATTCTATTCTATTCTATTCATGTCAACTCGTGCAGCTTTCCTGACCTGCTCCCGAGTTGCCATAGGCAGGGGGATGGGGAATCGAGCCTCGCAGCTGCATCAAGGAATTTGCACCTCAGTCAAAACAAAACACATCCTAGCCAGCCAAAGTCAAGGCCATCTCCACAGAAACCAGCAACGGCCGGAGGGAGTCACTTCTATGACCTGCGAAATTGCTTTGTTGGGGAAATGTGACTGATGACACACCTTGGGAAGAGGGGGAAACAGGGTCAGAGGCAAGGCACAAATTGAGTGAAGTCAGAATTGGCTTCACTTGTTCCGTGCCGACATGGTGCTCCTAATAAACAACTGGATTTTTCTTGAAACTTTGCTTGAGGCTCCTGCTTTCATTAGGGCATTGGTTGGAACCCTAACATTCTATTCTATTCTATTCTATTCTATTCTATTCTATTCTATTCTATTCTATTCTATTCTATTCTATTCTATTCTATTCTATTTTATTCTATTCTATTCGATTCTATTCTATTCTATTCTATTCTATTCTATTCTACTCTACTCTATTTTTAACTAAGGTTTTATAAATCAGTACTAATACTTCATGTGATTTTGATTCTATGCCTCTGTTTATACAACCAAGGATTGTTTAAAGGCTCTTTTATATCCTGAGCTGTTTTTATTGCTGTGCACCATCCAAAACCCCATTTTCGAGTTAGACTGCCATATAAATCTATAAACAAACCAAGAAACAAAAAAAAATATGAACAGCTGTCAACTAAGGGAATGATGTGGAGGTTTTGAATGATGTGAGATGTCTGCCTGGAGCTATTGCTAGCTGAGAAAAGAGACACATTATCAAGATAGTCAAAAGTGCCAGTAAGGACTGTGATGTTTATGTTGTTGTGCATCTTGGCACTAATGACCTATCCAAAAAAGATGTACTTTCTGTGCAGAAGGTTATTTTTTTTACTCTAAATTGTTTTTATTGCTCTATACCACCCAAAATCCCATTTGTGAGTTAGATGACCTTAGAAAACTAAGAGACAAAAGAAATAAATGCAACCCAATAAGCCATAGAACAAACATGTGCTTCTTGGATGAGATGAAGCTTCTTGGATGAGTCCTATATATCTCATCTATATCATTTTGAATCTCTTGTTTGCTTTTCTGCGAAGTGTCAGCTAGCAGCTCTACCATCAGTTTTAATAGGTCTTCCACCTTATTTTCTACTACATTTTGGAATCTTAAAAAGAACACTGATTTCTCCATTTCCAAATGGACTATTACCTCCTCCAGGTCTCTATTTACTGCCAATTTCTTTTCTGTTTGTTCTGTTCTAGCTTCCACTCTCTTTATTTTCTGTTCACTATCGGAAGTCTCTCTCTTCTTTTTATTATACACTTGTTATCAGATCAGCATGATTCAGTCTCCATGAACGTAGCTAAATTTTGTTCTACTGCATTTAAAATTAGGCAGAATTTTATTATTCACAACCGATTGTAATACACACATGTTTAATGCCTACCACACAAAGAACACATAATCTTTGCTTAATTGCTTTTTCTTAACTGCTGCTTGTTGTTTAATTGAGGTCTCAACAGAATAATGTAGCATTTGGGGAAAAAGATACAAGACAGCAATCCACCACTGGATGCTAGGATGGAGAAGATCTCCACAGCCACCATATATTTCCCCTTTGTGCTCAGATAAGTAGGGACAAAAGTCAACCAAACACTACAAAACACCAGCATGCTGAAGGTGATAAACTTGGCTTCATTGAAAGCATCTGGCAATTTCCTGGCAAAAAAAGCCACCTTAAAACTAATGATGGCTAGAAATCCCAAGTAGCCCAGGACAAGATAGAACATGACAACAGATCCCACATTACATTCTGCTATGATTTCACTGGTGAGGGAGTGCATATCCAGATTTGGGAAGGGAGGAGAAGTTGCCATCCACCAAGAACAAATACTTGCTTGAATAAGAGTGCAGAAAATAACAATGGAACTGGCCAGTTTTCTCCCCAACCATTTTCTCATGTTGGACCCTGGTTTGGTGGCCATGAAAGCTACAACTACAGTGATGGTTTTAGCTAATACACAGGAAACGGCCACAGCAAAGATCATGCCAAAAGCAGTTTGGCAAAGAAAGCAGGTGGTCTTGTTAGGCTGCCCAAAAAACAGCAAAGGTGAAAGAAAGCAAAGGAGAAGGGACAGAAGGAGTGTAAATGTAAGTTCCCGGTTGTTGGCTTTGACGATGGGAGTGTCTTGGTGCTTAACAAAGGTTCTAAGGACAAAAGCTGTAGTTATAAATAGGCTAATCCCAACCAAGGCTAAACTCATCCCTAAAGGTTCTTTATGAGACAGAAAGTTTAAAGTCTTGAAAACACATCGGTCTTGCTTCTTGCTTGGATATTGATCTTCTGGACACCGGGAACAGTCAACCATATCTGGACATTGAAAAATAAATTTAAAAAATTGACCATGTGTAGCCCAAGAGACATTTCCATGTTCCATTCAACCTAATCCCTGCCTGTTGAACATTGTTGTGTTATCCTGTGTTGTATGCTATTGGTATTTAACCAAACCCTTAGCACGTATAAGATTACCTTTTATTTGGTGCCTTTAGAGTTTATAAAATATATTTTTTCTTTGAAAAGAAGGTTTTTTTGTTGCTTTCTGAGCTTGGTTGTTTTCTTGTAGACATTTCATTACCCAAATTGGGATGTTACCAATTGAAAAGAAGGTTTGTCCAAAGGAGTGAAAATGGCTATGGGGTGAGTGTATGATTTGGTTCGCTTTTTCCCATGGAAATGAGTGTTGGTCAGGTCAGAAGAAACATAAAAGGAAGTAGCCTCTGGTGGGAATGAGTTAGTTACAATGAGAAGAATGTGTGGTAAACATGAAAGGAAATATTGAATTAATCTGGACTGGATACGAAAGTGAGTGAGCCATAGGTAAGACGTACATTGCCATGAGTTGATTATAGAGAGGGGTTCAAATCACAGAACAAATACAGGAAGGAAGTGTGACTGGTGGGATTGCTGGTATGAGCTTCTCAAGAAGATAAGATAGTGAATGAATAGTGTACGAATCTAATGGACGCAAAGATGCTTTGCCAATAAACCTGCAGACAGGTTTCATAAATGGTATTAATATAAAGCTGATTTAGTTAGATCTCTTTTCCTATTCTAGCTTTAATTTTGTTTGCTTGTGACTTATTCTTTTTTGTTTCTTTTAATAAAGATTTTTTACTCAAGGGAGAGTAGCATGCTGGAAATATATCTACTGTATGCAACTGACATTAGTTTGGAAGAATCTCATAAAATCTTAGTAAAACGATTGCTTATCATTAAGTCACATACATATGAATAAATATGCAATATTGATACATAATACACAATAAAGCAGTTAAATTTCTATGGAGATTCTCAGCCTTCCAGGTCATCATTGTCCCAAAGGTACTTTTTTCAAGAGGCAACTGAACTTCCTTGTTTTTCTTTAAAGATGTGTCACTGAACTGAAGAAGCTTCTTGGATGAGAAGCAAAACATCTTCAAAGATAAACAAGACAATTCAGTTGCCTCTTGAAAAAGCACCTTTGGGACAATAAAGTGGTTAAAGACACTGAGCCTGTCAGCTGGAGAGTTGATAGCATGGGTTAAAGACCCAACGCTGTGTGACAGGGTGAGCTCCCATTCCTTGCCCCAGCTACTGCCCACCTAGCAGTTAGAAACCATGCTAATGTGAGTAGATAAATAGGTACCACTTTGGTGGGAAGGTAACAGCATTCCGTGTGCTTTAGCATACAGTCATGCTGGCCACATGACCACGGAAGCATCTTCAGACAACACTGGCTCCCTTGGCTAAGAAACAGAGATGAACACCTTATCCAAGAGTCAGACATGACTGGACAGGAAAACATTTACCTTATATGCACAGATATTGTTTTTTTAAATCCTGTTGATTTCTCATTGACCCCCACTGAAAAATCATTGTACTAGAAATTAGTTTCTTCTTTGGATTTCCCAGAGACATGGAAATGTATTCAAATGCTCCTGGCTAGCTGACATAATACCGTGTTTCCCTGAAAATGCGACCTACTCAGAAAGTAAGTCCTAGCTTGATTTTTACATGTGCGTCCAATATAAGCCCTACCTCCCCCAAAATAAGCCCTAATTAAGACCCCGCCCAATCCAGAGTGCACAGGTAAAAATTAAGCTAGGGTGGGGATGGGAGGGGTGGAGCTGCCCTACTACTTGCCTTCGGATAGTTGTAGCCAGGCCTCGCACACCTCGGCCAATTTCTTTTGGTGCAGCCAGCAAAGCTTTCCTGAAGGCCTCTGTAGCCAATAACAGAGCTCCGGATCGATCTGGAGCTCTGTTATCGGCTGAAGAGGCCTTTCCTAAAGGACTTTTCTGAAGGCCTCTGTAGCCTATAACAGAGCTTTGGATTGATCCAGAGCTCTGTTATCGGCTACAGAGGCCTTCAGGAAAGCCTTGCTGGCCTTGCCGGATGAAGAAGTTCCTGAAGGCATCTGATAGTGAAAAAGAGGCCAGGGGCGATGCACGCAAGAGAGGTGAGTCAGTGGATGACATCCCCCGCTGAAAATAAGTCCTGGTGCCTTTTTTGGTGGCAAAAAAATATATAAGACAACGTCTTATTTTTGGGAAAACACGGGTAACACATTTTGGACATGTTCGCTTGCATTAATGCATGGTGGAATATTTTTTTGTACTATATTACCTACCTATTTGGTGTGAAATCTCCCCTTCAGGGCAGGGAACGCAATCATAGCAGCAGAATTTCTCCCCTTCTTTCTTTTTCTTTTGGTATCCAGGCTGGCAAGGATTACTACACAGAGAAAAGGGCAGAACCTATGTGAAAATAATTTAAGATAAAAATACTGGTTTTATTCATCATATACTCTATTAAAAAAGAAAGTCTGTATTGATTGATATGGATAAATACATGCATAGATTAGCAAGAATTTCTTGAGACTGTGTGGGGAGAATTTGGAAGACCAAGGACTTGCTTTCCAAGTAATGTTTCAGAGATAGAGATATGGTGGCCCTCAGCTCCAATTTGATTCATAAATACAATTTTTAAGGCTCTACCACAGTTTATCTAGGTCAGTGATGTCTAACCTTTTTCTCTTCATGTGCCAAAAGCACATGCACATGCGACAGTGCACGTGTGTGTGTGCCGGTACCCATAATGCAATGTGTGTGCAACACCCCCCCGTGTGCCCCACCCCCCTGCGCATGCACGAGTGTCCCCCCGCGCTCCCCCACCCCTCGTGCATGCGCATGTGACCCCCCGCACTCCCCCTGCCCCCGTGCATGCATGTGCAATCCCTCTGTGCTCCCCCTGCCCCCTCCGTAGGGCCTCCGGAGCACGGGGGAGGCCATTTTCACCCTCCCGGAGGCTCGAGGAAAGCCTCCGAAGCCTGAGGAGGGTGAAAAACGGGCCTCCCAGAAGTCCGGAAATGGCCAAAAATAGCTGGCCATCGGGAGGCACAGGTGCATGCGCATGCGCAGTGGAGCTGAGCTGGGTGATGGCTCGCGTGCCGGGAGAAATGGCTCTGCGTGCCACTTCCGGCATGCGTGCCATAGGTTCGCCATCACTGATCTAGGTAATAAACCTTTTTCTCTTCGTGTGCTGAAAGCGCGTGCACATGCGACAGTGCACGTGTGCGTGTGCCGGTACCCATAATGCACATGTGCGTGTGCCGGTACCCATAATGTGTGTGCAACAAGCCCCCTCATGTGCCCTGCCCCCTGTGCATGCACGCGTGTCCCCCCACGCTCCCCACCCCTTGTGCATGCGCACATGACCCCCCGCACTCCCCTTGCCCCCCGTGCATGCATGTGCAACCCCCCCTGTGCTTGCCCTGTCCCCTCCGTAGGGCCTCTGGAGCCCAGGGAGGCCATTTTTGCCCTCCCAGAGGCTCAAGGAAAGCCTCCAGAGCCTGGGGAGGGCAAAAAACAGGCCTACCGGAAGTACCAGAAGTACCGGAAGTCCAGAAACAGGCCTGTTTCCGGTCTCCGGAGGGCCTCCGGAGCACGGGGGAGGCTGTTTTCTCCCTCCTGGAGGCTCAAGGAAAGCCTCCGAAGCCTGGGGAGGGTGAAAAACAGGCCTCCCAGAAGTCCGGAAATGGCCGAAAATCAGCTGGCCAGCGGGAGGTGCGTGTGCATGTGCAGTGGAGCTGAGCTGGGCGATGGCTCATATGCCGGGAGAAATGGCTCTGCATGCCACTTCCAGCACACGTGCCATAGGTTCACCATCACGGATCTAGGTAATAAATATATATCAAACAATTGTTGTGAAAAACTGAACATGGTTGAGCATAAAATCAAAGTATCATAAAATCATAGAACTGTAGTTTTGAAAGGAACATCTGTCTAATCTTCTGCAAGATATAGGAAATTCAACTAAACCATCCATGAGAACTGGCAGTCCAGCCTCTTTTTAATGGCCTCCTGAGATGGAAAACCCCAGCCTTTATACCTGGGATGTTCCACTGTTGGACCAATTTTACCATCAAGTTGTTTTCTTGAAACTAGATAATGCAATTTATTGCCATTTCTGCTCCTTCTTTATGTGGTCATGAAACACAATTCTTGACCATCTTTACTGTAGCTTCCTTTTACATAGCTATCATCTCTCTTAAGTCTTCTTTTCTTTAAAGAGAAAATTCCAAGTTCCTTAAGTCTGTCTGCATATGGCATGTCCTCAAATCTTTGTATCATTTTATTGCTCCCATCTCTAACTTGTCAATATTCCTCTGGAAAGGTGGTGCCCAAAATCATACACAATATTCCATATGAGGCCTCACCAAGTAGAAAGCAATAATGACTTCACATGTTTTGGACACAATGCATTGTCTAATGCAAACCTGTGTTAGTGATTCTAGCTGTTGTCTCCTAGATTACATCTTTAAATTTTGAGAGTACAGCACATGAGGACTGTTGGTTCCACCATTGTGCTAAAACATGGAGTTGTTCAAAATAGTTTTCTGGATAAATGAATTGTCTGGGATTATCCGTCAAATTAAGCCATTAGTCCTGGTTTTAGTAAACCATGTTTAGTAAAAAAAAGACAGCAGGAGTCTCATAGCACCTTTTTGCCTAGCAAATTTTATTAAAAGCCACACACTCACTTCTTCAGATGCAAAGAATAGCTAAATTGATATAGAATTTAAATTGGAGTGAGGCAGGGAGAAGGGAGGACTCAATAATTTAAAGTCCCTTGTGTTTGATGAGACCTTCTGAATTCTTGTTTCATTTGTCTAATCTTAGACTAATATGATTCTCCTCCTAGAGTGATTGGATACTATGACATGGAAAGTAAGAGCCATGGTGGTGCAGTGGTTAGTATTGCAGGCTAACTCTGCCCACTTCCAGGAGATCGATCCTGACAGGCTCAAGGTTGACTTGACCTTCCATCCTTTCAAGATTGGTAAAAGGAGGAGGCAGATTGTTGGGGGCAATACGCTGATTCTGTAAAACTGCTTAGAGAATGCTGAATGCACTATGAAGTTGTATATAAGTGTTAAGTGCTACTGCTGTTGCTCTTCATTTCAAAATATAACTACCCATACAGGGCCAATTCCTAAATCAGAAGAAATGTCTAATCCATCAAATACTTTTTTTCAGATAATGGAGCAGTGGATTTAAATTGAGAACGTTCACCTGGTTGAAAAGCCTGTGCCAGCTCTTTCTGTCTTGATAAAAGCTGAAAGTTTGCTCTTCTTTGGAATCTATTCTCCCAACTTTTATTTTAGTGAAGGAATTATTTGGGAATATCACCATCTGCATTATATCAAAACCAGTGGCAACCTCCATGTTATCATTAAAAGCCACTCTTTCTCCAGCTGAATTGTTAAAGGCAATGCCTTGAAGGAACCAGTGAAGCTGTCAGAAAAAGAAAGAAGAGCTAAAACATCACATATAACACAGTGGGAAAATTGACAGAAGCTACAGTTCACCTAGTTCAGGGGTCTGCAACCTGTGGCTCTGGAGCCGCATGTGGCTCTTTCATCCCTCTTCTGCAGCTCCCTGTCGCTCAAAACATGCGTCACAACCACCAATGTGCGACACCCGCCGGCATGCAATTTATTGAGCTTTTCGACCCATCTTTTTTTTCGGAGTTCAAAATGTTTTTGTTGCATGCAGAAATAAAAATTTGTTTTCTTTGTAGCAGTTCATTAATTACATAAATGCAACACACCATAGTTTTTTTATACATAGCATAAAGGTAAAAAACGATATATGCAGTGTTATCTTCATTTTAGATGTCAAAAGGTTTTTGTGGCTCCTGGTGTTTTCTTTTCTGTGGGAAACGGGTCCAAATGGCTCTTTGAGGGTTTAAGGTTGCCGACCCCTGACCTAGTTGATCAACTTGTGGGAAGCCACCACCACCCCTTCTAGAAGAATGAAATATTTTTGAGGAATATTTTTAAAAAAAGGCAGGATAAAACATTTCTCCTAAAAGAGAAATGAAAAAATCTTAAGGGAGACAGAAACTCAGAGCCCCAGCTCCCTGTCCCCAAGCAGATACTGAGCTGGGTCAGCTTTTAGAAATGCAGATTTGGTAATCCATTACTCCCTGCAGCAAAGTCTGAACAAAGGCAGAGTGATAGGATTAGCCCTCACTCAAGATCTAAACCAGGACAAAGCCATTAAGCCATAACAGGAATTGCCCAACAGCCTTTCAGAACACAAGCATCTTCATTGCATCATTTCAGCAGTCCAAACTTCAGCCAAACCTGGGAGCTCAGACAACCTATAGAGCCAGCTATGACCCCTACATAACCCCTAAAACAGCCAATACATGTTCTCTGCACAGGAACAGGAAGCTCAGGTGCAAGGCTCAAAGAAGGTATAAAAATCCCCCACTCTCAACTCCATGTGGTCAGCTGCAACAGAACCCATGTGATTCTGCTTCATCATTAAACCATCTTTCCAATCAGCCTCCAGCCTCCATTTTGTCTCCAGTGCCTTTCTCCCGGCTTGGAACTGAACCAGATGGATATCTCTTCCAACAAATTGCTACATACTTTTATCTTAACCCTCACCGATCTAAGATGAAATGCACATAGCATTTCAATCACAGATTTTGCAAATGTTTCAGTCTCCAAAGCAAACCCAGTTGAGAAGTCATGTATCTCATCATAGCAGGCAAGTCTAGATTTTGTTTTCTCCTTGGCTTGCTAGCTTGCTTTATTTATTTACTTAATAAAATTTGTTATGGCTGCCCACTTCAGGAGACACTGGGGCTTACAAAATCCAATACATGGTTAACACAGCTAAAACCATAAAGCAAAATGAAGCTGCCCAGACTAAAAACAACCACAGTAATAAAAACACAACAGTGCCCCCATAAAGACAGGGCTGAGCGTAAAGTCAGGTTTTAAAGGTTTACTGGAACCTCAACAACATAGAATAATAGAATTGGAAGGGACCTCAGAGGTTTTCTAGCCCAACCCCCTGCTCAAGCAGGAGACCCTATATCATTTCAGACAAATGGTTGTCTACTCTCTTTTTGAAAGCCTCCAATGATGGAGCACCCACAACTTCTGAAGGCAAGTTGTTTCACTGGTTAATTGTCCTCACTGTCAGGAAATTTCTCCTTAGTTCTGGGAAGAAGAATGGAATTATTGGATGAATTCAGTGCCTGGGACCGAACCAAATAAGAATTATTTTGGAAGTAGTTACTCCAATTATAATGTCTTAGAGGTATAAATGGAGAGAACATGAGACAGAGTTTAACTTATCTATTTACTCATTTCCCCTTTAATGCATCCTTAGAAATTGAAAGAATAAGTTTGTTCCAAAGGCTGGAGGCCGTGACAATGTAGACACAGTGAATAAAAGGATGTTGGCATTTGAAGCTTAAGGGAAAGGGATGCTCCCATTTTCTTTTGCAGTAGTCTAAGTTAAAAATGGCACGCCTTTGAATATCCTTATTTGTCACAATTTCCCCACCCAGTCAAAATCGAATAAACCAGGTCTCCCAGGCCAATTACAACCTCAGGAATGAAAAATCTCATTGATTCTTTCTGTCTCTGCTAATCTTGAATGGCACCTCTTCTGAGTGTTTTTGAACAAGGACAAAAATACATAAAATGCAAGTAGCAATAGCAATAGCACTTAGACTTATGTACCACTTCACAGTGCTTTACAGCCCTCTCTAAGCAGTTTACAGAGTCAGCATATTGCCCCCAACAATTTGGGTCCTCATTTTACCTACCTCGGAAGGATGGAAGGCTGAGTCAACCTTGAGCCTGGTGAGATTCGATCTGCCAAATTCCAGGCAGCCGGCAGTCAGCAGAAGTAGCCTGCAGTAACTGCACTCTAACCACTGCACCACCGTGGCCCAAGCACAGAAGTAAGCGCAGAACTGGCATGTATTCACCGAGAATGAAAAATATGATTCCATTGCAACTTATCTGAAGGCTGTTTCACTTACTAAAAATGTGTTCCTACTAATAAAGTTATTTCATTTTGGAGAAATTACCCAGCCCCATCCCATTTGTGTCAGAAGCACCTAAGAGGCTTCCAGGTTGAAAGAATTAGCTGGTGACATTACTGTTGCCCTGAGGATGCCCAGTTGGGGTCTCCTTTCATGTTAATGTGCCTACCGAAGTGATACCTATTTATCTACTTGTGATTACTCGCTTTCGAATTGCTAGGTTGGCAGGAGTTGGAACGAATGATGGGAGCTCATCCCACCACAAAGGAACACTCTGGTCTTGAACGCAAGCTTGCGAATCCTCAAACCAGTGTCCTAACCACAGGAGCCAGCATGATCCTTTTTACCTGCCAAGGTTGAAGATCTTGGCTTGAAAGTCTCTTTCTTTTCACTAATTCTTGGTGGAGGGACCTAAATGAAAACATGGCATGTAAAGCATGTGCCAAAAGATAGACAGCGTTAAAGATACTGTAGCTGTAACCAGTCATCTTCATTTCAAAAACAGCATCTGGAAGCACCTTCAACTTCTCTACCCCAGTGCATACTTTATTGTGCTCCACTGATTCTTTGGAATTTGAAAACATACAGTGAAAGGCTTGCTCCCAAAAATCCTTTAGGAAATTGTCCCCTTGTTCTGAGCAGCATTTTATGTTCTGAAGGTATGTCTGAAACCCGAGTGGTTCATTTGAAGGGACTTCAAAGGAAATGGTGCCTTGGAATAATTCTGAATCCCAGCTGGTTACAAGGCCCATGATTGTGAAATCAATTTGTGCAGTCACAATCCACAACTTTCCAATTGATGCATTTTCCTGATAAAAAGAATCTGACTGAAACATTAAAGAACTCAGCCACATAACTGTAAGAGTTTCTCCATACACAACAAATATGTTGGCTCTGTTGTCCATGACATATTGATAAGTACTTGAGGATACTTCGTTGATTTGGGTTAACGATGGCAAACGACCTTGGCTTGGGATTCTTTGTGTGAAGGCTGAACAGATTCCATTCTGGAAAAACAAATGTTCCAAGATCTTCAAGAAATGATCTCCGCTCTCATCTCTCAAAACTATGAGTCCAACCCAAGACCATCCAAAATGCTTCAGTAATTGGACAATTCCTGTATACTGATGGGCTTCGTTTGAGACCATGCGATAAAAGGAAGGAAACCGTGTTGGGTTGTTTTGTTCAGAAGCAAAAGAACCATATGTGAGCTAAAAGAAAATGCACATATATTTACTGTAAGAAACCATCTTTCAATATTTGTGATTGCCTTTTTAGAACATAGAGTCTCAGATCATGATTTGAATGTCTTTTCTTCATTCAAAGTAAACAATGCTGGTCTATGGGGAAGAAATAATTTCTACAAAAAGAATAATAATAAATAAATCTGTTCGAATCCATTACAAAATCTTCTGCAAAGCCTTTGACTCAGTGGTACACGACAAACTACTTCTAAAACTAAAATCTTATGGCATTTCTGGACCCCTGCACAAATGGATAACTGCATTCCTGTCAAATAGAAAACAAGTGGTCAAAATAGGAACAGCTCTATCAAACCCTGTTCCTGTTAACAGCGGTGTTCCCCAAGGCAGCGTTTTAGGACCAACTCTCTTTATTCTTTACATAAATGACATTTGTGATAATATAAAAAACAACTGCGTCCTCTTCGCAGATGATGTAAAATTATTCAACACGACCGACAATACTACTACCCTTCAAAAAGACCTTGAATATGTATCAGAAAG
>QLTV01002851.1:99711-118448 GCA_003457575.1 Thermophis baileyi | reverse complement strand
TGGGTCGGACCCTGATCTCCTTGGGTCAGGTCCATGGTTGGCATGGAAGCCATGAGCTCCTGACCTGCTGCCGAGGATTCGCTGAGGGACGGCAGATTAAAGTCCCCCCGGACCATAAGTCTGGGGACCTCCACTGCCACCCCGGCTACTGCCTCCAGCAGGTCAGGCAGGGCTGTTTTGACGAAGCTGGGGGGTAGGTACGTCAACAACAAACCCACCTGCACCCCTAAGTCCAACTTCACAAGGAGAGACTCACACCCAACAATCTCAGGGGCAGGGATCCTGCGAGGACAAAGATTCTTATGGACTATGATAGCCGCGCCCCCACCCCTGCCCTGGAGGCGTGACTGGTTCAGCACCTGAAACCCGTCTGGGCAGATCTCTGAAAGGGGAACTCCCCCCTCCTGTCCCAGCCAGGTTTCGGTTATACATGCCAGATCTGCTCTCTCCTCCAGGATTAAATCCCGGACGAGAGGGGCTTTGTTCACAATCGATCTGGCATTAAGCAGCAGCAGCCTGAGGCCAGGGCCCTGAAAACCCAAGTCACCAGAAGGGTCAAAACAGGCAATCGCTTTGATACAGCGAGTACTAGTTCTCCACACATGGTCTGCCCTTCGGTTCCCGCCATACCTACCTCTCCCAACCACCACTGGGATGCTCCGACCCGCCACCCTCCCCAAGATCCCATCCCCCACCTCACTGCGCCCCCCTCTATCCGGCAGGCCGACAATATCATTCATTCTTATATTTTGTCTGTACTTAAAAAAAAATACGTTCTGAAATAGTCACATTTTTTGCTCCCCATATGCTCTCTTCATTGTTATTATTTTTCAAATCATTATTAGAATGATTGCTTGATTATAAAGCCTAACCCATTCCTGGACATTTTATTTAATTAATTAAAACATTGTTGCAATCGTTGTTATGTCATCATCACTTGAAAATTCCAGGGTTAGAACCTATCATTTTTAAACTTATGAATTTAATTGCATTTTCCCATTTAATTTCTAAATAAAATCTCACGAATGCACAACCAGAAAATTTAATTAGTGGATTTAATTTAATTTAATTAGCTGATTTAATCAGCACCACAAATTGTATAATAACAATTTAAAATTTACAATCTACTGTTGACCTCACCCCATTCCTAAGAGGTCTGTAAGGGGCCGTGCATAAGCGCACCAGCGTGCCTACCGTCCCTGTCCTACTGTCCTATTGTCCTCATCTATCTGTATTCACTTTGATTATGTTTATGTTTATACCTATACCTGCTATCTTGTACATTTTTGACAAACGAACAAAATAAAATAAAAATAAATAAATAAACAAAACCAGAGGTGTTTTTTTTTTAACTTACCCATCTCTTTGGAGATTTTCCCTTCTGGACATGGAACACAATCATAACAGCAGAATTTTTTCCCTTCATCCTTCCTTTTGTGATAACCAGGGTGACAATAGTCATTGCACAGAGAAATGGGAAGCACCTAGTTATCAATATTAAAATGTTGGCAGAAGAGTTATTGTTTTGAAGAAAAATAATTTCACGAATGAAGGCCAATATATGTGTCCCAGGATAATGTTGCAGGATTCAATCTGGGTCGGTCACTGGGACCAGAGATTCTGTCTTCTGAACTTTTGGACTTGTGCTGGAGCCCATCTTCAGGGAACTTCTCTCTAGTCTAGAGAGATGGGCTCCAGCATGAGTCTGAAACAGGGGTGGGTTCCTCCCGGTTCGGACAGGTTCGCCTGAACTGGTAGTGTCCCACTGTTGATGTCACGATGATGTCACCGAACCAGATTGGTCGGTGCCGGTCCGTGGGGGGCCGCCATCATTTTTTTTTTGAATTTTTTCTGTTTTTTTTTATTTTATTTTTTTGAATTATTATTATTATTTTTTTTCCTTTCTGAGCATGTGCAGAAGCCGACTTCCGGCACTGTGCATGCGGTCGCCATCTTTTTTTTTTTTTTTTATTTTTTTTTTTTATTTTATTTTTTGAATTATTTTTATTATTATTTTTTTTCCTTTCTGAGCATGCGCAGAAGCCGACTTCCGGCACTGTGCATGCGGTCGCCATCTTTTTTTTTTTTGGCTTTTTGGGGGGGGTTGTTACTGCGCATGCGCATGCGCATGCGAAGCGCGCGTGTACCCACGAGGCACACCCACGTGGCGCGGGAGGGAGCGAACCGGCAGCGAGGTAAGTTGGAACCCACCCCTGGTCTGAAAGCTCAGAAGACAAAACCTCTAGTCCTGATGACAGACCCAGATTGAATCCTGCAAAAATAATTTCTTACACTGAAAATGAAATGCATTGAAAAGAAAAGTCCCATTTAAGACTTTTTTAAGACTTGCCCTAACACAATCAAGAGTCTCAAGCCATCCGGCAATAAAAATCCAGTCTTTTATTAGGAGCACCATGTCAGCATTACCTAGGTGAAGCCAACTCTGTCTTCACCCCCTTCACGCCTTGCCTCTGACCCTGTTTCCCCCTCCCCCCAAAGTGTGTCACCTGGTCACATTCCCCAACGAGGTGATTTCGCGGGTTGCAGAAGTCACTCCCTTCCAGGCATTGCTAGTATCCACGGAGATGGCCTTGACTTGGTCAGCCTGAATACATCTTGTTATGACTGAGGAGTAAATTCCTTGGTGCAGCTGCGAGGCACGATTTCCCATCCCCCTGCCTATGGCAACTCGGGAGCAGGTCAGGGAAGCTTCACGAGTTGACACTGTACATGTAGTCCTCAATTTACAACAGTTTGTTTGGTGGCCGTTTGAAGTTAGAGAGCCGAGGTGGCGCAGTGGTTAGAGTGCAGCACTGCAGGCTACTTCAGCTGACTGCTAGCTGCAGTTCAGCGGTTCAAATCTCACCGGCTTAAGGTTGACTCAGCCTTCCATCCTTCCGAGGTGGGTAAAATGAGGACCCAGATTGTTGGGGGCAATATGCTGACTCTGTGAACCGCTTAGAGAGGGCTGTAAAGCACTATAAAGCGGTATATAAGTCTAAGTGCTATTGCTATTACTAAGTTATAACGGCACTGAAAAAAGTGACTTATGACCGTTTTCATACTTACATCTATTGCAGCATTCTCATGGTCGCTTGGTCAAAATTCAGCCACTTGTCAAAATTCAGCCACTTGCCGGACACTGCAACCATTTATGATGGTTGCAGTGTCCTGGGGTCATGTGATCCTGTTTTGCGACCGTCTGACAAGCAAACTCAACGGGGAAGCCAGATTCACTTAACAATTGCAGTGATTCAGTTAACAACTGTGGCAAGAAAGGTCGTAAAATGGGGCAAAACTCACTTAACAAATCTCTCGCTTAGCAACAGAAACTTTGGGCTCAGTTGGGGTCATAAGTCGAGGACTAGTTGTATGAAAGGGTCAAGAAATAAATTGAATTTGAAAATATATTTCAAACACAAATAGGGACATTTTCAATTGGCCCTCCAATTTAAATTTGTGAGCACAGATGGTCTGGATTTCCAGGTTGTTTTTTTTCAATGTGCTCCATCTGAGAATTTCAACAGGTGATGTATTATTAATTCAAATCATTCATTTGACCAGAAGTATTGAGTCAATTAAATTTCCTTGAAATCACACATTTGATGAAGCTTCACTCCAACTAATGACATTTAGTCACTTAAATGTTTTATTTGTTCTTCCTCATTTCATTATGATATACAATGGAAGTCTAATAAATATAGTGCACAATATCAGTTATTATTAGCTTTTAACAAGTAAAGTATTGTTAGCTTTTAACAAGTAAAGACCAAAGCACCTGAAGGCAGAACAAGAAGCACTGGATGGAAACTAATCAGAGAGAGAACCTTAAACACATATATGCTTTATTTTTTTTCAAAGCATTTTTTTTAACGTTTTGACTAATTTTGTCTGTTCTTTGTAAATTTTATTTTTTTAAGTCTGTATTTTAATTTTTTGAATAAAATAAAATAAATAAAAATGAGAGAACCAGCCTAGAAAATAAGAAGACATTTCTTGACAGTTAGAACAATTAACCAGTGGAAAAATTTCCCTTCAGTAGTTGTAGGTGCTCTATCACTGGAGGTTTTTAAGAAGAGATTAGACAACCATTTGTCTGAAATGGTATAAGGTCTCCTGCTAGAGCAGGGGGTTGGACTAGAAGACCTCCAAGGTCCCTTCCAACTCTGTTATGTCATTTCTTAATCCTGTTAATCTTCATGAATTGCCCAGAAGAATAAAAGTAGATATCAACCCATCTGAGAATGGTCATACAAACATTACTTGGAACAATACCTGGTTAAATGATCTATGCCAGATTATCATGTCTTCACTGATGTCTAATTCCTTTCCACTGAGAGCATCTGGATCCACTTTTCCAACCTTTCGTCTCTGGAAGGTGGAATTGGGAAAGGTGACTATGTTGATGATATCAAATATACCTTCCATCTTCTTTTGATCATAAAAAGCCAAGGCCTCTCCAAGCGAATTATTGAATTTCATGTCTTTAAGAAATTGGTGCAGCTATATGATTGGGATTTTAAAAAAAAAATAGAAAAACGAAGAATAGAAAGGTATGAGTAATTTAGTCTTAGTTGTAATATACCTTTCAGGGAGACACCCTGAAAACATGGAAAGTCTACTTATGCAGGTAATAAGAAGGATCAGATAGTTTGAGCAATTGTCAAATGAGAGATAAAATCGATTCTAGAATTCTCATCTTCCTGATCACAATTCTTCATATTGCATAGGAAGATAACAGATAACAGATGGCAAATAACAGAGTTGGAAGGGACCTTATAGGTCAGTGGTTCTCAACCTTTCTAATGCCGGGACCCCCCCGTGACCAGATAGGGATGACTGTGGCTAGTGACCATAAGTTGGGTAAGGAGCTAGTCCTGAAAGATTTATCGAAGATTATGCTAAGAGGTTCAGCTAAGGCTGTGGAGAGCTTTTTTAAGAAATATGCACATAGTCCATCAGGTCCAATAGATAGAGATGGTTTTAGGTTGCGTAATGCCTTTGCAACGTTATCTTCTGTAAAATCAATTTGTGTTAGATCGTTGTAATTATTTGTGGTTATTATTTATATGTTGTTTTCCCTTGAAGATGTTTCGCTTCTCATCAGATTAACAGAGTTGGAAGGGATGTTATACGTCATCTAGTCCAACCCCCTGCTTAAGCAGGAGACCCTACACCATTTCTGACAAATGGCAGTCCAATCTTTTCTTGAAAGTCTCAAGTGATGAAGCTCCGAAGGCAAGCTGTTCCATTGGTTGATTGTTCTCACTGTCAGAAAGTTTCTCCTTATTTCCAGGTTGAATCTCTCCTTGTTCAGTTTCCATCCACTATTCCTTGTCTGGCCTTCAGATGCTTTGGAAAATAGCTTGACCCCCCTCCTCTCTGTGGCAGCCCCTCAAATGTTGGAAGACTGCTATCATGTCTCCCATGGTCAATTTATTTTCCAAAGCATGAGAAGGCAAGACAAGAAACAATATTTGGAAACTAATCAAGGCGAGAAGCAACCTGGAATTAAGGAGAAACTACCTAACTGTGAGAACAATTAACCAGTGAGGAAGAGCTTGCCTTCAGAAGTTGTGGGTGCTTCATCACTGGAGGTTTTTAAGAAAAGACTGGATAGCCACCTGTCTTAAAAAGGTCTCCTGTTTGAGCAGGAGGTTGGACTAGAAAACCTCCAAGATCCTTTCCAGCTCTATTCTGATTAAGGTGTATGAAAAACTGGAAAAACAACTTCCTGATTCGGCCCTCACCTCTTATCCTTTCTACATTTCAAGTTATTTGTACAGATATAAGGCTGGTATGGACATGATAAGGACTGAAGAATAGCTGGCTTGCTAAATAGGTTTCCTCTATTATCCTCAGTAAAAGGTGATATGTCTAAAATGCTACAGGGGTTTGAAAACCAGGCACTGGATCTTAGTTCGTTTAAGCCATCCTTGCATCCTGAAGATGTTCAGGGAACGAACAAGACACAGCAAAGTGATGGAAATAAAATTATACACCTAAATATTACCAAGGGACAGATGTCCATAGGTGGTATTCAGCCGGTTCGGACCGGTTCGGGCAAACCGGTAGTCGCAACCTGCACTCACATTTGCGAACCGGTAGGGAAAGTAAGTGAATACCACCTCTGCAGATGTCCATTTTAATAACTGCTTCTTCCTTGTTGGAATCACATAGCCTAACTTTGAACTTTACCTTTAGCTAGTATAAAGTAGTTGTAGCACACAATTCACCTGCCATGGTTGTGCATCTTCATATCCTGATAATTGGCGCCTCACCAAATTCCTGGGGTTAGATCGAAGTAAGGAGAGAGCATGTAAAGACTGAGCCAATACATAGATAGCATTATAGATACTATAGCTGTGCCCAGTCAACTGCACTTCAAAGAGAGCCCCGGGAATGTCCTCTAACCTCTCCTCTCCAGTACACATGTCATCATTCAGAAGGGTCACAGGAGGAGATGGCAATGAACAATCAAATACTTGTTCCCAGAAAAGTGTGAAAAAGCCATCTTGTTGAATCCAAGGTGGTTTCATGAGCTTCAGGAACTCCTTGAACCCTGGAATGTCTTTGGAGTGAATGGTAAAAAAAACGGCACCATCAAAGAAGTGCCGATCCCATTTTCTCTGCATTCCTGTTAATATGTAATCCATCTGGGCAGTCATGATCCACACTTTTCCCAAAGAACTCTGCCCAAGTCCGGGATCAATCCAAAAAATGATACTCGTCACCCATATAATTGACAAAGATTCTCCACACATGATAAAGACAGTGATCTGTTCAGTAGTTATTTGGTCGTAAATATTTCTCCCCTTCTCAAGCATCTCAAATAATTTATCCCAGTAAGTTAAAAAAGGAATCCTTTGTGTACAAGCAGAGCAGATTCCGTGTTGGGAAAAGAGGGACTCCATGGTCTGAAGAAAATAATCTCCATGCCTATTATCAATAGCAAGGAGCCCAACCCATCTCCACCCAAAATGTTGGAGCAGTTGCATAATCCCAATATATTGGGTGGACTCATTTGGGACCATGGAGTAATAGAAGGGAGTCTCAGCATTATGAATATCCTGCGGGGTAAATGACCCATACGTGAGCTAAAAGAAAATAAACACATATTATAGTGTCAATACCAGCATCTATTTCTCTTTTGCTATTTGTGAAACTAATACTGGTCAACAGGCTTGGTCAAATTGTTGAGCTATGTGGACATCATTCAGAGACAATCAATTTTTGATCACCTTGGTTGGTTGAGAAAAAGAAAGGAGGAGGGAATTATCATGCCTCTGTTCTCAAAGATCCTACCTGTGGAATCTTGTAAAACTGTAACAGGTCAGAGATATAGGAGGAAGTCTCAAAGCTGAGCCCCCCAATAATAGAAATGAGATTTTTCCTGGTGTCACACTTGTAGTTGGGGATGAATTTCTGTGACCTGAAGAGGAGATCTAGAGTGGTCCGATAGGTCATCATTGCATTGTAGTAGCTGTCATGGATATGGAAGCCAAGAGTGACGTTGGACAGGATTTTTGGATTCTCATTGATCTCCTTCACGGCAAAGACCAAGGAAAGGACATGCTGATAGAATTTTGTTAGCACTCTGAAAAATAGGATAATTTATATGCATTGTTAAATACTTCTAGATTATTGTCCTGGAACCTGACAGAAATGCTTCACTTCATATGCATGTGTATACATAATGGCTGATCCATTTCTATTTCCTACTCAATTACAACTAAATAGATGTTCTTGTCCAAAGTTTCACATAGTTCCTGAGTAACAGAAATGTTCTTTGGTTTTGAAGAAGTAAAATTGCTCTGCTGTTGTCATGCTATACACCAGTTCACAGGAAGCTCTTATTACAAGGTAGAAACTTCCACATTTCTTCTATAAGAAGTATATGTAATGTGTATAGACACTTTAATATATGAAATAGCTATACTAGTCTCCCTTAAAAAAATAGTTTGTCGTGGAAGTGACTGCCTGCGAAGGCTCCTGGATTGGGGCTGAAAGATGAAAGTGGAATTTTATAGAGGGACGCGGTGTTTTATGGAATTTTATAGAGGGACATGGTGGCTCAGTGGCTAAGATGCTGAGCTTGTCGATCAGAAAGGTCGGCAGTTCGAATCCCTAGTGCCGCGTAATGGGGTGAGCTCCCGTTACTTGTCCCAGCTTCTGCCAACCTAGCAGTTCGAAAGCACGTAAAAAATGCAAGTAGAAAAATAGGGACCACCTTTGGTGGGAAGGTAACAGCGTTCCGTGAGCCTTTGGCATTTAGTCATGCTGGCGACATGACCACGGAGACATCTTCGGACAGCGCTGGCTCTTCGGCTTTTGAAACGGAGATGAGCACTGCCCCCTAGAGTCGGGAACGACTAGCACATATGTGCGAGGGGAACCTTTACCTTTACCTTTATGCTCTGTCCCATATTTGGGTAGACCAGGTTGCCCTGATAGACCGGTCTCACCGGAAAAACACTTACACTTTAATATACTGTATATATATATATTTTCCTAAGTATTCTCCCTTTGACATAAAGAAGACTTCCTAATCTATTGTTTCATCTTTCCAAACATAGAATTTAGTTGCATCTTTAAACAAACAATAGCTTTATTACACTCCATATTCAGAGGAAGCAAATCTTACACTCTTCTTCACCGAATCATTCCTTGTTTCTTTCTCTATATGTTGGCACCTATTCTTTTGAGTTAAAAGCTGTTCAAAGAAAGCAGATGAAAACTCGACCTGGACAAGTAACTACTTGAGTTTTCATAGAGTTTTGGGCTGTAGGCTAAATAAGACTTTTGTGCTCTCATTAAGATAACTTTATTTTATTTTTAGGAAAATGACATGAGAGGGTGAACATGAATTGCTAGGTGACAAATCTCTAAGACACAGGGATTTAATAAAATGAAAAAAAAATATTTAAAAGATATCCTCAGTCTATTAAGTACAATAAGAATAGAATTTATTTGTTTGATTTGTTATATTTTTGGAAAGAGAGCATCAACATCCAACTTCAAAGTTCATTTGAAAGACAGAATTAGAAATTTATCTACAGTGTTCTTTATAACTGAAAAGATTATACATAATCTATTGTTTCATCTCTCCAAACCTAGAATTTTGTTGCATCATAAACAAACAATAGCTTTATTACACTCCATATTCCATCATGCAGCATCTTTCATCAGAAAGGGTCCACATTAGGGGGGGAAATGTACCTCCCCCCCATTTATTACAATCCCTCTACCTAGAGATGCCACAAAGGTGAAAGATAAGAATTCCTTACTCTGGATTGCCAAAATATTCCTGAGAGGGATGCTGCTGAAATGAAAGTTCATTAAAATGGTAGTTCGCCATAGATACCACCCCACCGATGACAAGGTCCCCTTCCTGGTACCATTCATTTGGGACAATTATGGGATCACCTGGATCACAGGGTAAAGTCTTCACTCTGAAAAGTGGAAATAAGAGAAGAAAGAACATTCTGGGCAGCAAAGACTCTCTAAATATAGAAGTTCCACTACCAGCAGCTTCCAAGATTAGTCTGCATTCATCAGCCTCAAAATTCCTCTTAAGAACAAGGCTGAAGACTAAGTTTTAGCTCTGATTCTTCTTGCATATAGTGCTTATATACAAAAGTTCCGAATGGCACTGAACACAACTGAATTTGGGGTAGTTGAAATCACAGGATGTCTGTGTCATTTTCTTCTACTACCCAGTCTCCATGGGACAGACTTTTCCTTGATTTTTTTTCCCATTTCTCTAAAGTCTTATTCAAGTGTTTACAGATTTTACGAAGATAACAAATGATTATCTTTAGAATAATTCTAGTGGGGAAATAATTATGCCTTTAGAATTTTTTCTTCCACTGTTGGACATATGTTATTTTTTAAGGATATTGAATTTAACATGTCCTAATTTCTTTTCTCTTTGTGGCATGATGAGCCACGGTGGCGCAGTGGTTAGAATGCAATACTGCAGGCTACTTCTGCTGACTGCCAGCTGCCTGAAATTTGGCAGTTCAAATCTCACCAGGCTCAAGGTTGACTCAGCGTTCCATCCTTCTGATGTGGGTAAAATGAGGACCCAAATTGTTGGGGGTAATATGTTGACTCTGTAAACTGCTTAGAGAGGGCTGTAAAGCATTGTAAAGCGGTATATAAGTCTAAGTGCTATTGCTATTACTATGATAACTGGAAAAAATCTGAGGGATACTTCAAAGCCATTCTTTGACTATTAAAACCTGGATGATTTTCTACTTTGGAAAAGTAAGAAAGAAAGGAGGAAAAAACTAACCAAATAACAAAATTTGGGTAAAAGCCAGGATTTAAACTTTGTGTCACTTAGTAACTGAAAATATTTGTGGTTTTTTTTAATTGCTTTCTCACAATGATATGGCCAGCCATGTCACAAAAAGAGATTCTGGGTGGCATACAGCAATCAATAACAACAAATATATAAAAATAATCATTCTGAAAATACAAAAAATCATCATTAATTTTTTTTAAAAAAACCCACTCTTAAATTTAAATATACAAGGCACATGGAGAGAGTAAAATATCAACTACAGTGGAGCCTTCTAAAAACATATCTATTTCTTTGGAACTCCTCAGTCTTTGTGACATAACAAGGTTTTGAGGAATGGAGTCAACCTGTCTTCGTGGAAGAGAATGTTCCATTGGGTAGGTGCCCTATCAGAGAAGGCCCGCCTTATTCGACCCACCAAATGCAGGTCCTTGGTGGATGGTACTCATAACATGCCTTCTTTGCTAGAACTAATGGACTAGTTGAAGTCATTGGGGAGAGTGGTCCTTCAGATAATGGGATTTCATGTCATGTAGGGCTTCAAAGGTCAAAAACAATTGGACCTGTGCTTGGACCTGGAATCGAATTGGACTTGGAAACCAAACTGGTAGCCAATGCAGCTTGTGGAGCACAGATAAGACATGCAATCTTCTAAGAAAACATATATTGCCTATACCATTCCACTCTGGAGCAATTGAAGCTTCTACATACTTTTCAAGGGCAACCCCAGCTACAGTGCATTACAATAGTCCATCTGGAACTGACTAGGGCCTGAGAGTCTATGAGCACAGCCTGCTGTTTTAGGAAAGGATGCCACTGGCACACAAGACAAAGCTGTGCAAAGACCCTCCTAGCCATGGCTACCACCTGTTCCCTGAGCAGGACTTGTAAATCCAGGAAGCCCCCCCCCCAGATTGCAAACCAGGTCTGTCTGAGGCAGTGCCACCCAATCTAACACCAAAATTTTATAGTCCTTGAACCAATAGTCCTTAAAATGCAGAAACACTCAGTCTTGACATAGTTGAACTGAATCCAGTTGTCCCTCAACCAGACCCCCATAGTCTCCAGGCACTAGGTTAAGATGTCCATGGGATCACCAGGGGCTATGGTGATCCCTCCACCCCATGGTAAAAGATGAAATCCATGGGTCTCATGTAAATAAGAAAGGGGAGAGCACCAAAATATAAGACACTCCATGTAGTAAGGACCAACTGTAGGATCTCTTCTCTCCTGTCACCACCAACTATAACTGACCGTGAAGAAAGGAGGAAAACCAGCACAACATCATGCTGCTCACCCTCAATCCTCTGAGGTGATCCAGAATTACATCATGGTCAAAGCCACCGAGAGGTCAAATAAGGCAAGATGGATGTACAACCCACATTTGACATAGGCCAGAGATCATCCAAAAGTGCAGCCAATACCATTTCTGTCCCATAGCTGGGCCTGAATCCTGAGTGAAAAGGATCCAGATAATCTCCTTCATCCAAGGCCTTCTGAACCAATTGTGCAACCAAACCTTAAAGGTTTTTCTCCTTCAAAGAAGAAATATTTTCTGTATAAGACAGCTTGTGACAGTATTTACAATTGTAACCTCCATTGAGAACCCATTTTTACATGTGTTCTCCTATAAGTTTAAAAACTCTCAAATACTAGATGCACATACCTACTATATGACTGTTTACCATGAAAGGAATTGCATGGTAATTAAAGTATGAATAAGAAAAGTGGTTTTACCATTTTAGATAAGTTAAAAGGATTATGTTTGGCAAATAGACCCAATTATCAATTACTGCAGAATACATATGAACATTTTATAAATATATTATTATTGGTTCATATATTGTATGCATGTATTTGTTTCTTTTTTGGTCTTATTTTTCTTTCATTTACCTCTTATTGTTCATTTTTCTTGCTTCTTTTCAAAACTTTCCTTTTTGATCCCCACTAAAGTTAGCATAGAAATTTCAACAACTTTTCCTCTTAATTTGGTTACCCAGAGATAGCTTGAATTTGGGGAGTATATTAGTTCTTCAGCCTCAATATTTAAATGTTTTCATAACCACAAACCATGATAAATACATAAAACAAACCTTTTATATGGAAATGAAATTGAATGAATTCAAAATTGCCAGCCTCTTCCAGGTTTCTAAATTTCAAGTTTTGTCTTCATTTACTGGTTTGGGTAGGTGGGTGGGGGTAAAAGAAGTGATGTGGAAACAATTTTAGTCTTGGGTTTTGGGTGCAAACTGTTACATTACAGAATATTCTCATATAATGTCAGAGTGATTCCATATTCTCATATAATGTCAGAGATAAAGGGGACGCTGATCTTCTCTTATTTTATAGGAGTTGAGGATTTCTGATACGTATGTTTTATCTAGAACAAATCCATATAATGGTTCCACTCCAGTTTCTATATGAAGTATTGGACTATTGGATTTAATGAATTGTGATTCAATTGTATATTAAAAGAGGCTACTGTGAAGTACTAACAAAGGAAATGATAGAGATAATGTAGCCCTGTGAACAGGAAGGGGAGGAACTAAAGGAAAATATCTCCCGAAGGAAGGAGCCATTTCATAAAAAATCCACATATAGGAATTAATATCATATCTTCTTCTGATTCACAAAGCAAATTTCCAAGTTAAATGTGGTAACTTCCTTCCAATAATTATTCAGGATGATCAGAGGTGGGTTCCTCCTGGTTCAGACCGGTTCGCCCGAACTGGTAGCAACCCGCTGGTGACGTCTCGGAGCCGGTTCTGTCGGTGCCAGTCCGTGGACACCGTCATCTTTTCTTTCTTTCTTTCTTTCTTTCTTTCTTTCTTTCTTTCTTTCTTTCTTTCTTTCTTTCTTTCTTTCTTTCTTTCTTTCTTTCTTTCTTTCTTTCTTTCTTTCTTTCTGGTTCGGTCCGTGCCCGTCCGTGGACGCCGCCCTCTCTTTCTTTTTTATTTTTTTTTTATTTTTGGGGGGGAATTTTTTTTTTTGAATTTTTTGCTGATTTTTTTTCTTCTGCGCATGCACAGAAGCCGAGTTTCTGGCACTGCACATGCGCCGCCATCTTGTTTTTGGCTTTTTTTAAAAAAAAAATTGGAATTTTCAGCACTGCGCAAGCGCGCACGCGCCCATGAGGTGCTCCCACACGGCGCGGGAGGAAGCAAACCGGCAGCGAGGTAAGTTAGAACCCACCCCTGAGTATTATAGATATTTTAGTTCTGTTTTCTTATTAAAAAGTGTGTTTGCTTATAATAAGGGCAACATAATCAGTAAAATGAACAAACTGAGAGCAAAAAAGGGAAAATTATACTCTTATTCCTTGGTTATAAAATAAATTCATTTATTGATATTACATGATCTTGTTGACACTAGAGTTCACACTCTTAGATTCTCACTTTTAAAAAACAAACTTTCTAATCGAAAATGAGGATTGAACTCATTTGTAAATTTTACCTTTGTGCTTATATTTAAATTTGATACTTTTTAAAATGTATGTCAGGGTTCCAAGTAACACTCCCAACAAAAGAAGACTCTGAGGCTAGCCATTCCTCAAAGTTCCACTTTATTAGAGATGTCATATTGGCACATCTGGGAAAACCCAAATCTGAAAGTTTCCGGGTTTTCCCCACCCAAAAGAAAGTCCAAGTCCCTGTCCCAGCATCCATATGTCCATCACATGGTCCAATCAATGCACTGTCCCAACTGGAGATGCTTCCTAGTCACACCCCTCCAGGTGCAGGGCAGAGTGACCTTGACTCTCGGAGAAAGGAATGTTATTATGACTACATATCTCCCCAGCTCCTACTATTCCCCCTCCCAGTTTCCCACAGCACTAAATGTGGCAGACCTGAAGATCCAGCGCCCAAGATGGCTTCCAGGCCTGACAATGTAATTGTGTCATGTCAGTCAATTTAGCTTATTTTTCATTTAATTTTTCATTTACTTTATTCTAACAGGTATAAGGACATGGTAAAGACTGATGGGTAATTGACTCAATTAAATAGAATTCTTCTATTATCTTCAAAAATAGGTGAAAAGCCTAAAAGGTTTGGTTAGCATGGGTTTTTAGGTATAACAAAGTTATAGTTAAGGTTCGTTCTCTGAGCTTGTGGGTAGGTTTCCAAACATTTCATTACCAGGCTAGGTAACATCTTCAGCAGAGATGGATGTGGGTGTGTCAAGTGAGGGTCTTGTGCAGGGGTAACATTCAAAAATTTTCCCTACCAGTTCTGTGGGCGTGGCTTGGTGGGTGTGGCAGGGGAAGGATACTCCTTTCCCACCCCACTCCAGGGGAAGGATACTGCAAAATCCCCATTCCCTCCCCACTCCTGGGGGAAGGATATTGCAAAATCTCCATTCCCACCCCACTCTGGGGCCAGCCAGAGGTGGTATTTGCCGGTTCTCTGAACGACTCAAAATTTCCGCTACCGGTTCTCCAGAACCTGTCAGAAACTGCTGAATTTCACCCCTGGTCTTGTGGTCAAGTGAGGGTCTCCCACACCCGAAGCCCTTATAAACAGTAGAACACTGACACTGACATCCCCTAAACTCCACTGAAGATGTTACCTAGCCTGGTAACGAGACATTAGGAAACCAACCCACAAGCTCGGGGAACAAACCATCGCCCTCATCTTACACCCGAACTACAGATATTTGCCACTATTGCAAAGTTAATATAGATTTTAAAAATCACTATGTAAGAAGTATCATACTCAGTGGTGGGATTCAGCCGGTTCGGAGCGGTTCCGGTGAACCAGTAGTTAAATTTCTGGCTGGCCCCTCCCCTCCCTGCCCTGCCCTTTCCAGGAGTCCCCACGCACCCCATTTTGGCTCCCAAGTAAGTGCAGGGAGGCCCAAAATGGGGTGCGTCAGGGTGTGGCAAGCCCTCCCTCCGCGGCCCGTTTTCGCTCCCAGGAGGCTTCAGGGAGGCCTCCTAGGCCCAAAATGGGGGGGCGGGGGGCGGCACGTGTGTGACAGGCAACACTTGGGGGGTGCAGGAGGCTGAGTGCTGCCTGTCACACCCCTTGGCCATGCCCACCATGGCCACGCCCACCCAGCCGGTCATTAGGGCAGAGAACCAGTTGAATTCCACAACTGGTCATACTGAAAGTATTATTCCAGTATTCCAATTCTAATATTCTTTTATTTCTCAGCAAGACCTGTTCTTTCAACCAAATTAAACAGCAGGTTGCAAAATACAATTTCAAGTCAGCTAATCCCAGTCTTCCAATGTCTGTTGCATCTTGCAGACTTTTAAGTTTGGCTCTTGGTTTCTTGACCTGCCGTAAAAATCTAAATATATCTTTTTGTCATTGTTTCAAAGGTGTATTATTATTCAAAACTGGTATTATTTGAAAGGCACTTCCCTGATGTCTTATGTTTGCTCTGTGGTTAATCTTATGCATTTTATTTTATTTTTTATGTTATTTTCTTATTGTGAGTTACCCAGAGTCAATTGGAGTTTATTGTTGTGAGTCACCCAAAGGGAATTAGAGTTTGATGGCATCCAAACTGAATAAAATATATATTTTAAGAAAAAGCATTAAAATAGCAATAGCAATAGCAATAGCAGTTAGACTTATATACCGCTTCACAGTGCTTTACAGCCCTCTCTAAGCGGTTCACAGAGTCAGCATATTGCCCCCAACAATCTGGGTCCTCATTTTACCCACCTCGGAAGGATGGAAGGCTGAGTCAACCTTGAGCCGGTGAGATTTGAACCGCCGAACTGCAGCTAGCAGTCAGCTGAAGTAGCCTGCAGTACTGCATTCTAACCACTGCGCCACCTAAAAGATGGAAAGGGGCAGATGGCATGACATGCACAATATGCTATACGTACACTTTTATAGTTTTCTGCAAGTCCCTGTCCCCCTATTTTGAACTCTGAATTAGGATAGATAAAAACCAATATTTCATCTGTCATTCTGTCTGTGTCCATGTGTGTATTATCATAAAAATCATTAGATTTTTAGAATTACTTTTACATCAGAAAAAGGGAGTAACTTTCTCACATTGACAATTAAGTGTCAGGGTTCCAAATAGCATTACCAAAATAAAATCAGAGTCCGAGGCAAAGCATTCCTCAAAGTTCCAATTTATTATCAGAGCCATGTTGGCACAGCTGTGAGAAACCCGAATCTGACGCTACCAGGGTTTCTCCACCCAGTTGAAAGATCAAGCCCTTTGTCCCCACACCCACAAGTTCATGATGTTAGCCAGTCTCCTTCTGCCGATGTGTCAGTTACTCCCCTCAGCTTCCGGGCAGGTGCTGGAAAAAGGATGACCTTGAGAATCTAAAGGAATTTGTTATGGCTACATGTCTACATCCCTCATGCAACAGCCCCTCCCAAATTCCCACAGCAAGAATATGTTCTCAAGCGTAAAGTGTGGCAGGCCAAAGTCTCTAATAAAATATGGCTTCGGCCTGACATTAACAATTATAAAGTTTTTTTTTTTCATTTTTTAAGGCCATGTATGGGGGGGGGGGATTTTAACTGGCAACTCTTCCTGGAATTGGTTCAAATTACTGTCATTTGCTCAAAGCTCCAGAGATTTTCTAGAAAGCAGTGAAAAATAGAAAGCAAAGTTGAAAGAGGTTATAAACTAATCCCAGTTCCATGGAGAGCTTGGGGTGGTGGGAAGAATCCAACCGGATGATTGGGTTCAATTTCTCCAGCATCTGTTCTTTCTTTGATCAGACCAATTTTAGATTTGAGTTGTAGAAACCTCAGTCATTATTCAAGCACCTGTCTGTATCTCCACTGAAGTTCAAGGTTTAGATTGATGCTTTTTTCTTAGGAGGTGTGTTGAGAAAATCTAGCATGCTAAGTCAGATCCACTGGTGTGGGTTGATATGTTGGAGACCTCTTTTAGAAGATGTTTTGGCTGCTGATGTGTTATTCATTCTGATGTTCCCAGTGATCAAAGTGAATGCCCTCAAGTGCCCAGAGGCTGATCCTATTCCTATTCCACACGAATGGTACCAACCAGGTGATCTTCTTGTTGGAGAGATGGCTTCACAGCATCTCTATGCCTTCAGTGAACATACATTTGATAAACACCCATTTCAGGAGCTCTATGGACTTTCAGAGTAAGCAAATCCTACACTCTTCTTCACCTAATGAATCCTTGTTTCTTCTCAGCTTTTCTATATGTTGACACCTATTCTTTTGAGTTAAAAGCTGCTCAAAGAAAGCAGATGGAAACTTGTTCTGGACAAGTAACTGCTTGAGTTTTCATAGAGTTTTGGGCTGTAGGCTAAATAAGACTTTTGTGCTCTCATTAAGATAACTTTATTTTATTTTTAGGAAAATGACATGAGAGGGTGAACATGAATTGCTAGATCACAAATCTCTAAGACACAGGGATTTAATAAAATGAAAAAAATCTTTAAAAGATATCCACAGTCTTATTGAGTAAAATAAGAATAGAATTTACTGATTTGTTATTTATTTTTTATTTTTTTGGAAAGAGAGCATCAACATCCAATTTCAAACAAAGTTTATCTGAAAGACAGAATTAGAAATTTATCTACAGTGCTCTTTATAACTGAAAAGATTATAGCTGAAGAACTTTAGAAAGTAAAGCTGCATAAAACATGATGCTCATTTCACCTATCTGAAATTTGAAATGTTTTATCTCAAATTATAACAAAGTGTTTGAAGTAATGAAAAAAAGATACAGGAGAAACGAGGATTCTTCATTCTCCAGCACTTTGCCTTTTTTTTATCTGTGCAGGGAAGGTCAATCTGTTGAGTGCTTCTGAATGAACTTGTCTATCAGCCTCTGCTTTTCCCTTTTTGGTTTGCTCCTTCCTCCTAGCCTTTCTTTCTTTCTGCCAGGTGTCTTAGCTAACAGATGTATTAGCTTTTCTCCCATAGTATCATCACCCACCTATCCCTTACAGCACCATCCTAACTCTGATGCTACAGTAATCAAAGCAATAGGGAACAGCTTGTTTTCCAATATTCTTCTGTAGGTCCATGAAAATTAGCTGGAAAAGAAGAATGAATAGTTAAGCTTCAATCAATCAGAATAGAGCTGGAAAGGACCATGGAGGTCTTCTAGTCCAACCCCTTGCTCAACCAGGAGACCCTTTCAGACAGCTGGCTTTCCAGTCTTTTCTTAAAAACCTCCAGTGATGAAGCACCTACAACTTCTGAGGGCAAGCTGTTAGAAAGGTTAATAGTCCCCACTGTGAGGAAGTTTCTCCTTAATTCCAGGTTGCTTCTCTCCTTGATCAGTTTCCATCCACTGTGTCTTGTCTTGCCTTCTGGTGCTTTGGAAAATAAGTTGACTCCCTCTTCTTTGTGGCAGCCACTCAAATACTGGAATACTGCTATCATGTCTCAGATAGACAGATTAACAGAGTTGGAAGAGACCTTATAGGTCATCTAGTCCAACCCCCTGGTCAAGGAGGAGACCCTACACC
>QLTV01002851.1:88445-99266 GCA_003457575.1 Thermophis baileyi | reverse complement strand
GGTGACCAAAACTGGATGCAGTATTCTAGGTGTGGTCTTACTAAGGCTTTATACAGTGGCATTAGTACCTCACTTGATCTTGATTGTATCCCTCTGTTAATGCAATTTAGGATTGCATTGGCTTTTTTGGCTGCCGCTGCATACTGCTGGCTCATATTTAGCTGGTTGTCCACTAAGACTCCAAGATCCCTCTCGCAGTCACTGCTATTAAGCCTGGTTTCACCCAGTTTATATGTATACTTTTGGTTTTTCTTACCTAAGTGTAGGACTTTACTTTTCTCTACATTGAATTTCATATTGTTAGATAGGGCCCAGTGTTCAAGTCTGTCAAGATCCATCTGGATCTTGAGCCTATCTTCTGGAGTGTTTTATCTATTCCTGCCAGCTTAGCATCATCTGCAAATTTGATAAATTCCCCTTCTATTCTGTCATCTAAGTTGTTGATGAAGATATTGAAGAGTACTGGGCCTAAAACGGAACCTTGTGGTACCCCACTTCTTACTTCTCTCCATGTGGACTTAGACCCATTAAGGACTACTCATTGAGTACGGTTTGTTGGCCAGTTGTGAATCCATCTGGTGGTAAAGCTGTCTATCCCACTTTTTTCTAGCTTATGAAGAAGTAAGTTGTGGTCTACTTTGATGAATGCCTTGCTGAAGTCTAAGTATATTATGTCCACAGTATTTCGCTGGTCTACTAATTTAGCCAGTGTGTTGAAGAAGGAAATAAGATTGGTTTGGCATGATCTGTTTTTAACAAACCCATGCTGGCTGCTAGTTATTACTTCACTTGTTTCTAGGTGTTGGCAGATCTGTTTTTTTTATTATCTTTTCCAGTATCTTCCTGGGTATTGATGTTAGGCTGATTGGTCTGTTTTTTCCTGGGTCTGTTTTTTTTCCCCTTTTTTGAAGATGGGAACCACATCAGTTCTTTTCCAGTCCTCTGGTAGTTCCCCGGTGTTCCAGGATTTTTGAAAGATGTGGTGCAGTGGTTCTGAGATGACATCTGCCAGCTCCTTTAGAACTCTGGGGTGCAATCTGTCCGGTCCTGGTGATTTGCATTCATCAAGATCAGACAGGTGTTCTCTTACTATTTTTTTGCTTATTTTAACTTTTGTTTCCAGTCTGTTTTTTACAGTTATGTGTTTGGTAGGTTGGGCTATAGTTTCTTTTTGCGTGAAGACCGATGAGAATGAGTTAAGCAGCTCTGCTTTCTCTCTGTTGCCTGTTACTTCCTTGCCGTCTTCTCTCTTTAGTGAACCAACTGATTCCTTGATTTTTTTCTTGTTATTTATATGTTGGAAGAAACTTTTTTTATTATCTTTGACTTTTGTTGCAAGTCTTTGTTCATTCTGAGCCTTTGCTTTCCTGACTTTGTCTTTGCAGATTCTGGCTATCTGCTGGTATCCTGCCTTAGTTATGTGTACCTCTTTCCATTTTTTGTATTTGTCCTTTTCCCTTTAGGACTTTCATCCAAGGAATCTTTCCCAAGTTCTCTCTGAGTTTATTAAAATCAGCTCTTTTAAAATCTAAGACTTTGGTATTATTGTGTTCTATTGTTTGTGTTTGCATTATGCTGAATTCTAATATGACATGGTCACTCTCACCCAAGGTTCCTGCAGTTTTGACTCCCTCTATCACTTCTTCTCTGTTTGTAAGTATTAAGTCCAATATGACTATCCCTCTAGTTCCCTCCTCTACCTTTTGGACAACAAAGTTGTCAGCTAGGTTGGTTAGGAACCTATTTGATTTCTCACTTGGTGCGGAATTAGTTTTCCAATTGATATCAGGGTAATTAAAGTCCCCCATTACTATTGTAGTGTGTTTCCTACATATGTCCCCTAGTCCCTTTCTCTAGACTGGCCATACCCAATTCCTGCAACCATTCTTTATAAAGGAGAGGTAAAGAAAAAAGTGGAATGCATTTAGAACATATCTACAGACAGTTCTTGCCATTGAACATTGCATTAAAATCCTAAAACTTTATTATAAGTATTTGTTACTAGGAGCAACATTCTGTAAATGAAATATGTTATCATTTATAAATATTATATAGACTGTAGCCAAAAATGTTTAATAGACTAGAAACATCGGCACTATATTGTAAAAATCTAATTCCAATCTCAGGCAGAAACCACTATTTTTTTTTCCCAATACTGTTCTATGCATTGTAGCATTGTTTTCTGAAGACATTCTTTATTTGCAGTCTCATCACAAAATTTTACCAGCATGTCCTTTCCTTAGCCTTCGCTGTGAAGGAGATCAATGAGAATCCACAAATCTTGCCCAATGTTACCTTTGGCTTTCACATCTATGACAGCTACAATAATCCAAAGATAACTTATCGGACCACTCTGGATATGGTCTTCAAATCACATACATTTGCCCCCAACTACAGATGTGGCACCAGGAAAAATCTCATGGCCATCATCGGAGGACTTGGATCAGATACTTCATCCCTTATAGCAGACATGGTAGATTTTTACAAGATTCCACAGGTGGGTCTAGGGGGATTTAACCTGTACTTCTTAATTGATTGAAAGATTAATCAATTGATTAAGGATAACCAAGAGTATTCTTTAGTGTTCGTTCTCACAAATCTCATCTAAGATTTAAGTGACTCAAAATCAAAATTAGATTCCCTGGTGAATACATAACAGAATAACAGAGTTGGAAGGGACCTTGGAGGTCTTCTAGTTCAACCCTGCTCAAGCAGAATACCCTATAGCATTCCTGACAATTGGTTGTCCAGTCTCTTCTTAAAAACCTCCAGTGATGGAGCACCCACAACTTCTGGAGGCAAGTCATTCCCCTGGTTGATTGTTCTCGCTGTCAGAAAATTTCTCCTTAGTTCTAGGTTGCTTCTCTCCTTGATTAGTTTCCATCCATTGCTTCTTTTCCTGCCTTCTGGTATTTTGAAGAATAGGTTGACCCCCTGTTGTGTTGTGTTAAAATGCTGCTGGCATTTTAACACATTTCCTGTTAGGTTGAATGAAACAATGATTCTCCAGAAATGTATCTACATTTTCAAAAATTTGAGAAGTTATGCATAAGGACTACATTCTGATCTATCTATCCAATTTTTGAAATGATCCATCGAAATGGATAAGCAAAATGAAAACCTCTCCTTAACTTCATGGCTCGGTGTTTTCTTGTAGCTCACATATGGATCATTTCCTATGGGAGAAATTGATACCGGTATATCATCTTCACTTTACTTTATGGCCCCAAATGAAGTTCCTCAATATATCGGAATTATCCGATTGCTTCAGCGTTTTGGATGGAAATGGATTGGGCTCTTTGCTGCAGACACCGAGAGTGGAGAACATTTTTTGCAGAAATTGGAGCTCTTGTTTTTCCAGCAGGGAATCTGTTTATCTTTCATACAAAGATTTCCAAAACTATTGCCTTTGGATGACTTGGGTGAATTTAGCTATATAATGTTTGATTTTTATACACATTTCACAGACGCTAAAACAAATGCATACATCATCTATGGAGAATCTTTTACATTAGCCTGGCTGACAGCTCTCAAATCTGTATGGGAAGCTGCAAATCAGGGAAATGCATTTTTAAGCAAGGTGTGGATCACCACCAGCCAAATTGATTTCACATTAACAGGAACCCAAAGGGTTTGGAATCTCCAATTTTATGATGGGGCCATTGCCTTTCAAATCCATTCAAGTCAAAATCTGGAATTCGAGGAATTTCTCCGGTCCATAAAATCCTATTCAGGGCAAAGGGATGGATTTCGAAACCATTTTTGGGAGCAAGCATTTGACTGTTTCTTTCCTAATTCGGGATTGTCATCATTGGGAAGTCAAGAATGCACTGGGGAAGAAGGCCTGGGAAACCTTCCGGAATCTCTGTTTCAATTACAGGTGTCAGGGCACAGCTACAGTATCTACAATGGGGTTTATGCTGTGGCTCATTCTTTGCATAGCATGCTATCCAAAAGATCCAATTTGAGAAAAATTTTGGCAGATAAAGTGGCTGAATCTCCAGAACTACAGCCTTTTAAGGTAACGTTTTTTCCAACAAACTTACTTTCCTTTCAGTGAAGAATTTTGTAAAGAATAAGTTAGCTTGCAAAATGAGCTAAGCCTTAATTAATATGTTGTTCAAATAGCTATGATGTCAAGCCTGAAGCTGACCTGGCTGTGGCCCATTTTCCTTTCTGTGTGTGTGTATGGGGGGGTGTCTTTCCTATTGGGGGTTTCTTTCCACATGACTTCAGGCTGACACAGCTTGGAGCTGAAGTGGGGTAGAGGTAGATGTGAGTTTGTAGTCAAGACAACACAGCTTTCCGATGAGTCAGGGACATTCCAACGGCTGGCTGGCCAGAGGAGGAGGAGAGACATAACCAGGCAACCAGCCAGTATCCAGATTGGACAATGTGATTTATTCTTTTGGGAAAACAGGAAACTTTTACTTTTTTTAATGTGGTTGAAAGTGCAGGAACATTTAGAGTTGGCTTTCCACCAGTTGTGCCAAGATGATATTTCCTAATAAAGCTGTTCTTTGAGGAATCAACCTGCCTCGGAGTTCTGTCTACAATAGGGGTATTACTTGAAACGTTGACATATGATTTTTTTAAAAACCTTAATGATTTTCTCTGCCTCAGTGAAATTGCAGTTAACTTTCTCCACAAGGAAGATTGCATCACATACTGTAATCCTGTGTGTGTTATGCCAGAGTCTGTAGCCATCCAGCCAGCACACAAGTAAATAATTCAGCAGGATTCATTTATAGAAGAAACTTCTTTATATACAATAATATAAAACATGATGCATGTATACAATACCCATGCAGCTCTTGCAATGTGGTAGAAGAAGAAGTAGCAAGTGCAAGGACAAGAAGTAGAAGTAGAAGCAAGGATTAGAACAAGAAGCAAAGAGTAAGGACAAACGAACTCTTATATACACAGAACAGTTAAGCTAAGCCACGCTCGGGCTCCGAGCTGTTGGACATGGCTCACAATAAATCCTGTGTCTCAGTCACCAAACAGTTCCCATTGGCTGACGTGTTGTTATGGCTATTCCAGTTCATAAATTCTTATATACTGACATGTTATTCATTCACAATATTTTGTGGGTTGATTTCTTCTTCTGTAGAACAAAACTGGATATTTACAAATGAAGGTGGATATACATATCCCAGGATAATGTTGCAGGATCCAAACAGAGTCAGACACCGGGACCAGTGGTTTTGTCTTCTGAGCTTTCAGGCTCATGCTGGAGCCCATCTTCAGGGAATTTCTCTCTCACTAGAATGTGACACGCTCTGCTAGAGAGAAGTTCCTTGAGGATGGGCTCCAGCACGTGTCTGAAAGCTCAGAAGGCAAAACCACTGATCCTGGTAACCAACCCAGATTGGGTCCTGCAAAACTGGAAATCCTTTACCATACAAACTTTCTGTTTTGATTTCACGTTTTATCCAGTGAAACTGCATAAAGAATTTCAGAAATAGAACATGAACTGTCTCATGTTGATTTCTTTCATTATTGTTGTTTCAACTTCATTGCTTTCTTTTCAAGTAGCTCCACGCATTTCTTCAAGGCATTTCTTTCAACAACTCAGCAGGAGAGGGAGTGTCCTTTAATGAGAAGAGGGAAATTGCAGGAGGATTTGACATCATCAACATGATCATTTTTTCAAACAAGTCTATCAGGAGTGTGAAAGTTGGAAGACTAGATCCCGATGCATCTTATGGAAATGAATTGATCATTAATGAACACCAGATCAAATGGCACATAGGTTTTAATCAGGTAGAGGCCTACATATATGTTGAATGCTTATAGCAGTGATGGCGAACCTTTTTCTTCTTGCATGCCAAAAATGGGAGTGTGCGGGTGCGTGCTAGCGCGCGCGCGTGCCGGCACACAACCCCCCCACGCGTACCCGCACTGCGCATGCGTGCATCCCCATGCATGCGCCCCCCGTTGGGCCATTATTAACCCTCCAGAGGCTTCAGGAGGCTTCCCTGAAGCCTCCAGAGTGTGAAAAATGGCCCAACGGGCAAACCGGTAGTCCGTTCCGAAGTTCCGGTTTGCCCGTTGGGCCGTTTTTTGCGCTCCGGAGGCTTCAAGGAAGCCTCCTGAAGCCTGGGGAGGGCGAAAATCAGCTGGCCAGCACACGCATGCGCACTGGAGCTGACATAGGGCAATGCCTTGAGTGCCCTCAGATATGGCTCCGCGTGCCACCTGTGGCACGCGTGCCATAGGTTCGCCATCACAGGCTTATAGTTTTACAACTTCCTTAAATGGAAAAATTAAAATGCCTCCAACTGTTCCATGCAGGCCATGATTTTCTTTATAACTAATTACCGTATTTTTTGGAGTATAAGGTGTGTCTTATACACCAAATGTAGCCAAAAACACAAGGCACGGAGGAGGCGATGGTCTGTGGCAATCCCTGCAGCCTGGAACAGCTGATTGGGGGTATTCCGGGAGGCTGATCTACCCGCCAATCAGCTGCTCATGCTGAATCAGGCTGCAATAATGTGCTGAAGCTGACCTGGCTGTTCGCTATTTGCTGCAAGGACGTGTCAGAGTTTGCAGCAGCAATCACATCCAGAAAGCACACACAAGTAACTGATTCAGCAGGATTCAATAACTTCTCTTCATATATAATATAAAGTAAATATACAATACCAAAAGCAGGTTTTCCAGCGTAGTAAATACAAGCAAAACATAAACAGAAGAGAGGAGTTTCAGTTTCAGTTTTGGTTTCAGAGATCAGCACAGCATGCAGCTTTAGTACAGAACAGTTGAGATAAGCCACGCCCAGGCTCCTTGCTGTCTCCTTCCTTGTTGCTCACACAGCAAATACTGTTTCAGTTTCCAAACAGCCTTCAACTCTCTCTCACATGGAGGGGACGCTAGCCATTTGAATACCGATGGATGCTGGTAGGCAGAGGCAGATTTTTTTTCTTATTTTCCTCCCCAAAAACTAAGGTGTGTCTTATACTCCAGAGCATCTTATACTCTGAAAAATACGGTAATTAACTATCTCTATTTTCAGCTGATGAAAATCTTAGCAACTATTTCTGCAATCTTTTTTTTTTCATTTTATGAGCAGGTTCTTCCAGTTTCTCTGTGCAATGAATACTGTCGCCCTGGATATTGGAAGAGAAAATCTGAAGAGAAAAGCTTCTGCTGCTATGATTGTGTTTCATGTCCACAAGGGAAGATTTCAACCAAGATAGGTCAGTTTTTAAGTCCTACAAATTATGAGAACATTTGGCTGCAAAGAAATTGTTTTCTCAAAAGTTATAATTTGTCATGGTTATTTATATCAAGTGCCGGGGAAATCAGGACATTAAGGCAGTTCAAATGAGAATAAAGGTGTATTTCAAGCTTAAGCTCTGTACAAGAATCAGACCAACTAATGGTCACGTGACAAGAAACAATGGATAGAAACTAATCAAAGAGAGAGCCAACCTAGAACTAAGGACAAAATTCCTAACAAAACAATTAACCAGTAGAATCACTTACCTCCAGAAGTTGTGGGTGCTCCAACACTGGAGGTTTTTAAGAAGAGACTAGATAGCCATTTGTCTGAAATGGTATAGGTTCTCCTGCTTGAACAGGGTGTTGGACTAGAAGACCTCTAAGGTCCCTTCTAACTCTGTTATTCTGTTAATATAGGTACACAAACAACTAATGACAGAATCAATATCAATCTTCAAGCAATAGCATAAAACATTCAAATGTGGCAAATAGGACATCAATGAGTTTCCATCTATTTTTTTTTTAATCCAGACACAGAAGATTGTTTCAAATGTCCTGAAGATCAGTATCCAAGCATGAAGCAAGATCGATGCCTTAACAAAACAACAAGTTTCCTGTCCTTTGAAGAACCTTTAGGAATCAGTCTGGCTTCAGCTGCTGTTTTCTTTTCCCTCATGACAACCAGTGTGTTTGGAATTTTCCTTAAGCGTAGAGATACCCCTATCGTCAAGGCCAACAACCGGGACCTCACTTACACTCTCCTTATCGCCCTTTTACTATGCTTTCTCTCTTCCTTGTTATTCCTTGGTCAACCAAGGAAAGTAACCTGCCTTCTCCGGCAACCAGCATTCAGCATCATCTTCTCAGTTGCTGTTTCGTGTGTGTTAGCTAAAACTATTACTGTGGTTGTAGCTTTCATGGCTACTAAGCCAGGTTCTTCAGTGAGAAAATGGGTGGGGAAAAAATTGGCTCTTTCCATTGTCCTTTCTTGTTCTTTTCTTCAAGCAGGTCTTTGCATTATATGGCTGGCAACATCTCCTCCATATCCTGAGTTAGACATGCACTTCCTTATGGAAACCATGATTCTGCAATGCAATGAAGGTTCCATCTTCATGTTCTATTGTGTCCTGGGCTATCTGGGCTTCTTGGCCATTGCCAGCTTTATTGTGGCTTTTCTTGCCCGTAATTTACCTGACAGTTTTAACGAAGCCAAGTTCATTACCTTTAGCATGTTGGCTTTCTGCAGTGTGTGGGTCTCCTTTGTTCCAACCTATCTGAGCACCAGAGGAAAAGCCATGGTGGCTGTGGAAATCTTCTCTATCTTGTCCTCCAGTGCTGGATTATTGGGATGTATCTTTTTCCCAAAATGCTTCATCATCGTGTTGAGGCCAGAACTAAATAGCAGGCACCAACTAATCAAACGAAACAATTAAATTATGTTTACATTATTTTTATGAATAAAAAGGGAAGGATGTTAGCAAAGAAAAATTAAAGACTTTTCAATCTTTCTTCCAACTTTCCAAGCCAACATTCGTGTTATGTAGTTATAATTTCTCTTTCATTTCCTAATTAGATTTGTTCTCAATTACTGAAGAAGTGATTCAACAATGTAATGAAGGTCATCCCAAATGTGTTTTTTCAAGAGGCAACTGGACTGGACTTTCTGATTTTTCTTTGAAGACATTTTGCTTCTTATCCAAGAAGCTTCTTCAGCTCTCTCCAAAGCTGAAGAAATTTCTTGGATGAGAAGTGAAACGTCTTCAAAGAAAAACCAGAAAGTCCAGTTGCCTTTTGAAAAAGCATGTTTGTGACAACCATGACCTGAATGACTGAAAATCTCCGTAGACATAATGAAGGTCAGTTTTCAAGTTTTACTTTGTCCCGTCTATATAGACCTCATAGCTTTCACAAGCTTTATCATGACTTTATCTGCCTGTAAAATACCTGGAAGCTTCAATGAAGCCAAGTTCATCCCCTTTAACATGTTGATCTTTTGCAGTATGTGTCCCCTTTGTGCCAATCTATGAGAGCACAACCACAACCTAGATGAGCACAAGCACAAAACATGGTGGTTGTGGAGATCTTTTTCATTTTGACCTCCAGTGCTGATTTATTTGCGTGTGTCTTTTTCCCTTAAATGCTTTTTCACTCTGCTGAGACCTGAGTAAACAGGGCACAATTAATAAAAATAATGGAGGGAAGTATGCAACGGAGTACCCCAAGGCTCTGTTTTAGGCCCAGTACTCTTCAACATCTTCATCAATGACTTGGACGAGGGGATAGACGGGGAACTCATCAAATTTGCAGATGACACCAAGCTGGCAGGAATAGCCAACACTCCAGATGATAGGCTTAAGATACAGAAGGATCTTGACAGACTTGAACATTGGGCACTATCTAAAAAAATGAAATTCAATGGTGAAAAAAGTAAGGTTCTACATTTAGGCAAGAAAAAACAAAATGCACAGGTACAGTATATGTGGTTCCCTGCTCAATAGTAGTAACTGTGAGAGGGATAAACAGAGAGATAGAATCAAGATCACGTGAAGTGTTAATACCACTTTATAATGCTTTGGTAAGGCCACATTTGGAATACTGCATTCAGTTTTGGTCACCACGATGTAAAAAGGATGTTGAGACTCTAGAAAGAGTGCAGAGAAGAGCAACAAAAATGATTAGGGGACTGGAGGCTAAAACATATGAAGAACGGTTGCAGGAACTGGGTATGTCTAGTTTAATGAAAAGAAGGACTAGGGGAGACATGATAGCAGTGTTCCAATATCTCAGGGGCTGCCACAAAGAAGAGGGAGTCAAGCTCCAAAGCTCTTGAGGATAGGACAAGAAGCAACGGGTGGAAACTAATCAAGGAGAGAAGCAACTTAGAACTAAGGAGAAATTTCCTGACGGTTAGAACAATTAATCAGTGGAACAACTTGCCTCCAGAAGTTGTGGGTGCTCCAACACTGGATGTTTTTAAGAAGATGTTGGATAACCATTTGTCTGAAGTGGTGTAGGGTTTCCTGCCTAAGCAGGGGGTTGGACTAGAAGACCTCCAAGGTCCCTTCCAACTCTGTTATTTCTATTTCTATTTCTAATGATTAAATAATGCACCTTTCTCTGTATTCTCTATATTGCCAAGTTCTTATATCATATGCTAGCCACCAAGAGTAATTGTTCCTTCAGTTCAGGTCATTCTAGAACATGGGTGTCAAACTCGATTTCATTGAGGGCCACATCAGGGTTGAGTTTGACCTCAGGGTGTGTGTGACCAGGGTGTGTGTGGCCAGCTCAACGTAATTCGTGTCAGGGTTGCCTGTAGTGGCCCATCTCTATCTATTGGACCTGATGGACTATGTGCATATTTCTTAAAAAAGCTCTCCACAGCCTTAGCTGAACCTCTTAGCATAATCTTCGATAAATCTTTCAGGACTAGCTCCTTACCCAACTTATGGTCACTAGCCACAGTCATCCCTATCTTCAAAAAAGGAGATCCCAGCAACGTCGAAAATTACAGACCAATCTCATTATGTTGCGTCACCTGCAAAGTCATGGAATCAATCATAAACCAATCCATTACCCTCCACCTAGAAA
>QLTV01002851.1:33831-66717 GCA_003457575.1 Thermophis baileyi | reverse complement strand
ATCATTTCTCTCTCTCTCTCTCTCTCTCTCTCTCTCTCTCTCTCTCATCTATTCTATTCTATTTAGTATTTGTATCAGTCATCTATCTATCTATCTATCTATCTATCTATCTATCTATCTATCTATCTATCTATCTATCTATCTATCTATCTATCTATCTATCATCTATTCTATTCTATTCTATTCTATTCTATTCTATTCTATTCTATTCTATTCTATTCTATTCTATTCTATTCTATTCTATTCTCTTCTATTCTATTCAGTATTTGTATCGATTATCTATCTATATTAAATCTCCTAAAAGCAACCAACCAAGGAAACCTAATTCCAAAGTCTTGTTAGCTTGGGGTGTTGGAAAAGAGAAAGGGTTGGATTAAAGATTCTTGGAAAATGATTGAAAATGCAGGAGCATGAGCACTTATTTTGGAATGGGTCACCATAATAAGTATTAATAATAATCCACCTTAAGGTCTCCTTTGGCAAATATCAAAACTATATGTTTCCTGTAGATTACAAATTCAATTCTTTTTCTCAATAATTTTTCATAGTGAGAAAGATCACACGATGTACTAAGTCCTCTTTATTAGTTGCTCTCTCTGGTTTAGCCCAGGTCTGAAAACAATGATGTAACATTTTGGCAAGAATATACATGCCAGCAATGCAGCACTGGAGGACAAGATAGAGAAGACCTCCACAGCTACCATGGCTTTGCCTTTTGTGCTCAGATATGCTGGAAAAAAGGAGATCCACACACTGCAAAAGGCCAACATGCTGAAGGTGATGAACTTGGCTTCATTAAAGCTATCTGGTAATTTACGGGCAAGGAAAGCCACAATAAAGCTGGCAATGGCCAAGATACCCATGTAGCCCAAGACACAGTAGAAAAAGAAAGCTGACCCCTCATTACATTGTAAAATCATTTCTTGGAGTTCTGAGTGCATGTCCAACTCAGGGAATGAGGGAGATGTCGACAACCAAAAAATACAAATACATACTTGTAAGAGAGAGCATGAAAGGACAATAGAAAAAGCCAATCTTTTCCCCACCCATTTCCTCATCTGAGATCCTGGTTTAGTGGCCATGAAAGCGACAACCACAGTGATGGTTTTGGCCAGTACACTAGAAATGGCCACTGAGAAAGTGATGCCAAAAGTTGGTTGTCGGAGAAGGCAGGTCACCTTGCCAGGTTGGCTGAGGAAGAACAAAGAGGAGAGGAAACAGAGCAGAAGAGAGACAAGCAGGGTAGGTGAGAGACAGGTTGTTGGCTTTGACAATGGGAGTATCCCGGTACTTAATAAAAGTTGCAAGTACCCAAGATGTCAAGAAGAAGAAACAAAGAGCAGTTGAGGCTAAACAATTTCCTAAGATTTCTTCAAAAGTTAGAAAGACCAGCAGTTTCAGGATACAGCCTTTTTCCCCTTTATCTGGATAATGATCTTCTGAACATTCAAAACAGTCATCCATATCTGGAAGGAAAATAAAGGAATATGTCATCTATCTATTCCAAATTTTTGAAAATATTCATCTGATGGGTGCCAGCTCTTATGGATTAAACTGGTAATTAGTATGATCATTTTTCTATGAAATTGCAGTTTGTTCTCCCCTCTATTGTATCATTTAGGATTTGCATGCAAAAAAAAGTACAATAGAAAGCACCATTATTCTTTGAAATCAATATAGCCCATTTGGACTTCTTCCATTTTTCCAAACCATAGAGAAGAAAACTGTGATGATGAGTATCAGAGAAGCAGAAATACTGACTCTGAGTGCAAATCAATATAATTCAGTTAAATTTCAATTTGATTCAATTAAAAGGTGAGTAAGCAAAGGAAAGAAAAAAAGTTTGATCCAACAAGCAAAAAGAATTATCTACTTTTACTTTCAAGAAAATGAAATCCTTGATCTCTATACTATACTCTATATGTTTTTTTATGTTCTATGTAGAAAACATTTGTTCTACAAACACCCACCCTATGTCCCTTTGAGGCTAGTATATCTAATTTATTAACAAATCTTCCTTTGTTTGCTGAAGCTCCTTTGCTTTACTTACTTGTGATAAAGAAGGGCCAGAAAATGGCAGATCAAATGGAAAAAAAATGTATTCATTCATTCATTCATTCATTCATTCATTCATTCATTCATTCATTCATTCATTCATTCACACTGACCTGAGCCAATCAAAAGGTTGTTTTTTAACTTTTATTTGCAAAAAACTGTCATTTTTTATTTAAATTTGAACTAATGGTTGTCTTTGAAAAGTAGAGATTAGTGGTCCTGAAATCATACTTTCATAGGGGCCAAAAAAGAAAAAGATAAAGAAGTTATTGAATTAATTCAATGTTTGTAGACTCAAAGTAGATTTAATGTGGAGGTTTCAGTAAAAATAATCTTCTTTGCTCTTCGCTATTTCCAGTACACTTTTTCTTTAACTCCCAAGCTACTCTACAAATTCTAATTAGCTGGTGATCTCACACTGAAATATTTATTAGTCAGATGATAAACTGGACTTACAATGATTAAGGTCACAAGTTATGAAGATGACATCATATAGGGGAGGCTAGAAAACAATGGATTTTTAAAATAAAAAATGCTTCATGTATTTGTTTACTGAACGAACAATCTTATGGGAAAAACCCACTAAAGACAAATGAAGTTGAAAATGTGAAAAATAAATAGATAATAAATGATGTGATCATAGAAGATGTATGACTTAATGGGTCTATATCTTGGGCTTGTATTAGGAAAATCTATGTACCAAAATGAGCCGCCCAGAGTCCCTTGGGAGTTGGGCAGCATACAAATTTAATAAATAATAATAATAATAAAATCTTAGGGGCAAACTTTAACCCTTGAATAATAGATTGTAATCAACAATACAGAAATGAATATTCACCCTTAAAGTTACTAATTATATTCATCCTAAAGTAGTTTATGACATTTTGCTTAAATCTGTCTAATGAAAACTTGATGGATTCTCTCACCTACCATTTTGATTTGAAATCTTCCCTTCTGGACATGGAACACAGTCGTAGCAACAGAACTGTTTTCCTTCCACCCCTTTCTTCCAATATCCGGGGGAGCAATGGTCATTACACAGAGAAATTGGAAGAACCTGGTCATAAACATAAAAGTTTTGTAAAGGGAGATTTTTAAAACAGTTACTAATTTTGCTTCTTTGTGACAGGAAACAGAATAACACAATAACAAGAGTTTGAAGGGACCTTGGAGGTCTTCTAGTCCAACCCCTTGCACAAGCAGGAGACCCTGTACCATTTCAGATAGGTGGCTGTCCAGTCTCTTCTTAAAGATCTCCAGTGATGAAGCACCTACAGCTTCTGAAGGCAAGCTGTTCCACTGGTTAATTGTCCTCACTGTTAGGAAATTTCTCCTTAGTTCTTGGTTGCTTCTCTCCTTGATTAGTTTCCATCTATTGTTTCTTGTCTTGCCTTTGTGTGCTTTGGAGAATAAATTGACCCCCCTCTTTTTTGTGGCAGCCCCTTAGATATTGGAAGACTGCTATCATGTCACCCCTAGTCCTTCTCTTCTTTAAACTAGACATACTAATACATTAAATTAGACACCCCTAGACCTTCTCTTCTTTAAACTAGACATTGCTAGTTCATTAAACTTCTGGTGCCTTGGAAAAATAGGCTGACCCCCCCCTCTTCTTTGTGGTAGCCCCTCAAATTGCTTTCCAATTTGCTACTGAATTTTATTAAATGGGATTTTATTAAAATGGGATTTTTGGGATGTTGAAATTACAAGAATGTGAAACAGGACCTGCTTCCAAAAGGGCAAGGTGAGTAAATACTTTTGTGTGATGACAATCTTATGGAAACAACCTGACTCCCATAATTTAAAATGGAAATGCAACTCAAATATGAAAACCTGGCTTTTAGATTGTCATACCATTTTGTCAGTTTGGTAAATGCTTTGAGCCAGTCAGCATTTACACTGAATACATCTCTTTTTTTCGTTCAAAAAGAAAAAAAAATATATTTATAAAGAGACTATGTTCAATATGGGTTTACAGACAAAGACATCTTCATAGTTATTATAATGGATCACATTACAGTCCATTAAATGTGTATATACCTGTTTAAAAGCAGGGTGCCAGACAATCTCATCTTCATCAATGAATAATTCTTTCCCTTTTGGAGCATTGGGATCTAAGTCTCCAACTCTAACTTTCTGAAAGGATCTGTTAGGAAACGTGATCAGGTTGATGATGTCAAATCCACCTGTTGCTTCCCCTTTCTCATTCAGGAACACTCTCTCCCCAGCTGAATTGTTAAAAGAAATACCTTGAAGAAATGGATGGAGCTACTTCAAAGAGAATGAAAGACAGAGGGAGTTGGAAGTGGAGAATAATGGAGAAAGACCATGATATTCAAATTTCATTCACTCATTCTTCCCATTCCTGTAATAATGTTCAAAAAAGTATATCGAGAAAATTGATAATCTATATTGCATGGAAATGTACAGGTCTATTATTAATTTGATATTATTTTAAGGAAATATAGAAAATAAAAACAAAATGAAAACAGATTATTTTGAATATGGTTTCTATTTACTGTTCTATTTACTGGTCAAGTCTAGACACCATACATTGTCTTATCCTGCATTTTTCTTCTTCATCGTTAGCTTTTGAGAGCCTGGGACCTGACAAATTTCCTTTAGTCAGATTTTAGATATTTAAGCATTCTTTGGTAGGTAGATTTAAGGGAAGAGGAGGAAGGGGAGGGAGAGAGAGGGGGGCGGAAATAGTATAGTCAAGTTCTCAATCCTGAAATGTTCATGAGCCAAATAGAAGTAGATTTGCTAGACCAATTCTTGAATACAGCTCATCTGTCTGGAACCCACACTACATATCAGACATTAACACAATTGAGAATGTCCAGAGATATTTCACAAGAAGAGTATTACATTCCTCTGTTCGCAACAGAATACCTTATGAAACCAGACTTGAAATTTTGGGACTTGAAAATTTAGAACTACGCCGCCTTTGATCTGACCTAAGTGTAGCTCACAAAATTATCTGCCACAATGTCCTACCTGTTAATGACTACTTCAGCTTCAACTGCAACAATACACAAGCTCACAATAGATAAACCAGCGGTGGTTTCTAACTTACCTCTCTGCCGGTTCACTTCCTCCCACGCTGCGTGGCTGCGCCTCGGGGGCGTGCGCGCTTTGCGCTTGTAATCATATATGCTTGACAAATAAATAAATAAAAAATAAAAAAGTATATTGGAGAATAGGTTATATGTACATACAGTAGACCTCAAACCACATGGACAAGAATTCCAAGTAACCCTTGCAGATGTGAACAAAAATAACTACCACCAATATAAATTAAAACATGCATGCTAAAATATAATACTCTCTCTCTCTCTCTCTCTCTCTCTCTCTCTCTCTCTCTCTCTCTCTCTCTCTCTCTCTCCCCCCCTCTCCCCCCCCCCCCTCTCTCTCTCTCTCTCTCTCTCTCTCTCATCTATCTATCTATCTATCTATCTATCTATCTATCTATCTATCTATCTATCTATCTATCTATCATCTAATGTGGCTTAAATGTATCCAATATTTAAATAAGGTCTTGATGGTAACATTATGGAAGTCTTTTATGGGAAAATTCAGCATATGAATTCTCTCCATACCATAACAGAAATTCAGTGTTGAACTATATTTGAACAAGATGATAGTGGAGCCAATTTTGTTTCTAAAAGTAATACAACTTCATTAGGTAATTTTAGAGAAAGAATTTGATCCTTTGTACACAAGCATGACTTCATACCCAATTAAAATCAGGGTGCCAAAGAATTGTGTTCTCCTCAGTGGTCAGTTCTTTTCCTTTTGGAGGACTAGAGTTTTCCAACTTTAACTCTCTGATAAAATCTGTTTGAAAAAGTTATCAAGGTTTGATGTCAAAGCCACCTATACCTTCTCTTTTGTCCTTAAATAAAGCTGTTTCTTCAACTGAGTTGTTAAAAGAAATCCCTTGAAGAAATGATGGAAGAACTTGAAGGATGATAAGAAAGAGGGCTCAAAAAGAAAACATTAGAATTGGGATAAAAGGATGAAAAATTTCCTTATTTTTATTCCTAATTTCTGAGATACCAATGAACTTTTCCCAGCTTCAAATATAGAACAAGAAAATGTCAACTTAGATAAAAACTATCAATAATTGAAATATGCAGCTCATTTTTATTTATTAATTAATGATGACAAAAAAACTTTAAAGCACCAAAAACTCTTGGGGGGTTACCATAAGTCTCAAAACCAACATCTATTCCTGAAAATAATTTGGCTATATCAGCAAAGAATGACTGTCACAAAACTAACTCCCCTGTCTAACAACCCTTTACTAAATTGCAAAAATCTAGTGAAGAGAAATGTTTACATTTTAGAAAAGTGTATTGGACAGGGAAAAAAAAGACTGCCTTCAGAAGCATTGTCACTGGATTCTTTTTAGAACCAGGCTAAATAAATTTACAAGACAGGACAAATCAGGGAAGAAAATGGTAAGTGAACACCTGTCTACCCTAGACGAGTTCAAATCACCAGGACCGGATGGATTACACCCCAAGGTTCTGAAGGAACTGGCAGATGAGATCTCAGAACCACTGAACTATATCTTTCAAAGATCCTGGAGCACAGGGAAACTGCCAGAGGACTGGAAAAGAGCTGATGTAGTTCCCATCTTCAAAAAAGGAAAAAAATAGATCCAGGAAACCACAGACCTATCAGCCTGACTTCAATACCAAGGAAGATTCTGGAAAAGATAATCAAGCAATGAATCAACAAACATCTAGAAGTAAACAAAGTAATAACCAAAAGCCAACATGGGTTTGTCAAAAACAGATCATGCCAGACTAATCTTATTGCATTCTTTGACAGAGTGACAAAATTAGTGGACCAGAGGAATGCTGTCGATATAATTTACTTGGACTTCAGTAAGGCATTTGATAAAGTAGACCAAAAGCTACTACTAGATAAAGTAAAAAAATGTGGGTTAGACAGCAACACCACCAGATGTAAGAGAAAGAGAGATCTACTTTACAGTAAATAAGATCTTGCTTATATACACCGGGTACTCATTTCTTTCAACCTTAATCAAGTCATTTGGAAACATCAGCTACCCTTCCCAGCTGGACAATGATCGGAAGCACGGAGATAATCTTCCAAGTTGTTATAGCACCGCTGTGCTAATAACACACATGAATTATTTATAGATCGAGCCCATCTCACTTTCCACATACACACACTCAGAGGCACACAATTCCCCTTGCTGGAGAGCATTCGGTCACACAGTAGATTCCTAGGGTGACCCACTTGGGAATACTCTGTTCTGTGCAATTGTTTCCCACCCATCAGAACGCTGAGGATGGGATATTTATTTTGATGTCATAGTCTAAATAGAAGATGATTTCTCTTATTTTGTTTTGGTTCTCCATAAGCATCCGATTTGATTCCCTTCTCCATCATCATCATCCATTCTCCATCATCATCAGGGGTCAACCTGTTCTCCAAAGCACCTGAGGGTAGGAAAAGAAGCAATAGATGGAAACTAATCAAGGAGAGAAGCAACTTAGAACTAAGGAGAAATTTTCTGACAGTTAGAACAATTAATCAGTGGAACAACTTGCTTCCAGAAGTTGTGAATGCTCCAACACTGTTTTTAAGTTTTTAAGAAGATGGATAACCATTTGTCTGAAGTGGTGTAGGGTTTTCTGCCTAAGCAGGGGGTTGGACTAGAAGACCTCCAAGGTCCCTTACAACTCTGTTATTCTATTCTAGATAGAGATAAAATGGTTATTTGTGAAATTAATTTATGAAATTGACTAGACTGAAATTTGCAAAGACATGGGGTTTTTTATGCACTTTTGTTCTATAACTTATAATCAGCTGTGACATTGATAAAAAATTTTCTCAGTATCTGCATTGATCTGTGTCTACAAGCCAGTGGAAACAAGCCATATTAGAGTATGGAGGAGAAGAAGTATTCACTGGAACAAAAAATAGGTGTGGCAAGGAGACATTACCTGCCAAGGCTGCAGATCTGGAAATTCAAACTTTTTGATTACTCTGTGGTGGGATTTTGATCTCACTGCTGCATGCAGAGAATGTGCCACTGCATAAACAGCATTGTAGATGCTGTAGCTTTGGCCAGTCATCTGCAACTCAAACAGAGGTGCCTGCAGATTCTCCAAATTCTCTTCTCCACTACATGTTTGATTGGATATTGTGGGTGATTCTTCCTTTGAAAGTGAGCAGTCAAACAATTGCTGCCAAACCTCTTGAAGAAATCCATCCTTGTGGGTTGAGGGTTTGATGACTTGAAGAAATTCTTTGAAGCCTTGAACATCTCGTGAATGCACTGTAAAGGAAAGAGACCCATGGAACAACTGGACATCCCAAGCCCTTTGAAGCCCTGTCAGTATGAAATCAATTGGATACATCAGGATCCAAACCTTTCTAAATGATGCAGTCTCTTTATTTTCATAATCACGTAAAAACACCACACTTCTGAGCCACAGAATCGTGAATGAATCACCATAGACAAGAAAAGTGTTGGCTTTCTGATATGTCAGTTGATTAGAAATAATTGAGATTACATCAAGAAATTCTGAAAATTCTTCTAATTGGGCTCGCTGTGGAACCTTTTGTGTGAAAGCCAAGCAGATCCCATTTTGAGAAAGCAACAGGTGCAGTTTCTGCAAGAAATGTTCTCCCTTATTCTTATCAAAAGTGAAGACTCCAATCCACGTCCATCCAAAATGGATAAGAAGCTGTATAACTCCACTGTATTGATGCTCCTCTTTTGGGACCATGCAATAAAGTGAAGATAACTTAGTAGCCTGGAACTCTTCTTGGACAAAGGAGCCATAAGTCAACTACACAGAAAAAGTAGAGTCATTATTCATGACAATGAAGGGAAACTGAATGAATTCCAAAAGTGAATTCTAATACTTATTACAAAAGAAGACAATTTTCTGTCTTACTCTCCTGTCCAAATTACCTGTGGAATCTTGAAGACTTTTATAGTTTCTGCCATATAGGAAGAAGTATCAGACACAAGTGCTCCAATGATGGCCATGAGATTCTTCTGGCTATCACACCTATAGTTAGGGACAAATTCCTGAGATTTGAAAAGCAGGTCAAGAGTGGTGCGGTAAGTCATCCTTGGTTTGTAGTAACTGTCATAGATGTGGAACCCAAGAGTGATGTTAAATAAGATCTGGGAGTCTTCATTGATCTCCTTCACAGCAAAGGCCAAGGCAAGGACGTGCTGGTAGAATTTGGTGACTACCCTGCCAATAGATTAAATATCCCCATTGAAGAAGTAATTTTAAAGTTCTTATAATGTGGCATCATTTCTAAACAAATAACAAACATTTCTGACTCCGATAGAAATAGGAAGATGAGAATTATGAAACACTAAAACATTGGGATAATTTCTACAGAGTGTTTACACGTATTTCCATGATTTGCAACAAATAGGTATCGTGACAAAAAATAGTTCCCTTTTCAAGATACATTATATTAATGTAGCTCAAAATAAAATATAAACAGAATAAGTGAGTATCATGGATTTCCTGTGTGTAAGTTTTGTACAGAGTGAAAATGCAGAGTAATAAATAACCTAAGTTTTCTTCAAAAGGCTTACTTCTTTTGAAGAACATATATTTTATGAATGGGGAAAAAAAGAATCATATATTTGATGAGAAAGACCTCAACTTAATGAAAAGAAAATGATTTCTTCTCCAACAGCCAGATATTTTCAAAAGACAAAGAAGGCTTTGATTACATGCAAAACCTACATTTATGCTCAAATAGTTTTTATTCATGTAAACAATTACTGGCAATATGGCTAAGATTAGAAAATGCATGGAAAAAGATCCTTACAGTGGTAAGTCATAAGGTTTTAGAGAAGGATGTTGCTTAAATTCAATTTCATAAGAGTGGTAAAAAATTTGAGACACCATCCCACCAATGATGAGATCACCAGGCTGGTACCACTCATGTGGAACAGGGAAAGCTTCACTTGCAGGGCATCTTAGTAGCTACTCTAGCCACCAAGAACATCAGAAGGAACAACATTGTCGCTTTATTGTTAAGGAGAAAATGTCTTGGTCTATCATTCAAAGAGAAGTTCTGGCAGATAAGACAGGAGGGAAAGAACTTGTGGAAATGAATCTTACAAAGTCAGCATTACCCTTTACTGCCTCCATGTGGCTCCAGTAATATTTAAATGGATTATTTTTCAATTCCTATTCCCTCCTACACAGAACGTTTGATGTTTCCACCTTTTAGAATAATAAAGTGATTTCAGTAATTCATCAGTGTCATAATTACCTTTGAAATATTGGCAACCTGGCAATTTTTATTTGTATATCTGATTAACACCTTCCTTTCTTTTGGTTGACCTAATAAGTGACTGAAATTTAACCTGTTTTGAAAATACAGGGAAGAGGTTTTGGAAGATATGAACTTCGCTGAGAATGTTTTTAAATGGATAAAATAAATTTACAGCACACAAAGGCCAAAGGTAATTGGAAATGTAAAATTAATAAAAAGATTATTAGGGGACTGGAGGCTAAAACATATGAAGAATGGTTGCAGGAACTGGGTAGGTCTAGTTTAATGAAAAGAAGGACTAGGGGAGACATGATAGCAGTGTTCCAATATCTCAGGGGCTGCTACAAAGAAGAGGGAGTCAAGCTATTCTCCAAAGCACCTGAGGGTAGAACAAGAAGCGATGGGTGGAAACTAATCAAGGAGAGAAGCAACCTAGAACTAAGGAGAAATTTCCTGACAGTTAGAACAATTAATCAGTGGAACAACTTGCCTCCAGAAGTTGTGAATGCTCCAACACTGGAAGTTTTTAAAAAGATGTTGGATAACCATTTGTCTGAAGTGGTGTAGGGTTTCCTGCCTAAGCAGGGGGTTGGACTAGAAGACCTCCAAGATCCCTTCCAACTCTGTTATTCTATTCTATTGTGAGATAAAGAAAGGAAAAAGTCAATAATATCCCCTTTCATAGCAATAGCACTTACACTTATATACGGCTTTACAGTCCTCTCTAAGTGGTTTACAGAGTCAGCATATTGCCCCCCAACAATTTGGGTCCTCATTTTACCCATCTCGGAAGGATGGAAGGCTGAGTCAACCTTGAGCCTGGTGAGATCTGAACTGCCAAATTGCAGGCAGCCGGCAGTCAGCAGAAGTAGCCTGCAGTACTGCACTCTAACCACTGCACCACCGTGGCTCACTGTTAATAGTGTTAATTTTGGAAATATTGAAATGAGAGAATTGCTGAAGTGAGGATTAAAAGATAAATATGTAGATTATGGGTCTTTGATGATGATTTTAGTTTTGAAGAACTTTTATAAGGAATAGAAATATTAATGGAAGACTAAAATCTTTTCTTACATTAGCCAGTTTTAAAATTAATAACCATACGACAATTATGTTTACAAAAATATGAAAATAAAAACCAAATTGAAACTTTTGGAAAATGTTGGTTTAATGTTAAGAAAAAAGTAAAATATGTAGGCATTACTATGTCTAATAGGAATTGTATGTTATTTGATAACAGTTAAGACATGGAACGAAATTAAAATAAAACATATTAAGATGGGAAGAATTACATTGGTCAGTGTAGGGAAAAATATCTGGTACAAAAAAATTGAACTTATTGCCTTGGAGAGTGTGTTTGTTTCAAACTTTATATATTTTTACAGCCCTCTAAGCACAGTTAAGCGGTATATAAGTCTAAATGCTATTACTGTTTTGACTACGATGTGCCATTTCATCAATGCAGAATTAAATACAAATTAAGGGTAAAATGTAAAGTCCTCCAACATGCAAAGGGACTGAGGAGGATTGGGTTTGCCTCATTTAAAAATTATTTTGCAGTACCTGAAAATGCCCTTATGGGTCACAGCCCAAGAACCATTTTATAGGGAAGAAATAGCAGGTGAAGAAAAATAGTTAACCTATCAAGAGTTGTTAGAAGAAGAACATGGAGAATATAGCAATAGCAATAGCACTTAGACTTATATACTGCTTCATAGTGCTTTACAGCCCTCTCTAAGCAGTTTACAGAGTCAGCATATTGCCCCCAACAATCTGGGACTTCATTTTACCGACCTTGGAAGGATGGAAGGCTGAGTCAACCTTGAGCAACTTTTGGCAGTGAGCACAGTCAGCTGTGATGACCCGGGGCAAGGCACGGAGACAACACAGCCAGCTGATAGTTTGAACTCCCCTTTATTGCCCCAACTTTCCCACAAATGCCCCCACATTTATGGCAAGTCCCGGAGCAAAGTGTTCACACACACACCTCCAGCAGCCTCTGGCTGCGGGTAGTCCAGCAAAACACCATTAGCACGACGGCTTCAAAGCAAGAAGTTCAGAAAGGCAAAGGAACAAGTCAGCAATAAGGCAACTAGTCCAATGAAGAAAAGGAAAAAGACAGCAATAAAGCAACGAGTCTAACCCTAACCCAGGCCTGAGGGACCCAGGGCTGCCTCATCCTGCTCCTCCCTGCATTCCTCCGGAGCCAATGAGGCAGGGGTGGGTTCCTCCTGGTTAGGACTGGTTCTCCCAAACCGGTAGCAGCCCACTGATGACGTCACAATGACATCACCGAACCGGATCAGTCGGTGCCTGTCCATGGGGGGCGCCATCTTTTTTTTGAATTTTTTTCCGATTTTTAAAATTTTTTTTTATTTTTTTAATTTTTTTTTTCCTTCTGAGCATGCACAGAAGCTGACTTCCGGCACTGTGCATGTGGTCACCATCTTTTTTTCAGCTTTTTTTATTTTTTTATTTTTTTGTTACTGCGCATGCGTGCGCGTGCGCCCACGAGGTGCACCCACATGGCGCCGGAGGGAGAGAACCAGCAGCAAGGTCAGTTGGAACCCACCCCTGCAATGAGGCCACACCTTTGACCTCTGTCGGCCCCAGCTCCAGCTCATCCTCCTCCGTGGACTCAGGCTCCGACAGGGCCATGACAGTCAGCATGCTGTAATACTGCATTCTAACCACTGCACCACCAGGGCTCTTAAATTGAAATTAAGAAGAATTTCTATGGAGATTCTCAGTCATCCAGGTCATGGTTGTCCCAAAGGTTTTTTTTTTTTTCCCAAAAGGCAACTGGACTTTTTTCCTTGAAGAGGTCTCACTTCTCATCCAAGAAGCTTCTTTAATTCTGACTGAATGGTGGTGGTGGTGGGTTGATGGAATGGAATGATCTGAGCCATTCAGTCAGAAGTGAAGAAGCTTCATGGATGAGAAGTGAAACATATTCGTCAATGAAAAAACAAAGTCCAGTTGCCTTTTGAAAAAGCACCTTTGAGATAACCATGACCTAGATGATTGAGAATCTCCCTAGACAATTGACTCAGAAAGAACTATCAATAATTGAGATATGCAGCTCACTTTTATTTTCTTAATTAATGATGACAGGAATTTTAAAACACCAAAGTCTCTTGGTAGTTGATCATAAGTCTTCAAACCAATATCCCTTCATGAAAATAATGGGATTATGCCAGCAAAGGACAACTGTCATAAAACTAACTCCCCAGTTTAACAACAAAGTCTTGACTAAATTACAAAAACCTATTAAGAAGTGAAATGTTTACATTTCAGAAAAGTGTGTTGGACAGAAGGAAAAAAAAAGATTGCCTTCAGAGACATCACCATTCAATTCTTGTTGAAACAAGGCTGAATAATTCTACAAGACAGGACAATTCTACATAGAGATAAAATGGTTATTTGTGGAATAAAGAATAATACATAAATGTCATTGACTAGATTGAAATTTGTAAAAGCATGTTTCCCCCCCATCCTCTATTATTCAGTAACTTAGAATGAGCAGTTACATTAATAATTTTATTTCCTCAGTATCTGTATTGATCTGTGTCCAGAGACCAGGATAAACAAGCCATAGCAATAGCAATAACAGTTAGACTTATATACCGCTTCATAGTGCTTTACAGCCCTCTCTAAGCGGTTTACAGAGTTAGCATATTGCCCCCAACAATCTGGGTCCTCATTTTACCCACCTCGGAAGGATGGAAGGCTGAGTCAACCTTGAGCCAATGAGATTTGAACCACTGAACTGCAGCTAGCAGTCAGCTGAAGTAGCCTGCAGTGCTGCACTCTAACCACTGCGCCACCTCGGCACCATCATATTAGATGGTGGAGAAGAAATACTATTCACTGAAACAAAAAATAGGTGTGGCATGAAGACATAATCTGCTAAGGCTGGAGATCTGGAAATTCAAACTTTTTAATTGCTCTGTGTTGGGATTTTGATCTCACTGCCTCATGCAAAGAATGTGCCACTGCATAAACAGCATTGTAGATGATGTAGCTTTGGCCAGTCATCTGCAACTCAAACAGAGGTGCTGGCAGATTCTCCAAATTCTCTTCTCCACTACATGTTTGATTGGATATTGAGGGTGATTCTTCGTTTGAAAGTGAACAGTCAAACAATTGCAAGAAATCCATCCTTGTGGGTTGAGGGTTTGATGACTTGAAGAAATTCTTTGAAGCCTTGAACATCTCGTGAATGCACTGTAAAGGAAAGAGACCCATGGAACAACTGGAGATCCCAAGCCCTTTGAACTCCTGTCAGTATGAAATCAATTGGGAACATCAGGATCCAAACCTTTCTAAAAGATGCACTCTCTTTATTATCATAATCACGTAAAAACGCAACACTTCTGAGCCACAGAATTGTGAATGATTCGCCATAGACAAGAAAAACATTAGCTTTCTGATCTACCAGTTTGTCAGAAATAATTGAGATTACATCAAGAAATTCTGAAATTTCTTCTAATTGGGCTCGCTGTGGAACCTTTTGTGTGAAAGCCAAGCAGATCCAATGTTGAGAAAGCAACAGGTGCAGTTTCTGCAAGAAATGTTCTCCCTTATTCTTATCAAAAGTGAAGACTCCAATCCATGTCCATCCAAAATGGAGAAGAATCTGAATAACTCCATTGTATTGATGTTCCTCTTTTGGGACCATGCAATAAAGGGAAGATAACTTAGTAGCTTCAGAGTCTTCTTTGCCAAAGGCTCCATAGGTCAACTACGCACAAAAAAGGACATGACAATGAAGGGAAAAATATGGAGACTGAATGAACTCTAACATCACACTCTAATGTTTATTACTAAAGAAAACAAGTTTCACTTTTACACCTCTACCCAAATTACCTGTGGAACCTTGAAGACATTTATACTTTCTGCCATATAGGATGTAGTATCAGACACAAGCGCTCCAATGATGGCCATGAGATTCTTCTGGTTATCACATTTGTAGTTAGGAAAAAATCCCTGAGATTTGAAAAGCAGGTCCAGAGTGGTGCGATAGGTCATCCTTGGGTTATAGTAACTATCATAGATGTGGAACCCAAGAGTGATATTAGTTAAGATCTGGGAGTCTTCATTGATCTCCTTCACAGCAAAAGCCAAGGCAAGGACGTCCTGATAGTATTTCGTTATTATTCTGTCAATAAGGTAAATCCCCCCATTGAAGAAGTCATTTTAAAATTCTTACAATGTGACATCATTTTTAAATGTATCACAAAGACTTCTATCTCTGATGGAAGTAGGAAGATGATAACTACAAAATGCTAACATACTGTAATAATTTCTACAGAGTGTTCCCATGTATTTCCATGAGTTGCAATAAATAAAGAAAATAGTAACTTTTATTACAAGCTACCATATTTATTTTCTATCAGCTTAGAACAAAACAGAATAGGAACAGATGTAGCAAATATCACTCATTTACTGTCTGCCCATTTTCAGAGGGATGATAATACAGTCTTTTTTTTTTAATTACCTTCAGCTCATTAAATGTTCTACAAAATTTCAATATGTTTTTTGAATGACATTTAGTATACAAATGAAAAAAGCATACATTTGATGAGAAAGACTTTTAAGTTAATACAAAGAAAATATGCAGCAGCTGCCAAAAAAGCCAACATATTTCTAGGCTGCATAAACAGAGGGATAGTATCAAGATCACGTGAAGTGTTAATACCACTTCATAATGCCTTGGTAAGGCCACACTTGGAATATTGCAACCAGTTTTGGTCGCCATGTTGTAAAAAAGATGTGGAGACTCTAGAAAGAGTGCAGAGAAGAGCAACAAAGAGGATTAGGGGACTGGAAGCTAAAACATATAAAGAACGGTTGCTGGAATTGGGTGATTGATCAAAAGAAGGACTAGGGGGTGACATGATAGCAGTGTTCCAATATCTCAGGGGCTGCCACAAAAAAGAGGGAGTCAAGCTATTCTCCAAAGCACCTGAGAGCAGGACAAGAAGTGATGGGTGCAAACTAATCAAGGAGAGAAGCAACCTAGAACTAAGGAGAAATTTCCTGACAGTTAGAACAATTAATCAGTGGAACAACTTGCCTCCAGAAGCTGTAAATGCTCCAACACTGCAAGTTTTTAAGAAGATGTTGGATAACCATTTGTCTGAAGTGGTGTAGGGTTTCCTGCTGAAGCAGGGGGTTGGACTAGAAGATCTCCAAGGTCCCTTCCAACTCTGTTATTCTATATTCTATATTTCTTCTCTTCCATCCATTCAAAAGAGAAGGAAGGTTTTAATTAGATACAAAAACTACATTCATGTTCAGTTTTTACTCATATTAGCACATTTGCTGGATCTGGCTAAATTTAGGGAACATGTGGTGGTGGTGGGGAATTCCTTACATTGGTAAACGATAAGCATTTAGAGAAGGATGATCCTTAAATTCAATTTCATAAAAGTTGTAAAAAAATTTGAGACACCATCCCACCAATGACAATGTCACCAATCTGGAACCACTCATGTGGAACAGGAAAAGCATCACTTGCAGGGCATCTCAGCATAACGAATTTGTGCACCAAGAACATCAGAAGGAACAACATCTTCACACTATTGTTATGGGACAATGTCTGGGTCAATCATTCAAAGAGAAGTTCTGGTACATAAGACAGGAGGAAGATAATTTGTCGAAGTGAAGCTCAGAGAGTCAGCTGTCTGGCTCTTGAAATATTTATGTGGGATTGTTTTTCAATTCCAATTCCCATGTTTGATATTTTGCCCTTTTAGAATAATATAGTAATTTCAGTAATTCATAAGAGACATAATTACCATTGAAACATTGGCATCCTGGCAGTTTTCCTTTGTACATCGGATCAACAACTTTCTCTCTTTTGGGTGATCTAACAAGTGATTGCTACTTAATTTGTTTTGGGAATAGTTGGAAAAAGAGAATTGGTAAGATGTTTTTCAAGGCAAGAAATATTACATGATGTACTAGTTTCTCTTTGTGAGTTGTTCCCTGTGATTTAGGTCAGGCCTGAAAACAATGATGTAATATTTTGGCAAAAATATGCATCCCAGTAATGCAGCACTGGAGGCCAAGATGGAGAAGACCTCCACAGCTACTGTCAGGCCGAAGCCATTTTTCTTGGGGTCTTTGGCCTGCCACACTTTATGCTATTTTAAAATGTATTCTTTGCTATGGGAATTTGTGAGGGGTCATTGCATGAGGGATGTCTGCATGTAGCCATAACAAATTCCTTCTAGATTGTCAAGGTCATTCTTTGTCCTGCACCTGCATGGAAGCAGATGGGAGTAACTGCCAAGTTGGCAGATGAAGATTGGTTCACGTGATGGACTTGAGGGTGTAGGGACAAGGGGTTGAACTTTCAACTGGGTGGAGAAACCCCTGGGACTTCAGATTCGGGTTTCTCACAGATGTGCCAACATGGCTCTGCTAATAAATTGGAACTTTGAGGAATACTTTGCCTCAGACTCTGATTTAATTTTGGATGCTATTTGGAACCCTGACACTAACCCGAATCTCCCTTAAAATTTCATCCAGCTACCCCGATTCCTTGGGGTGCTGTTCGGGGTCCTGAGCCCCAGCGCTGACCCGGCAATGGGTGGTGCAAAGACTCAGGGAAGATGGAAGAAGAGAAGCAAGCCGCGGGGAAGCAAGTGGAGGACAGATTGGGCGTTCATGTCGAGACCCTCTACTCTTCTTCCCCAGCATTTTTGGCAGCTATAGAGGCCGCGGAGAGGGAATGCCAGTTGGGGGCTCTGTGCAAACAGCTGACCCCTGAGCGCCTCTCTCAGCAACAGCAGACCTCTCAAGGTGCAGCCGGAGGGCTGAGCTCTCCCAGAGAGCAGCTGTGGGAGCCTTCCCTGGGTGCGGGATCAGTCTTGGCCCATGAGTGGAGACAGCCGAAACTTATGCCGACCGGACGTTCCGAAGGTGAGGGATTCCAGCCACTGTCGCGCAGCCAATCGCTGATGGAACTCCCTGACCAATTCAGATGACTAAGCGTAAGTTGGACCAACCCCAGTTTTGGACCCAAGGCCGCAAGATGGAAATTTGCCCAGCCAACATTCTCATTCCAAAAGGGGGACCCACTGGCCCATTTGAGTGGAGACTCGGCCTCATTCCACACTGCGATGAGCGTGAGTCTCTCCACTGGGCTGAAGCTTATGTGGGCAACCTTCCGCCCCGAAGCACAGATGACCCAATGGCTGGGCTCAGAAGCCCGCTGGCCTGGCAGCAAGGCATGTGGGGATTGCCGACCCCAGGCCACCCGCTGAACCTCGGCCTCATACCGCTGAGGCAAGCCCCAGCAGGGTGTGCTTTCTTCCCAGGCATGGGATGGGCACAGTGCCAATGGGCTCTGGGGACCCAGCAGCAACCGAACCCCATGCCAATGTTCGGTGCAGCACAGCCCCCTGCAATGTCCGGTCCCACCACACAAGCCCAGCCACCACTGCAGGGACACCTCCCCGCCGACAGAGCAGTGCCGGGACTAGCCCAGCCATGGCAACCAGTGAGGATGCAACTGGGAAGGCCAAAAGCACAAGTGATCGTCCCACCGGCCGTGCAAGTGCAAGCCGCTGCCCAGCTGGCCCCAGCGCAACCCCTTTGGTTTCATGCCATGTTCGATGGAGACCCCAAGAAGCTGGCCTAGTTCCTACACTGGGTCTGGGCATACATTGATCAGTTCGAAACCCAGTTCCAGTCAGACCACAAACTGATCGACAAGATAACCAAGGGGATGAATGAGGGGGAAGCAGTGGAGTGGGTGGCAGAGCTCCACGATGAAGCAGCCCCAGAACTCGATGACGCAGATGAGTTCATTCAGCTAATGCGGGTCCACTTTAACAATGTGGCCCAACAAGTGGAAGCCAAAGAACAGATCAAGGGGTTGAAGCAAGCGGGCCGCTCAGCTAAAGAATTGGTGTGGGAATTTAGAAGAGCGGCCGGGTAGGTGCAAGACTGGCCCGAGCAACTCTTGGTGCACATGTTCCGAGATGCCCTGGACCCAGAACTGAAAAAATTGTGTGAAATCCGGGGACTCCTGTGCCAGATCCAGGACTGATACAACACGGCCATCATCCTGGACCACAAGAAACCTCCTGCCAAAAGAACGGCCAGGAGGCCCCTGGACCGCCGATCCCAACCAAAGCAAGCTGCCACCCCAGCCCCCGAGGCAACGAGAGGCGTGAAATGCTATAGATGTGGCCAAACTGATCATCGGGCTTCAGAGTGCATGGCGCCAGCCCCAGTTCTGCAACCGAGAGCCAGGCCAATTTCTGGGGTCCAGAAGAAGCTCCCAAAACCGCCGGAGCGAAGTCGCTCAGCCCTACAAGCAGAAGAATCCCCTCCCCCATCTGACGAGACTGAGGCATCACCGGGAGAGGAACCATCTCCACGATGGGATGAAGGAGGCAGCGGCGAAGACAACCCGATGGTGAGTGAAGCCGTCTGCCCTTTCCTCATTAAGGCGAAAATAACAGTGCCAGAAATGGGGAAGGAAGGAGAGATAGATGCGATGATAGGCATGGGCTGCTCACGATGTTTAATCAGCAAGGCCGTGGTAGAGAAGCTAGGGATTCGCACCAGGCCCTTAGCCAGCCCCATCCGATTCCAACAAGTGGATGGATCACTGATTGTGGGGGGGGGGGCTGCCACTCTCCTCACCAAATTGGTAGACTTGCAGATAGGGCATCACCATGAGTTCATTCAGTTCATAGTTGCCCCCAAGATGTCAGAAGCAATCATTTTGGGGCTTGCGTGGTTGGACAAGTGGACTCCCACCATCAAATGGGAGGATGGCTACCGAAAGCTGACCATAAGCATTGGGCCTTTACCCCACAAAGAGAAACAGGACGGCCGGGAGAAGCCTAAGCTTCCCAGCCCAGACCGGCCCCAGCCAGCAGCCCCTGTGCTTGAAGCCAACCCCCCAGGCTCCCAGCAGGTGTCGGTAGAATACCGGGACCTGGAAGGGGTGTTCAGCGAGGAGGACTGCAACTAACTACCCCCTCACCGACCTACGGACTGTGCAATCGAATTTGAACCAGGGGCCACGTTCCCAAAACCAAAGATGTACTCAATGACCCCAAAAGAGTTGGAGGAGTTGAGGAGATACATCGATGCCAACCTAGAGCAGAGTTTCATCCAACCGGCAAAGTTGAGGGTCGCGGCCCCCGTGCTGTTTAAGGAGAAGAAAGATGGGAGGTCAGACTGTGCGTTGACTTCCGTGGGATCAACGCCATGTACATGCAGAACACGTACCCCCTCCCTCTCATGAAGGACTTGCTGAACCACTTATCCAAAGGCAAGATATTCACCAAGTTAGATTTGAGAGAAGCATACTATCGCATATGCATTAGGGAGGGGGATGAGTGGAAGACCGCCTTTAACTGCCCATTGGGAAGCTTCCAATTCAGAGTTATGCCCTTCGGACTGCAAGGGGCCCCCGCGGTCTTCATGCAATTCATCAACGAGGTGCTCCACCCTCACCTGTACAAGGGGGTGCTCGTTTATTTGGATGATATTCTCGTCTTTAGTGAGACGCTCGAAGAGCATGTGAAACTAGTGCAGCAAGTCTTAGAGAAGCTTCTGGCTGCCAAGCTGTATGCAAAGCTTTCCAAATGTGTTTCACAAAACCTCCCTAGACTACCTAGGATATTGCATCTCCAGCAAAGGGATAGAGATGGATCCAGGAAAAGTGAAAGCGGTGCTAGACTGGCAGCCCCCACGCACTCGCATGTAACTTCAAAGCTTTTTGGGCTTTGCGAACTTCTATCGGCAGTTCATCCCCAGGTTTGCCAAGGTGGCACTGCCATTGACCGAACTGCTAAAGACCGGCCCATCACCCACCAAGCCAAAGCCCAACCAACCAATTGGCTGGACAATGGAATGCCAAAAAGCATTCAAAAGGCTGAAATGACTCTTTGCCCAAGAACCGATCCTACAACACCCCGACCCAGAATGACAGTTCATAATTCAGTCTGATGCCAGCGATGTAGTGGTGGTGGCGGTACTGTTGCAGAAAGACGAAAAAGGCCAACTCTTGGCATGCACTTACGTCTCGAAGAAGCTCACGGCCACTGAGAGGAGATGGGCCATTTGGGAGAAAGAAGCCTATGCCGTTCGTTGGGCGCTGCTCACTTGGAGACAATTCCTAGAGGGAGGCAAAGTACCGTTCGAGGTATGGACAGATCATAAGAACCTCGAAGCATTGAAAACCCCCAGGAAACTCTCACCCAAACAAGTACACTGGGCGCAATACTTCAGAAGGTTCAAATTCGAACTGAAGCACATCCCAGCTGGGAAGAATTTATTGGCTGACGCTCTGTCAAGAAAACCACAATATGACACCAAGGAGAACAAGAAGTCCACTCTGCCATTCTCCCCTCACCAGGGGAACCAGCAGCCATTCCCCCCTTACCAGGGGAAACAGCAGCCCGAGTCCTCACCCGGGGCCAAGCCAGATGACCAAGCATGCAAAGCCAGAACGAATGGACCGCAAAGCTGAAGGCAGCCCTGCTTAACGATCTCTGGCTCAACGACAACAAGGAGATCTTGAAGATGAGAGAAGGCTTGGCCTGGAAGGGTTCCAAACTATACGTGCCTCCCAGCCTCAGAGTAGAAGTGCTCCAGCGAAGCCATGACTCCAAACTGGGAGGACACTTTGGATTCCTAAAAACTCTCCACCTAACCTGGCACCAATTTTGGTGGCCGAAAATGAAAACTGAGGTGGAGGACTACGTAAGGAGCTGTGCCACATGCGCGACCAGGAAGCATCGGCCAGGAAAACCGCCTGGACTGCTGCAGCAAGTGGCCAACCCCAGCAAGCCCTGGGAGGAAATCGCCATGGATTTCATCGTAGAACTCCCAGATGGCAAGGGAAACACAGTGATCTGGACAGTCATCGATTTGTTCTCCAAGCAAGCCCACTTTATCGCTTGCTCCGGTCTACCGTCGGCCAGGCATCTAGCAAAACTGTTCCTCAAGCACATCTACCACCTGCATGGAGTCCCAAGAAGAGTCACCTCCAACCGAGGCGTGCAGTTCACCACCAAGTTCTGGAGGGAATTCCTATGAGCAATTGGATCCACGCAAGGCTAGAAGTTTGGCTGTCAGCTCAGACAGCCCACGAGAGTTTCTTCCCCCTCCCGCTTCGCTCGAGAGCCGGAGGCGGGGGAGGGTCAGTGGACACAACACCGAGGAATGCGGTGGAGCTACAAGTCCCAGGTAGGATGCGCATCTCATGGTGGGGGGCAATTTGGGAGTGGCAGGTGAGGCAGGACAGGGTGGGCCGCGAGACGCGAATCCTACCTGGGACTTGTAACTCTGTTGCATTCCTCGGAGAGAGAGAGAGAGAGAGCAAGCAAGAGGCGGGTGCACCGCGTGGCTGTTTCTGTGGGGGATTCCCACACACCACCCTTGCCTGCATCCCCCATCTGAAGGACGTGGGGAGGGCAGGTGGAGGATGTGCGTCCCAAGCCGGTGAGCGAGTGAAGGAGGCGTAGGTGGGAGGCAGAGCCGAAGGGGCGGCGAGGCCGACCCACGGCACAGTGCTCTCTAGCTGACTGCAGGGCTCTGCAACGTCAGTAGCCGCAGAGGCACAAGCAGCGAGTGCCCAAGAGTCACGGCGCACCAGCACCTCCGCTGCGAGGAAGAGGTGGGGAGCCTCGATACCTGCCTCGCCGCCTCATCACAGGCAGAAGCGCGTTTCAAAACGCTGCCATAGGCAGAGCCCAGAGGAGCCGAGCCAGTCCCGCGGGGTGTGCATGCACCCACCTCTCGCTTGCTCTCTCTCTCTCTCTCTCTCCCAGCCAAAAGAGTGCCTGCCGCAAAAAGAGCAGCTCCCGGCCAGGAGAGCGAGAGTGAGAGAGAGAGCAAGCGAGAGGTGGGTGCGCACACACACCACAGGACTGGCTCGGCTCATCTGGGCTCTGCCTCCGGCAGCATTTTGAAATGCGCTCCTGCCTGCGAGGAAGAGGAGGGGAGCCTCGATCCCTGCTTCACTGCCTCATCGCAGGCAGGAGCGCATTTCAAAATGCTGCCATAGGCAGAGCCCAGAGGAGCTGAGCCAGTCCTGCGGGGTGTGCATGCACCCGCCTCTCGCTTGCTCTCTCTCTCTCTCTCTCCCGGCCAAAAGAGTGCCCGCCGCAAAAAGAGTGGCTCCCGGCATGTCCCCCCCTTCCCCGCAAAGTAGTTGGGGGGGCTTATTTTTGGGGGTATGGGGGGGCTTATTTCAGCGCATGCGCTGAAAAGCCTGATTGGCCTTATTATGGGGACATGTATTATTTTCGGGGAAACACGGTATCAATATATGTGTTTAGTATATGTGTAAATATTTCATGTAAATATTTGTGTAAAAATAAATGGACTCCAGAGGATGGTAGAGAACAGGAAGGCCTGGAGGAACGTTGTCCATGGGGCCGCGATGGGTCAGACATGACTTCGCAACTAACAACAACAACAAAATATTTCATCAGAAATATTTTTAATAAATATTTATTTGGAAATACTTGCCTCCTCTTTTTAAATATATATATTTGATACGGTCAAAAATTGATCTAAGAACCCATTATTTCAAGCAGATTGTAAAAGTAATTTTACTTACTTTTTAATTTTATTTACTTATTTGGAAAATGGTTGTAAATGCAATAGCACGAGAACTCCTTTTGGAACAGGCAAACATAACAAATTTTAATAACAATAATAATCCTCCATAAAACTTCCTTTGACAGAAATTAAAACTATACGTTTACAGGAGATAGCAGACAGTCTTTCTATTGTCAGCAAATTTTCATAGTGAGAAAACTCACATGATGTACTAAGTCCTCTTTATTAGTTGCTCTCTCTGGTTTAGCTCAGGCTTAAAAATAATGATGTAGCATTTTGGCAAGAATATGCATCCCAGTAATGCAGCACTGGAGGACAAGATGGAGAAGACCTCCACAGCTACCATGGCTTTTCCTTTTGTGCTCAGATAGGCTGGAAAGAAGGAGATCCACACACTGCAAAAGAAAGAAGGAGAGCCACACACTGCAGAAGGCCAACATGCTGAAGGTGATGAACTTGGCTTCGTTAAAACTGTCAGGTAATTTACGGGCAAGGAAAGCCACAATAAAGCTGGCGATGGCCAAGATACCCATGTAGCCCAAGACACAGTAGAAGAAGAAAGCTGACCCCTCATTGCATTGTAAAATCATTTCTTGGAGCTCTGAGTTCATGTCCAACTCAGGGAATGGGGGAGATGTTGACAACCACAGAATACAAATACATACTTGTAAGAGGGAGCAGGAAAGGACAATAGAAAAGGCCAATCTTTTCCCCACCCATTTTCTCATCTGAGATCCAGGTTTAGTAGCCATGAAAGCCACAACCACAGTAATAGTTTTGGCCAGGACACTAGAAATGGCTACTGAAAAAGTGCTGCCAAAAGCTGATTGTCGGAGAAGGCAGGTCACTTTGCCAGGCTGTCTGAGGAAGAACAAAGAAGAGAGAAAACAGAGCAGAAGAGAGACAAGCAGGGTGTAGGTGAGGGACCTGTTGTTGGCTTTGACAATGGGAGTATCCCTGTGTTTAATAAAAGTTCCAAGTACCCAAGAGGTTAAGAAGAAGAAATAAAGAGCAGCTGAGGCTAAACCAGTTCCTAAGTTTTCTTCAAATGATAGAAAGACCACAGGTTTCAGGAAACATCCTTTCTTTTCTTTATTTGGATAATGATCTTCTGGACATTCAAAACAGTCATCCATATCTGGAAGAAAAGTCAAGGCATTTGTCATCTATTCATTCTGTATTGTTGAAAATTATTTTCCTAGTGCAGTGATGGCTAACGTTTTTGCCATTGTGTGCCAAAAGCGTGGGGAGCGTGGGGGATGGTCACGTGCGTGCAAGCCCACACCCATAATTCAACCCCCATGCTCCCCACACTTTTGCGATGGCATAGTGGGCCCATTTTTCGCCCTCCCCAGGTTCCAGAGGCTTTCTAGGGGTCTGGGGAGGGTGAAAATGTCCCCACCGGAAGCCCTATTGAGGCCGGAAATGGCCTGTTTGCGACTTCCGGTGGGACTGGAAGGCCCATTTTTCACTCTCCCCAGGCTCCAGAGGCTTTCTAGGAGCCTGGGGAGGGCGAAAATGGCCTTCCCCACCCACCCCAGAGGCCCTTCTGAGGCCGGGAATGGCCCATTTGCCAACTTCCGGTGGGACCGGAAGGCCCGTTTTTCACTCTCCCCAGGCTCCAGAGGCTTTCTAGGAGCCTGGAGATGGCGAAAACGGCCTCCCCCACCCCACCCAGAGGCCCTCCCGAGGCCAGAAACACCCTCCCAAAGCCTCCACATGAGCCCTTTACTTACCTCAAAATGGGCCGCTGGGGACTCCTGGGAGGGGAGGGGTGTGTAGCCAGCCGAAAATCAGCTGGCCAGCACACGCATGCACACTGGAGCTGATGTACGACAATGGCTCCCGTGCCGGCAGATATGGCTCTGCGTGCCACCTGTGGCACGCGTGCCATAGGTTCGCCATCACGGTCCTAGTGGATGTTTACTGCTATTGCTTATGTAACTTTCCACCAGTTACTAGTCTGATCGTGATTCTGTGAAAATGCAGGTTTTCCTTTACTTAGGATTCACATGTAATAAAGTACATGTGAAGGAAGGGCAATTATTCTTTGAAATCAATACTGAAAAAAATATGTTGGGTCCAACAAGAAAAAAGAATCTTCTATGCTTGCTTTCAAGATAATAAAGGTATATTAACCCTGTCCTTTGTTATGTTTTTAAAGTTCTATGTTTAGAACATTAGTTGGTTCTGCAAACACCCATTCCATGTCCCCTTCATGGTAAAATAACTGATCCATTCACAAATCTATCTTTTTCTACCGGAATCTTATTTGCTTTCTCTTACTTTCATATTTTATGGAGGAGAAGACCTGAAAAATGGCAGATCAAGTGGAAAAATTGTCTGTATTCACTTACAGGTAAACTGACCTTAGCCACAAGGTTGTTTGTTGAGTTTTACACTAGCGTTTTTAAAAACTCACATGGTTTATTTAAACTTTAACTAGCAGTATAAATTTAACTTGACTCTCCTTATTACTACTCCTTCTTTAAAAGAAGAGATTGGTGTTCTCCAAATTATACTTTAATCTAGGCTAAAAAGAAAGAAATAAAATAAAATAAATGAGTTAAATCATTGCTAATTGACTCAAATGATAGATTCATTTAGGGTTTTCTGGTAAGAATAAAGTACTTTGTGCTTTTCTTTTTTCCAGCAGACTTTTTCTTTTAATTCCTAAATATTTATTAGGTCAGATATTGCTTAGCTGGGCTTACAGTGATTAGGTTATCATCACAATGTATGAAGATGACTGTCAACTTGCAAAGATTTCAAGTTGCCATGAAGAGAAGGGGGGGGAAGCTGAAGGAGGGCTAACCACCCTAACTGTAAATGCATTCCATAAATGTTTCTTTTACTGATTGTGTCCTAGGCTACCGGAGTCAGAAGGACGGGTGTGGGGGTCACAACCCACCAAAGTGATCAATTGGAGAGTGTGATTTATGACATGGCCAATGAGAAGGGGGGAAACAGGATCATTGACTACGTGCAGCCAGCGTGAACTTAGTTCTGGCTGCAACAGAGTATTGCTGAGATGTTGCTTTTAATAAATCTTTGTATTTCTTTTGGACTTTGTCTTATGGCTCCTGAATTAATTAGAGCGTCTTTCGGAAACTTCACAATGACATAATAAGATAGAAGACACCAAGAAGCATTTTTTTAAAAAAAAATAAGCATAATATAACCCGAGTTTATAAAAATCATGATATATTTGTTTACTTAAAGGGGATAGGGGTCCTTGGTGCTCTCTGAGCTTGTTTGTTTTCTTGCAAACATTTCAAACTAGGTAACATCATCAGTGCTAGTCCTAATGATGTTACCTAGTTGGGTAATGAAAGATCTGCAAGAAAACAAGCAAGCTCAGAGAGCACCAAGGACCCCTCATGTCAACCCTGAGCTATAAATATTCTCATATATTAATCTTAGAGGGGAAAAATAAACCCTCAATAGGCAAATGAAGTTGAAAATATGAAAAATAAATAAATAGATAATAGATGATGTGATCATAGAAAATCTATGGCTCAATGGATATATATTTTGGGCCCATATTAAGAAACTCTACCTGCCAAAATTTTACAAGCAAACTTTGATTTCTGAATAAGAGACTGTAGTCCCCAGTATAGAAAGGGACATTCATCCTGACGAACTCATAAAACTACTAATTCTACACATCTCAAAGGAATCAATTACATTTTGCTTAAGCCAATCTGATGAAAACTTGATGGATTGTCTCACCTACCCTTTTGATTTGAAATCTTTCCTTCTGGGCATGAAACACAGTCATAGCAGCAGAACTGTTTTCCTTCCATCCCTTTTTTCCAATATCCGGGGGAACAATGGTCATTACAGAGAGAAATTGGAAGTACCTGGTCATAAACATGAAAAGTTTTCCAAAGAAAGATTTAAAAAAAACAACAACCAGATTCTAATTATTCTCCTTTATGGCGGGAAAGAATTTTAATGGCCTGTTTGAAGAATGGCAGGATGAGGAAATAAATGTGTATGATGTCAATCTTATGGAAACAGCGTGACTTCCACAATTTCAAATGGAAATGTAGCTCAGATATGAAAATCTGGCTTTTACATTGTAATGTCATTTTGTCAGTTTGGTAAATGCTTGAACATGGTCAGCATTTGTATAGAACATATCTGGGGTTTTTTTTCTTTTAAAAAGAGACTAAAAGAAAAGATGTATAAAGAGACTATGTTCAATACATGGTATCATAATGGATCACAATAAATGGCTATTAAATGTGTCCACACCTGGTTAAAAGCTGGGTGCCAGACAATCTCATCTTCAGTGATAAATAATTCTTTCCCTTTTGGAGCACTGGGATCTAAGACTCCAACTGTAACTTTCTGGAAGGATCTGTTTGGAAAAGTGATCAAGTTGACGATGTCGAATCCACCTGCTGCTTCCCCTTTCTCATTCAGGAACACTCCCTCCCCAGCTGAATTGTTAAAAGAAACGCCTTGAAGGAATGGATGGAGCTACTTGAAAGAGAATGGAAGACAGACTGAATTGAAAGGATAATAATGGAGAACAAACCATCGTATTCAAATTTCTTTCAGTCGTTCTTCCCCTTGCTGTAATAATGCTCAAATAAGTACATTGAGAAAATTGTTAATCTGTATTGCGTGGAAATGTATAGGTTTACTCTATTATTAACCTGATCTTATTTTAAGGAAAAGTAGAAAATAGTGTCAATCAATAAAAGCAAAATGAAAACAGGCTATTTTGTATATGATTTCTGTTCACTATTTAAAGAATTAATCAAACCTTCACCATACATAATCTTATCCACCACTTTTCTTTCTTCATTGGTACAAAGCTATTTGAGAGCCTGGGATCTGACAAATTTCATTAAGCCAAATTTTAGAATTTGAGATTTAAGTGAGAGGAGAGAGGGAGGGAGGGAGGGAGAGAGAGAGAGGGAGGGAGGGGGGAAGAGAGAGAGAGAAGAGAAAGAGAGAACACATTCATATTCTCAACATTGAAAACATTTATGAGCCAAATAAAAATATCTTGGAGGATTTTTTATTTATGGAAAGGAGAATGAAAAACAATGTTAAATGATTGTATAAAGCAGTGCTTCCTTTGACCATCTTTTATTAGGCAAATTATGATTATTTTCTACATAAATTGCTCTGATACCTAACACCTGAAGTACTAACACCTGAAATATTAACATCTGAAATACCTAGCACCTGAAGGCCAGACAAGGAATAATGGATGGAAACTGATCAAGGAGAGATTCAACCTAGAAATAAGGAAGAACTTTCTGACAGTGAGAACAATCAACCAATGGAACAGCAGTTGCCTTCGGAAGTTGTGGGAGCTTCATCACTTGAGACTTTCAAGAAGAGATTGGACTGCCATTTGTCAGAAGTGGTGTAGGGTCTCCTGCTTGAGGGGGGGGGTTGGACTAGATGACCTATAAGGTCCCTTCCAATTCTGTTAATCTGTTAAATCTGGCATCATTGTTTTTTTATTTTATGATACAAAAATTCCATTGACTAGACTGAAATTTGCAAAGACAGTTTTTTCCCCCCAACTCTTATTCTATAACATAGCTGTTGCATTAATAACTTGGTCTCCTCAGTATCTGTCTTGATCTGTGGCCATGGCAAACAAGCCATATTAGATTATGATAAGATTAAATTTATTCACTGAAAGAAAAGATAGGTGTGGCATAGAGACATTACCTGCCACGGCTGCAGATTTGAAAATTGAAACATTTTAATTCTTCTGTCTTGGGCTCTTGATCTCACTGCCTCGTGCAAAGAATGTGCAATTGCATAAACAGCATTGTAGATACTGTAGCTTTGGCCAGTCATCTGAAACTCAAACAGAGGAGTAGGCAGATTCTCCAAATTCTCTTCTCCACTACAAGTTTCATTGGACATTGAGGGTAATTCTTCATTTGAAAGTGAGCAGTCAAACAACTGTTCCCAAACTTCTTGAAGAAATGCATCTTTGTGGGTTGAAGGCTTGATGACTTGAAGAAATTCTTTGAACCCACGAACTTCTCGTGAATGCACTGTAAAGGAAAGAGACCCATGGAACAACTGGAGATCCCAAGCCCTTTGAACTCCTGTCAGTATGAAATCAATTGGGAACATCAGGATCCAAACCTTTCTAAAAGATGCACTCTCTTTATTATCATAATCACGTAAAAATGCAACACTTCTGAGCCACAGAATTGTGAATGATTCGCCATAGACAAGAAAAACATTAGTCTTCTGATCTACCAGTTTGTCAGAAATAATTGAGATTACATCAAGAAATTCTGATAGTTCTTCGAATGGGGCTTGTTGTGGAATCTTTTGTGTGAAGGTTAAACAGATCCCATTCTGGAAAAGCAATGGATGCAGTTTCTGCAGGAAATGTTCTCCCTTATTCTTATCAAAAGTAAAAACTCCAATCCACGTCCATCCAAAATGGAGAAGAAGTTTGATAATTCCACTGTATTGATGCTCCTCTTTTGGCACCATGCAATAAAGTGAAGATAACTTAGTAGCCTGAAACTCTTCTTGGGCAAAGGAGCCATAGGTCAACTGAACAAATAAAAGGCAGTCATTATTCATAAGAAGGAAAAAATATGGAACCTGAATGAACTCTAATGGGTTCTAACTCCTTTTTGTGCACTGGGTTGGACTAGATTAGATTAGATTAGAGTAACAGAGTTGGAAGGGACCTTGTAGGTCATCTAGCCCAACCCACCCACCCCGCCCAAGCAGGAGACCCTACACCATTTCTGACAAATGGTAGTCCAATCTCTTCTTGAAAGCCTCCAGTGATGAAGCTCCCACAACCTCCGAAGGCAACTTCTGTTCCATTGGTTGATTGTTCTCACTGTCAGAACATTTCTCCTTATTTCCAGGTTGAATCTCTCCTCGATCAGTTTCCATCCATTATTCCTTGTCTGGCCTTCAGGTGCCTTGGAAAATAGCTTGACCCCTTCCTCTCTGTGGCAGCCCCTCAAATATTGGAAGACTGCTTTCATGTCTCCCCTGGTCCTTCTCTTTACTAGACTAGCCATGTCCAGTTCCTGTAACCATTCTTCAAGTTCCATTCCCACTCGGTTATTCTGTTATTCCTTTATTCCCTTATTTTCTGATTCTATTTATACTGTTAATGTTCATTACAAAAGAAGATAAGTTTCTCTCTTACTGCTCTCCCCAAATTACCTGTGGAATCTTGAAGAGGTTTACACTTTCTGCCATAAAGGAAGAAGTAGGGGCATCTAACCCTCCAATGATGGCCATGAGATTCTTCTGGTTATCGCATTTGTAGTTAGGAAAGAATCCCTGGGATTTGAAAAGCAGGTCCAGAGTGGTGCGGTAAGTCATCCTTGGGTTGTAGTAACTGTCACAGATGTGGAACCCAAGAGTGACGTTAGGTAAGATCTGGGAGTCTTCATTGATCTCCTTCACAGCAAAGGCCAAGGCGAGGATGTTTTGATAGAATTTGGTTATTACACTGCCAATAGTTAAATCCCCCCAATTGAAGAAGTCATTTTAAAATTCTTATAATGTGGCATCATTTCTAAATATATAACAAAGGTTTCTATCTCTGATGCAAGTAGGAAGATGATAAGTACAATGTACTAATGTGTGGTCATAATTTGTACAGAGTGTTTCCATGGTTTGAAATAAATATGCACGACAGCAAAAAATAATAACGTTTTCTACGCTACATTTATTTTCTGTCAGTTTAGCACGAAACAAAATAGAAACAGATCTTGTTTTAAAAGAAACAACTTCAGCTCATTAAATGTTCTTCAAAAAACCCTCAATAAGTCTTTTGGAGATTTAATTTACGAATCAGAAAGACTTTAAGACTCTGAAGTATTTTCATGAGAAAAACTTTAACTTAATGTAAAGAAAGTATTTCTTCTCTCACAACCCAATGTACTGAAAAGACAAAGAAGGCTTAGATTAGATCCAAAATGTACATTATGCTCATACAGCTTTTACTCATATAAGAAATTTTTAGGGAGCTGGCTAAGATTGGGGAACACACCTGAAGGAAAAAAAATATTCTTACAGTGGTAACTGATAAGGATTTAGAGAAGGATGTTCCTTAAATTCAATTTCAAGAAAGTTATAAAAAATGTGAGACACCCATCCCACCCACGATGAGGTCACCAGGCTGGAACCACTCATGTGGAACAGGGAAAGCATCACTTGCAGAGCAGCTCAGAGTAACCGCTTTGGGCACCAAGAACATCAGAAGGAACAACATATCCACTCTATTGTTACGTTTGGATCTGTCAGTCAAATGGAAGTTCTGGCAGATAAAACAGAGTCCATGGGACTCTAGAAGTATTTATACCAATTGTTTCTCAATTCCTATTCTCTCCTTCAGAGAACCTTCGATGTTTTGGCCTAAATGGATAATAGACTGATTTCAGTTATTGAGAAGGGATATAATTACCTTTGGAACAATGGCAGGCTGGTAATTTTTCCTTGCATAGCTGATCAACATCTTCTTTTTTTTTTTTTAAGGTCATTGATGGTTAACCTGTATTGAAAATACTTGGAGAAGTAGAATTGGGAAGATATTTTGGAAGATTTTTCTCACTTTTCTATAGTGCTTCAAATTTATTCAGTAAAACTCATATTTACAGGTAGTCCTCAACTTATGCCCAATATTGAGCTCAGAATTTATGTGGCTAAGTGAAAAATTTGTTAAGTGAGTTTTGCCCCGTTTTATGACTTTTCTTGCCATATTTGTTAAGTGAACCACCACAATTATTAAATTAGTAACACCGTTGTTAAGTGAATCTGTCTTTCCTTGTCAGAAGTCACAAAAGATAATCACATGGCCTTGGGACGTGTATATATGGTGTATATATATATATATATATACGGTGTATATATATATATACGGTGTATATATATATATATATACGGGGTGTA
>QLTV01002850.1:3545171-3581747 GCA_003457575.1 Thermophis baileyi | reverse complement strand
AGAGAGAGAGAGAGAGAGATGAGGGAGAGATAGATGATATAGATAGATGGATAGATAGCTAGAGCTAGAAGGGACTGGGACAGCATCTTCCTCAGCCCCTGGGCTCTTCAGATTTTCCAGGGGAGATATGCAATCCCTGTCAGATTGTCCCAGTTCCTCCTCCTCCTCCTCCTCTGAACTGGGATCCAGCAGGGCCATGACACTACACCAAATTGGCCGTGATATTTATTTCCTTAAATTTCACCATACTGTTGCATTTTTCTACTTTGGAGGTCAATGGATTTGGATTGTTGTTGTTATTGTTTGGTTGCTCTGATCATTACTCTCCAATCGTTTTCATAGTTTGATGTAACTGAGTTTGTTTTAATTACTTATAATTGAGGCAGAGCAATGGTGGGTTTTAAACATGACTAAATAAATAAATAAATAAACCCGATATTATGATTTGCATTCCTGGAGATAGGGCACATACATTAAACACTACAATTCTCTACATCATTAATCTAAGTAATTCCTAATTACTCACAGCACCATTTTATGCATGTCTTTACAGAAGTAAGACTCACTGAGAGAGACAATTCTTATGCAAAATGTCAGTTTAATAAATTTGCCCAGTGAATAAATGAATATAAGTTCTAAATAAATATGAATATGACTGAGATTTAGAGAGTCTTAGACTGCATGAGATTGCATCATTATTATTTTTACTGGATCAGAGTGAAATTATCCATTTTTCATCCTTGGCAATAGTTTTCTTTATAGCAGAGGCATCCAACCTTGGTAACTTTAAGACTTGTGGATTTCAACTCCCAGAATTCCCTAGCCAGAATAGGGAATAGCTGGGGAATTCTGGGAGTTGAAGTCCACATGTCTTAAAGTTGCCAAGTTTGGACAACCCTGCTTTAGAGTATAAAACTGTCCAATAGTTTTCTATGTTCAGAGGCATCACTGAGGGAAGTAAAAAGAATCAAGATGATTTGTCAGGCTGTATGCTTGTAAAAAATGGGGTGGGGCTTCAGTTGCATGGTTGTGCCCTACAGACACCCCCCCTCTCTCTCTCTGTGTGTGTGTGTGTGTGTGTGTGTGTGTTTATAAATATAGTTTATTATAAATTGAAAATTACAACAAAATATTGTTTTTCTTCCTAGATTCTTCTATCCATAAACATTTTTTTAAAAAAACGGGAAAGATAGACTAGTTAGAGCCATCTATTTATAGTCAAACTCTGATGTCTATTTACAGTCAAATTTGGAGGTCTATAATTGTTACCCATATGGCAGGTGATTCAGAAAGACGGAATGTAATATTAACTTTCTAATCTGAAGCTAACTTTGACTATCAGTTTGAAGAACGCATCTTGACTCATTATACTAGATCAAATTCAGATACTTACAGCACCAAAAATGAAATGCATTTGAATAAATAAAACAGGTGAGAACGTGTTTGAATTGGGTACAACACAATGAGCAGCAGTTTCATTTGAAATGTGTCAAAATAAAATACCACAGAGAGATTGTATGTCTTGCTGAATATCTCATAATAGGCAACCTAACCAAAATGTGTGAAATCAGATGAAGTTATTTTAAAAAAAAGAAGGAATATGTGTGCATTACCTTTCAAGAGTATCTACAGTTGAAGTTTGCTAATAAGAAAGTTAGAATCACAAAGGACTGTATTTCTATAAAATGTTTTGATCTGTCACCAAACAACTTTATTCTTTTCAAATATTAAAAGAAATCAGACACAAAATTAAAGTGTAATATAGCATTTGCTGTTATTCTTCCCCCCCCCACCTCTCCCCCATATATGTGTCTATATTACTTTAACACTTGTGTGATTTTCATTTTAATTGCATGCAACTATGACCCAGTAACCTGATTGTTACCTGTTGTGAGATCCAGCGGCAACTTGGTTTTCTTAAACGTTTGGAAACAAGATGGAATCTCCTAGAATAATTCTCACAGGGGCAAGTACAGTAGTTTCCTAGCACTGCTATCCAAAGTACCAGCTTCAGCAGTGGAAATAAATACGAACAGATACAAGGAGAAGAAAAGCAGCAGGAAACCAACATTTGTTTCCTACTGGTTGATCATTTCCTAATCTATCAGAAAGTCAGGAGGACTTTTTGCATTCCAAGAGCTGCACTACTTACGGCAAATGACTTCAACTTGTCCACTTATGCAATACGCTGTGATAATGCCCCACTGAAGATTTTAAAAGCTTAGGAGATGGTGTGTGAGATTAACACTTTAGAAAGTTGTATTTAGAAATGTTGGGAAATAGTGACGAAAAAGATATTTTTGCAAGCACTACAGTGATGATATAGGCTTTAAAAAGGCTATCAGCTGTTGGAGTTTTTCAAGTATGTTTTTTTAGCAGTTACCTTTGCAGCTTCATTCTCTACAACATTGATTTATTTATTATATTTTTATTTTATCTATCTATCTATCTATCTCTATCTCTATATCTATCTATCTACATATAACAATCTATGTATCTATCTATCTATCTATCTATCTATCTATCTATCTATCTATCTATCTATCTATCTATCTAATCTATCTATCTTATCTATCTATCTTATCTCTTATCTATCTTATCTATCTATCTATCTATCTATCTATCTATCTATCTATCTATCTATCTATTTAAACTCAAGGTGGTGGACATACATAATATTTCTTCTTTTTCTGTTTTCCCCCACAACAACTATCATTTGAGGTAGGTTGGGCTGAGAATAAACGGCTGAAAATTACCCAACCAACTTTCTTGCTTAAGGAGGGACTAGAACTCACAGTCTCTTGGTTTGTAGGCTACCACCTTTACCACTACACCAAACTGGCTCTACATAATGACATCAGACCATAAGAATAGTCTTTTTTTTCCAATCAGGCCAAAGCCCATCTTACTCTGCAGTGTTGTTTCTCATAAGGGAAATGCTTCTGGGTGTTTACAAGCCAAGGAAGAGACCAACCTTGAATTGCTTCTCTGAAATTGTTATTTGGAAGCATACTGCCCCTGTAGCACTGGGAATTTAGATAGACTTATTCTCCATTTGGCCATGTCATGTAGGGGAGCTGTGGTGGCAAATGGTTAGAATGCAGAATCACAGGCTAATTCTGCATTCCACTGCCAGGAGTTCGATCCTAATCAGCTCAAGGTTGACTTAGCCTTCCATCCTTCTCAGATCGGTAAAATGAGGATCCAGATTGCTAGGGGCAATATGCTGATGTGATGCTGCAAAAACTTAGAGAGGGCTTTAAAGCACTATGAAACAGTATATAAGTCTAAGAGCTATTTGCTATGTCATAGAGAAAATAATCTGAAAGTTCTCTTCTGCATTTATATAGCTCTGTTATATTTCTTTTCAAATGTAGTAACCAGAATTGTACAAAATATGCCAGAGACATTGATATTACCTATTTGGATAAGAACAGCACAAAGCTGGTTGCTTTATGTTCAGCCCCTTTCCTAATAATCCCTAGCATGGAATTTGCCTTTTTCACAGCTGGTCTACATTGAATTGACACCTATGAGTTATTAACTATGACCCCAATATCTTATTACCGGTTAGTTAAAGACATGTATGTGCCAGTATATGTGAAATGAGGGTTTCTTACATACTTTAGGAAAATTCAGTCTAACCCTAACCTTTTCACAATTACTTTTGGATTTCACTATTCTGAATAGTTTAGTATCATTTACAGGTTGCTCATCTCTAAATTACAAGGCAGATGCCTGTGTTCTCTTATACTTCACAATACAAGTTGTGGATAAGGTTTTGTTCAGTTTATAGCTGAAATTAAACCAGCCTGAGACAGAAATGAATATGGAGAAGCTGAAGCTTTGCTTTGCTTTGCACGGAATAAAAAGGGGAAAAATACTTTGCTTGTTTAATTTATGCATAGTAAAGCCACTAATAGTGATAAAAACAGTCCTGTCTAAATCAACAACAATTACAATACTTGGTGCTTATGCGAAAAGAACCATTTGTAATGTGTGCATATACCTCAAATGTATACATTTTATTTTTTAAAATTTAATTTTATTTACTTTATTATTTTATTATTTTAGCAGGTAAAGGTAAAGGTTCCCCTCGCACATATGTGCTAGTCGTTCCTGACTCTAGGGGGCGGTGCTCATCTCCGTTTCAAAGCCGAAGAGCCAGCGCTGTCTGATGACGTCTCCGTGATCATGTGGCCAGCATGACTAAACACCAAAGGTGCTGGAACGCTGTTACCTTCCCACCAAAGGTGGTCCCTATTTTTCTAGTTGCATTTTTACATGCTTTTGAACTGCTAGGTTGGCAGAAGCTGGGACAAGTAACGGGAGCTCACTCCGTTACGCAGCACTAGAGATTCGAACTGTCGACCTTTCTGATCGACAAGCTCAGCGTCTTAGCCACTGAGCCACCACATCCCATTATTTTCGCAGATACTCTCTTTGTAAAATGGGTAAAATGCTTCCCCTCCTGCCATAGTGACTTGCCACAATTTACAACAGTGGTGCTGATAACTGATTTTGTGCCCCAACAAAATCTAGTCTAGCCAGAGTTTCCAGAGCTAGCTTCTGGGTTAATATCACTTAGTCCACCCATATTAACATGCAGCTAAAAAAAATAATAATAATTGTGCAGAAATTTCCCAAAGAGGAAGAAAAAGTTAACTGCAACTTCTTGACCATACATCACAATAATGAAATATCTCTTTCCTCCATCTGTTTGCTAGTAACAGAAATCAACATCTTGTTATGGCCGTCCTATACATTTTTAGAATATTTATCTGCATACTTCTACCAGTATAGACTGTTTGTCTCCAGATTAAAATAAACAAGCAAGCAAGTCTTAAAGGTCTATGATGCAAATTACTCCTTTTTTGAAATGGCAAACAGAAACCTCTGCCTATTTCAAATAAGCTAATAATCACCACATGTGACAGCGGAATACAAATTTCCCATGTTGGGCATCTTTTTTTTTTTTTTTAAGAATATGCATTATCCAGCTTTGAACTTCAAAGCTAGGGGACAGAGAGCATCCTCCATGCTGACTGGAAACAAAATGTCCTACTGCTATATGTGAATCTATATATTTGTGTCAGCATCCTGACCTGGCTCCACGATAATCCTAGCTTGATTTTTTTTTCCTGTGTGTGGCTGATAGCATCCTCTGAGTTGCTTGAAAGGAGTGTTTGTGACAGCTGGACACCTTTCTCATTTGAGCTTGAAATGTGGGAGGATTTTTGAAGCTCCATGGCTTGTTGGGAGACAGGGAGAGGAAAGGATAAGTGTTTGCAAAGAAGATAGTTGACAGGAAAATCAGTATTAGCCTCCCGGAAAGCATAGCCAGAAAATCCTATCCTCCTAGCTCTTAGAACTGAAATAGTGCAGAGGAAGGGAGGGAGGGAGGGAGAGAGAGAGAGAGAGAGAGAGAGAGAGAGAGAGAGAGAGAGAGAGAGAGAGAGAGAGAGAGAGAGAGAGAAAGTGATAAGGGCCTAGTATGTCATATCTTTTGAGAAGTAAGGGTGAAACACGTGAGACTTGAAAACAAGGATATAAAAGATAAAATTTCTGGTTCTGAACTGTGCTTCTGAGCTATTTCCTCATTTATTAAGTTGTTTAAATGCTCTTATTCATGCTTTGGCCTGGAGAGTATCAAGATCTATCTGCACCCCAATAAATTATAAGATACTGGTGACATACACACATTCTGCAATAATTGCATCATGGTAAATATGAAATATTTAGCTTTTAAATGCTGAGATGTAAGGATAAGAAAGGAGAGGGAAATTTTGATATAGCTATTTGAATTTCTATTCTCTAGAGAGAGAGAGAGAAAAGTGCCTCAGGTTTTTTTTTTTATATACATATAGGCACACTCGGAAAATTAATAATTTAATGCTCTAATATTAGCTGTCATCTAAGCTATGATAAAACTAATAATTTATCCAACTGAGATTCAACAAATGACACCTTTTTATTGCAGATAAGAGGCATTTTGTTAGATTTGTGGAACTGGATAGCTTCTTTTCCACTCATTTGCTTAATACTTTCTAGTCCTAACCCCACAGAACAAGTAGCCATTTCTGGAAGGACAGAATAACACAATTTATTCAGAAATCCTCTACAAAAATGTAATTCCTGAATCAATAATTACAATTAAGAGAGACAGCAATGACTCAAAGGGACAAAAACACAACAACAATATCAAAACAAAACAGGTTTTGCCTTTACAAATTTGCAAAGTACAGTATGTGTGCAAGTGCTTGTTGATTAGAATAGAATAAATAGAATACTTTATTTGGCCAAGTATGAGTAGATACACAAGGAATTTGTCTCTGCTGCAGAAGCTCTCAGTGTACATGGAAATTATCATCATCATCATCATCATCATCATCATCATCATCATCATCATCGGGGGGTGTAAAGAAGATAATAAGGATAAATGATAATACTACAGCCATACTACGTGGGGAATAGAATAGAATAGAATAGAATAAAATAGAATAGAATAGAATAGAATAGAATGCAGCATTGGAAGGGACCTTGGAGGTCTTCTTGTCAGTCCCTGCTCAGGCAGGAAACCCTGGCCTATACCATTTAAGACAAATGGTTGTCCAATCTCTTCTTAAAAACTTCCAGTGTTGGAGCATTTATAACTTCTGGAGGCAAGTTGTTCCACTGATTAATTGTTCTGAATGTCAGGAAATTTATCCTTAGTTCTAGGTTGCTTCTCTCCTTGATTAGTTTCCACCCATTGCTTCTTGTCCTGCCCTCAGGTGCTTTGGAGAATAGCTTGACCCCCTCTTCTTTGTGGCAGCCCCTGAGATATTGGAACACTGCTATCATGTCACCCCTAGTCCTTCTTTTCATTAAACTAGACATACCCTATTCCAGCAACCGTTCTTTATATGTTTTAGCCTCCAGTCCCCTAATCATATTGTTGCTCTTCTCTGCACTCTTTCTAGAGTCTCAACATCTTTTTTACATTGTGGCAACCAAAACTGGATGCAGTATTCCCAGTGTGGCCTTGCCAAGGCATTATAAAGTGGTATTATGCATAGACATTATATACATAGACATTAGTAAATATACATAGACATTAGACAGTACTATGAGAATAAGTTGTTCAGCAGTTTGATGGTGTGAGGGAACAATTGTCCCTGTGTCTATTTGTTTTTGGTACGTAATGCCCTATATGTCTATGGAGATTCTCAGTCATCCAAGTCATGGTTGTCCCAAAGGTGCATATCCAAGAGGCAACTGGACTTTCTGTTTTTTCTTTGAAGACTTTTCGCTTCTCATCCAAGAAGCTTAGAAGCTTCTTGGATGAGAAGCGAAACGTCTCCAAAGAAAAAACAGAAAGTCCAGTTGCCTCTTGAAAAAGCACCTTTGGGGTAACACCCTGTAGCATCATCATGAGAAACAGCTTATGACCAGGATGTGAGGGGTCTGCAGATATCTTCTCAGCCTACCTTCTGACCCACATAATATACAGGTTTCCTATGGAAGGCAGGCTAGTTGCAATTGTTTTTTCTGCAGTCCTAACCAGAGGTGGGTTCCTCCCGGTTTGGATCGGTTCGCCCGAACCGGTAGCAACCCACTGGTGACGTCACAGAGCCAGTTCAATCGGTGCCGGTCCGTGTACAGCGCCATCTTTTTTGGGGGGATTATTTTTTTTTGAAAAAAAAATTTGGGGGAAAATTTTTTTTCTTCTGCGCATGCGCAGAAGCCGAGTTTCTGGCACTGCGCATGCGTCACCATCTTGTTTTTGGCTTTTTGGGGAGGAATTTTTTTATTATTTCTGGCACTGCGCATGCACACGCGCACGAGGTGTGCCCACGCAGCATGGGAGGAAGCAAACCAGCAGCGAGGTAAGTTAGAACCCACCCCTGGTCCTAACTATCTGTTGAAGTTTGTACCTGTCCTGTTTGGTTGCTGTACCAAACCAAACAGTTATAGAAGTATAAATGACAGACTGAATAATTCCTCTGTAAAATTGTATCAACAGCTCCCAGAGCAATCTGACCTTCCTGAGTTGATGCAGAAAGAACATTCTTTGTTGTGTCTTTTTTATTATGGTTCTAATATTAAGTGTCCATTTCAAGTCCTGGGAAATTATAGAACCCAAAGACTTGAAGGACTATAATGCTGATATAATGCTCATACTGTTGATACTGTTTATTATTTCCATACACATACACAGGAGCTTCTGTCTTTCAGCAGTTGAAAATCCTTTGAACTAGAGAAGTTTCTTTCTGACTCCCAGGAAAGGATGTGTTTGCTTTAAATAAAAATATATTTGCATCTCCAAGCATTTTGATGCACCTCTTGTGCTTTTTCCTTTTGGGGTAAGCAGCATTATGCAAAGCCCAGGAAAAAAAAATTAAGCAATGGTAAGCCGACAAGAGATGACAAAAAGGAACAGTAAAAACTAGTTTACAGTAATGCCATTTATTAAACTACCTTTCTGTCCTTGAAAACGATCCTTGCTTTTATCACATCCATACAACATTTCATACATTCATGTTCCCATCAACTCCATTCAACACAACATTCTTGATCTTCACACACATCTCAACTGCAAAAAAATACATGGTGTTCATTCCAATCATATATTTGTTATGCAATTTAAATTCTCATTCCTTTTCTCTGTAGCCAAACCTTCTCAATGTATTTTGTACCTGTGACTCATTTTCGTATTCATTCCATATTTATACATTTATTAACTGCACATTGGTTTTTCACCCGTATCTTCTTGTTTTACTATGCATGACTCTTATGTAAACTGTTCCAGTGTCTTCTGAAGTTCCAAATTCACATTTCCATAAAACCAAATACAGTATTTTTCGGACTATAAGACGTGCCGGACAATAAGATGCACCTAAATTTACAGGAGGAAAACAAGAAAAAAGTTTTTGGCCTCCGCACATTGCGTTTTTGCCCTCCCAGGCCCCCAGAAGCACTCTGCAGTGCTCCGCACGGCCCGTTTTTGTCAAAAAAAACCCCGGACCCGTTTTCACCAAAAACTGGTCTGTTTTTGGGTTCCCAAGCCTTCCGCGCATCACGTTTTTGCCCTCCCCAGCCCCCAGAAGCACTCTGCAAGCCAAAAACGGGTGTGTTTTTGGAGAAAACGGGCCCATTTTTGGCAAAAATGGGATGTGCAGAGCACTGCAGAGTGCTTCTGGGGGCCTGGGAGGGCAAAAACGCGATGCGCGGAGGGCTTGGGAGCCCAAAGACAGGAGAAACAGGCCATGCGGAGCACTACAGAGTGCTTCTGGGGGCCGGGGTGGGCGAAAACGTGACACGCAGTGGGTTCGGGAGGCCAAAAAAGTCCATATGCGGTCTATAAGACGCACCTAAATTTTCACCCACTTTTTTGGGGGGGGGGGAAGGTGCGTCTTATACTCTGAAAAATACAGTAAGTGGCAGCTTGCTGTTATAATCAGCCATTTTTGCTCCCTTTGACATTCATTCTGTACAACATACCATATTGTATATTAGCCATATTTATTATTTATTTATTCATTTTGTATCCCATCTTTATTACTTTATATGCAACTCAATGCAGAGAACATATCTAATACTCTTTCCTGCTCCTATTTTATGCACAAAAACAATCCTGTGAGGTGGGTTCGCCTGATAGAGAGTGACTGGCGTAAAATCATCCAGCTGACTTTCATCCTAAGGATGAACTAGAACTCACCATCTCCTGGTTTCTAACCCAGTACCTTAACCATTACTCCAAACTCACTACTTTTACAAGTATTTGCACATCTTAAAAATTTGCCATCCATTTTCCCAGCTTCAATGAATATTCCTCCACGATATGCAAACTCTGAATTATCTTCTACCTGTTCTTTTTTGCTATTTATGCATAATTTGCCTTTGCTCCCTCTACTTCTCTATCAAATTCAACCACTTTGATCCTTGATATGTTACTGTTCTCATTCTCATCTCTTTATTACATGATACAATCTAACTATCAGTGATGCAATCATTTTGATTTTCAGACAACACTGCATGCACTATTGCACTGCATCCACTTTGACATCCCCAAAAACATTCTTTAGCATTCTTTAGCATGCATTCATTAATTCATTCATTCATTCATTCATTCATTCATTCATTCATTCATTCATTTATTCAATTTATTAACAAAAACAGATTATTCATCCCTGGTGCCATGGAGCCATGCTGGTGCAGTGGTTAGAATGCAGTATTGCAGGCTAACTCTGCTCACACTGCCAGGAGTTCGATCCTGACTGGCTCAAGGTTGACTCAGCCTTCTATCCTTCCAAAATGAGGACCCATATTGTTGCAGGAAATATGCTGACTCTGTTAACCGCTTAGAGAAGGCTGTAAAGCACTGTGAAGCGGTATATAAGTTTAAGTGCTATTGCTATTCCTATCCTTGTCTTCCTTCCTGCTTAATCTTTAATATTTCATTAACCATTCCATTTATTCTCATTCAAGCTTTACTCCTATCATATTTTTGTTGGGAGCAATGCCTTTGAGTCAATCTTGACTCTTAGCAACACATTCTGGAAAACATCCCTGCAGTTTTCTTGGCAAGATTTTGGAAGTGATTTGCCATTGCCTGCTTCCTAGGGCTGCCAGTGACTGGCCCAAGGTTACCCAGTTCGCTTTGCACACAACCAGAGCTCATGATCTCCCAGTTTCTAGCCTGATTCCTCTAAGCACTACACCAAACCAGCTCTCACTTCTACTGCATGACGTTGTCTTACTGTACCCAGCAACCAATTTTTAAACAATATTTTCAGTAAAGCATTCTGTAATTCAACCTACAGTATATCATACAGTAGCTCTAAATATTAGTAAGTTTTCCTCGTTACATCCATTCACTTCTCAATAACATGTCAAGTACTAAATTTTGGTCAGCCCACATTCATCTGGAACAAAAATTGCACCGCGCTTCCAAAATTTTGCTTGTCATCTTTTCTATTCAAACAGTCAGAAGTCAGCCAAACATCTTTGCAGGAACACTTATAGAAACTAATGCCCCTGCAGTATTTGCATTAACTTTCCTTTTGAATAAGCAGGGGTGTCAAACTCGATTTCATTGAGGGCTGCATCAGGGTTGTGTTTGACCTCTGGGGGCTGGGGTGGGTGTGGCTGGGGTGGGTGTGGCTGGGGTAGGTGTGGCCACGGTGGCCATGGCCAGCTCAACATCACTCATGTTGGGGGCACCTCTAGTGGCCAACTGCTAAGGCAGGACTTCCCTCAGACCCTCCCTCCCTCTCATTATAATCTATCTTCCTTCCTTCCTTCCTTCCTTCCTTCCTTCCTTCCTTCCTTCCTTCCTTCCTTCCTTCCTTCCTTCCTTCCTTCCTTCCTTCCTTCCTTCCTTCCTTTTCTTCTTTTTCCTTGCCTCTTCCTTCTCCTTTCTTCTTCCTTCCCCTCTTTCCTTCTTTTTCCTTCCTTGCTTTCTTCCCATGTTTCCTTCTTTTTCTTTTTCTTTGTCTTTTCTCTTTCCCTTTCTCCTTTCCTGTCCCTTCTTGGATGATCAAATGCAAAAGGGGAAACATTTCTCCTTTTGTTTTGTTTTGTTTTGTTTTGCTTTTAGTTTGTTTTGCTAGCCCTCTGCCACCGAAAATGGAGCCCAGGGGGACACGTGTGGCCCCCTGGGCCCCGTTTTCAGCCGTGATGGCCTCCTGCAGTCCTCTGCCAGTGAAAATGGAGCTTGGGGGGTGCACGTGACCCCTCCCGGGCCATTTTCAGGCGTGACAGCCTCCTGCAGCCCTCTGGGCTCCGTTTTTGCTGGTAGAGGGCTACAGGCAGCCGTCATGGCCGTCACAGCTGAAAACAGGGCCGGGGGGGGGGCTGAGCTCCATTTTTGCTGGCAGAGGCACAGCAGGCCAGTCCTTCCCTGTTTCCAGAGCAGCCCCGTGGGCCAGATCTAAGCACCCTGTGGGCCGGATCCAGCCTGTGGGCCTTGACTTTGACATCCCTGGTATAGAGGAACATTAAAAGCATTTTTTCAACCACCTGACATAGATTCATTCTTTATTGACATGTTAAACCAACTCTCTAATTAAACATAATGTTTCCCCAGTTATACCATCTGCACTTGCAGCCTTACCATTTTTCAACATCTCACAGAATTTGCTACATTCTTTTATTTAATATTTTGGAGACTAAGGTTTATCACATTTGTTTAAGTTTCACTTTTTGACAGGGTAGTATCATTTCCACACAAATCTTTTGTCAGAGTTTGTTGCAGAAAAATCAATTCCAGAAAGCACATACAGACAAACTGATTCAGCTGGATTCATTAACTTCTTTATATACATAAGAACAGATGAGTATTTACAATACCAGTAGCAGAGTTCTTCTTTAACGTAGCAGCAGTTACAAGCAGTTTCTAGTTCAGAGTTCAGAGCAGACAGAGTACAGAGTGGGCTGAGCCACGCCCAGCCTTCTAGCTTAAGTTTCAGTTTCAATTCTCTGCACAGACTCAGATGTGTTTAAGCTCTCATTGGCTGACTTAGTTGCTATGCCTATTCATTGGCTGACCTTGTTACCATGTCTCTCCCAGTTCATGAATATTTTAACATCTTTGAAATACTTTCCACCATTCCTTCACTTCAGTATCATTCCAAATCATCTCAAACCCCGCCCCCTTTTGTTTTGTTTTTTGTAATACATTCAACTCCTCAAGGCTCCTTGTTTGGCCCTCTTCACCTACTTCCCATTGTTGTTGTTGTTTTTAATTTTCTACCGACATTATTTTCATCCCCCCCCTCTTTTAATCTTAATAATTTCTTGTTCTCTTTGATTACATTATTTTCAATTATCTTTTTGTCTAAATAATAATTTTTCTCTTTCCATATATGTATCAGTAAAAATGAGGGAGATGACCTGAAGAGAAATAGGGAAGAAATTTTATATAAGCAAAGAAATATTATTTAAGTCCTGGGAAATAAGATTATATTTGGAAGAGACTCAGACAGGTTTCTCCCTGATCCACTGGAATATAGGTGAGAGGGAAAATAAGGCTCAACCAGGCCTGCAAATTTACATTATCATACCCTGTTTCAATAAAGTATAATTCTAGTCTTCCTGTGAAGTCTATTTCCTGATCCGGTCTACCCCAAATGGCTGACAGCAGTTGAGTACCAAGGTACCACTGTACCTTGTACAGTGGTACCTTGGTACTCAACTGCTTTGAAACTCATTGAAGTTGGTACTCAATGGATTTTGATGCGAAAATTTTGTCCTGATATTATTGTTTGTTAGTCAAAGCACAAGCTAGAACTTATCAATGTTGGTTGCCTTGTGACTCACTATATTATTCCTTTAAAAAAAATGTTTGGTACTCCTCATTTTTGGTACTCATCTCGCCTCCCAGAACCAATTAGCGATGAGGTACCACTGGATTTGATTTCCCCCCCCCTATTTTTCTCACCCATAGCCTCTTGCACAACATCATTCCACAACTTTTCCTTTTCATATTTCCTATTAGAGTCACACACTTATGTGGCACTTCCTATCATAACTTCATTTTCTTCCAAGCAGCTTCAATTTCTCTCTTTTTAACACATTTTTATTTATGTTGTTGGCAGATAATCTACCTTTCAAAACTTTTCCATACAAAGCTTATGTCTGCTCTTATTGCATTCATTCTATTTTTCCCCAAGATCCTCTCTTGATGCTACAAAAAAAGTCTGAACTTGTCATCAACCTTTTATCCTCCACTAATTTTCTCAGTCTTTCATCATCAACAATTACATTTATCATGCTTTGAGGTTTACATTTATCCTTTGCCAAGTTACATATGAATAAATCTATGCTAAAACCACATGCAGTATTTGAAAGAAACCTTTTTCTAAACATGCACTCTTCAGATAGTAAGCATTCCTAGCCATTGCTAGGTTTCTAAAGAACTCAGTCACTTATTCTGACTGTTTCATTCCAATTACCAATTTATATCACCTCTGGAATAATTCTTCCACTTGATTTCACTGATTCAGAATATGGCATAATTTCCCCAAAATGCATGTGCCTGATCTTTCCATAATAACATCCCCAAAATATAACATACAACATGGATTCCTATTTTCCTATATTTCCTCAACATCCTAGATGATATCAATTCTACCAACTTTCTACCATGCCTTTTCCTTCATAATTAAGCATACACCTTCCTACATGTATTAATCAACTGTAATCCACACCATCAGATGACCTTCATTCAGATCTAGTTTATTCTTCTTCTCAGATTTTTACAAACATTATTGATTGATTGATTGATTGAATGAATGAATGAATGAATGAATGAATGAATGAATGAATGAATGAATGAATGAATGAATGAATGAATGCAAATATATGTGTCCCAGGATAAGATTTAAGGATCCGATCTGGGTCAGTCTCTCTCACCACGTTCTGATGAGAGAGAAGTTCCCTGAGACTGGGATGATGATGATGATGATGATTTAATTTTAAGTCACCCATATCACTTGAATGACTCTAAGTGGTTTACAAGTTAAACCAGGAAAAAAAAACCTTGTATAACATGAACTTGTATAAAAAATTAAAAACAATTAAAAAAAAAATAAAATAAAAAATTCCTTCCTTCCTTCCTTCCTTCCTTCCTTCCTTCCTTCCTTCCTTCCTTCCTTCCTTCCTTCCTTCCTTCTCTTTTACCATTTACCTCTTTTGAATTCCAAGTCCATATGCCATGGTCATTTCATATGTCCCCATAAATAACTCTTCTGGCATTCATTGTAGCTTTGATCAGTCAAGATTTTAACATACTATTTTAGTGAGTTTTATAGCTAGATTATCAATCTTAGTGATACTTGTGTCACTCAAAGCAATCCTAGCTGATGGTAAAGACAGTATTGAGCAATTTTGGCATATTTTGGGCAGTATGCCACGAATTCAATAAAGTCAAGTTTAACCCCAAGCATGGATAAACCAGGATTGCTAATCTAGAGATTACTTTACAACCAACATATGGTTGCCCTCAGGCCACCAAGTAGGAGACTTATGCAGCATGCTGACACATATTTTGAATCAGTTTAATACACTGATTAAAGAACTGCTGTTATTAAATTAGCATCAAACTATATAGTTATTTAATTGCAGGGTTATATCTCCTATGGGGAAAAAAAGATTTCTTCAAGATTGAACTAATACTGAACTGAATTATTGCAATATTTTATTTGTAATACAAACATTTCAAATGAAAGAGAATACAGAATTGGTGTATGGTTGTTCCCATTTTTGTACATGTTACAGTTCTTTAATTGGCTGCAATTCCTGAGGATTCATTTGAAAGGCTTCTGCACAATTTAAATCCAGCCAATCAGGTATGGCCTAGTGAGCATGATTTCACAATATCACAGTGTCAGATGTGGTACTACTACAATGATGGCCCTGAATATTATTGTGAAGAGAGGGAAATAGGGAATATATCTTTGTCTTGTTACATTACATTACACTGATTTGTTCATTTTTTCCACTTCAACTGTATTTAATTTATTTTATGGTATAAGTGGGTTTCCCTCTCTCGCCATTTTATCTTCATAAAATAGAATAGATAAAAATATATTGACTGATGAAAGTAAACTAACTTGGACTGAATGGGGATTTTAACCTGGGTCTCCTCCACACCATCTTTGCACAAATAATATTATTAACTGCCTCAGAGTATGGATAGCAGTTGCTGATTTAAGTCAAGCTGTATAGTAGGATACAGGTCTTGTAAGCTGCATACTTTTCAATTAGAATTAACAGTTTTCTATAAACACATGTTACTGGGTTTGGGTTAAATCAGAAAACACCACCCAATCTCCCTTTCTATGAATATATTATCCATATTATTCCATTTATTTCTTATATCCTCTGACATAATTTTCATACAAAGTCCTCTTAACTTTAAGAAAAAAAATGGTTAAAAAAACTATTAAAAAGTTGGATGGAGGAAAGTAAGAAGATATGCTGGAGGGGAAAGTTACATTGAAGTGAAGGGTTGTAGAATGTCCCTCTTCAGATGTAATTAGACATGGTCTGGAAAAAAAAAAGAGAACAGGATTGAGGATGTTGGAGGCATAGATCTGTGTAACGTTAAGTTGCACAAAAGCCTAACATGTAATAGGAACAATAACAGTAGTATGTCTGGACTAATTTGCATTGTGACTTTGGGACCTATTTAGATTTTGGACCTTAGTTATGATCACTATGATTTATGAGAAGGGTACCCTGCTGATCTTTGGCTTAACCTTCTACCAGTTCTAGTCAGAACAGCCTTCAATAGTTCAGAGTATCTGAAGACTGCTAAATTGCATGTTTATAGTTTATTATATGAACATCCATTTGGATGGATGGATGGATGGATGGATGGATGGATGGATGGATGGATGGATGGATGGATTTATGGGACATACATACATGTGGTATCCACATTTAGAATTTCTTCTGAAAAGATTTTTATTTAAATATTATTTTTCCTCATTTTGAAATTTAAGACGAATATATTTCCTTTTTGTATATGTGTGAATGCATGCTTTTGAATTAGTGTTGATGGTCGACAACTACATGGTCTAGTCCTTTCAGTTTTCTTGGCTAGATTTTTGAAAGTACTTTGCCACTGCCATCTTCCTAAGGCTGAAGGAGGAGGACTTTCCAAAGATCACCCAACTGGCTTTGTGACTAAGGTGGGACTAGAACCCATAGGATCCTGGTTTCTATCTTGGTGTTTTAACCACTGCACCAAACTGGTTTTCAATATATTTCTTTACTGGCTGCGTTTTCATTCTGTATCCAAACAATGTATTTAGGTAAATAATTTGGATGGGTAGGTGAGTTAGTATCAATATGCATTGATTTGCAGGATAAATATTGACTTGTCTACCGGAGATGGCCGCACTTTTCCTCTATACTTACTTTGTCACTCAATAGGGTTGCAAACCGATCTGACAGGAGTCAATAATGCTTTGAATTCTAAAAAGTTTGATTTCAAGGAGCAATTTCCTATTCAGCGACTAGTGCAAGAAGCAGATAAGAACCCTTAACAAAATATAACAATTCATTTTATTTAACCTTGAGGGGAATTGACCTGTTTGGCAACAGCCTCAGCCTAAGGCACATACAATGTAATATTAAACCAATAGGGCCATTTCGGTTTCAAAAATGAGACTTGTATGACTGTATCTTTCTTATGCTTTACCAACGGGATTGGCAAGACATGCTGTAAAAATGCACAGAAAATGCCCCACTTATCCAGTCTGGCTATGCCGAAATGTGTAGCTTTTGGCGTAATGTAAGTGTAACTAGAGAGTAATGTCACCCACAATCCTGAGAATCTGTTCGCTCTCCATATGCATTTCTCTTGATAAACTCATGATAGATTATGGATAAGTAAATCTTAGAATGAGAGCCAGTTTGGTGCGGTGGTTAAGGCACCAGGCTAGAAAATGGAAGACCATGAGCTCTAGTCCTTACATAAGCATAAAGCCAGCTGGGTGACTTTGGGCCATTCTCTCTCTCTCTCTCTCTCTCTCTCTCTCTCTCTCTCTCTCTCTCTCTCTCTCTCTCTGCCCCAGGAAGCAAGCAAAGAAAAATCACTTCCGACATCTTGCCAAGAAAACTGCAAGGGCTTGTCCAGGCGATCGCCAGGAGTCAAAACTGACTCATAGACACCCAAACCCCTACAAATCCTAAAGTGCCACTTTCTATCATGTTTTACTACAAGGTATTTTGCTTTCCCTGTTTGATCCAAAAATGTTGGCAATGTTCCTGCCCTTAAGTTCATAGAGGCTTCACACTTATTTATCTTTTCATTGACTTTACAACCACAGGAAATGCCTTGGTGCCCTTTTAATAAAGACTTCCAGCTGTGTGTCCTCTCCCTTCTTTCCAGCTTGTTTAGAATGCAGATTAGTTTTTCCTTTCTGATAGTAGCACAAATTTATCTATTAGTCACTGTGAGCTGCAGGTTAGAAGAGGCCATTTTCTAGTCTCATTAGAATGTCACATTAATCCCGTTTCTGGTGATTGTCATGTTTTTCTTTGCTTTTTGGGCTAACAACCTGGACCTTGGAGCTATTTGCATAAAACTGCACAATTGGTTACACATGTTTATATTGGGTTTGATCTTTTTTTGCCTTTATGCTCTGCAGGATGGCAGACTGAATTAAAGGTCTTTCTTCTGAAAGAAAGGGGGAAAAAAACAACCTCTGGACAATTTTCTTCTACGTTTAGGTACCTGGTATGTTCTTGGCAATTGAGCTGATAGCTCCTGAACCTGCTAGTCTAAGCTACAAAGCAGTCTAGCTACAATGAAATGAAAGGGACAATTACTAGAACATAAACAAAAGAAAATTCATAACTGGTATGATGAAATACTTAATGCTTAACATAAGGAAGTAAGCTATTGTATGTCATCTCCACATAATCTGTTACAGCTTGATAGTGGGAGATTTGGGCCTATGATGGAGCAGATGAGTCTATTCCTGGGTCCGCATCAGAAACAACTATCATAACAACAACAAAAATGTGATGGATGTGTTTTAAAAAGCCAGCTTCCAAATGATATAAATACAAATTAGCTTCAAAATAATTACGATACAGGATTCTAGCACTTGGTTCATGGAATCATGGGACAGAATGTGGCTTGAAAACATGCCATCTATAATGTCTCTTGAAAATAGTCTCCCTGGAGATTTTGATTGTGTTCTTCTTCAGTTTGTGGCAGAATCATTGAAATAGAAAACTTTATTATTCTTGGTAATGTAGATGGTGGAGCCAGTAACACCTCTTCATGAATTCATGGTAGAGGCAAGATCTACATATAAATCATTACCAATTGTTTGGGATGGGCTCATTCAGAACAGAACAGAACAGAACAGAACAGAACAGAACATTTCATTGGCCAATTATGATTGGACACACAAGGAATTTCTCTCTGGTGCATAAGCTCTCAGTATATATACAAATAACAAAGTAATATAATCAGTGAACATACAAACATACAAACAAGATGTAGATACAAACAACAAGTGTACATATAAACAACAAGGTAATATAATTATAACATAGCAATAGGAGAAGGTAGTAGAAAAGATGAGAGTCTGTAGTTGCAATCTAAAAGTTGCAATCCAGCAAAGTACCTATGATACTATTTCTACAGTATGTGCGAATGTGTGAAGCAGACCTAAAGATGTGATTGAAAACAGGCTTGCTGGCTGTTTTTGAATTGTATTTCTAGGTTTAGATATACCCTTGGAATTCTGATGGGCTGAGGGACAGGCTCAAATTTAAACAGAAGAGTAGGAAAATATTTTGAATATTACAGAGAACCTTTTTAAAACATTACTTTAAAATGGGGTGGGATGGAAACCACTGGGGTAGCTCTAAGAAGGAACTGAAAGCTTTCTGGTATCCAAGTGGTCCAGAACCAGTGGTGGGCTGCTGCCGGTTCAGACCAGTTCGGGCGAACCGGTAGTTCCGACGATCAGTTGGCCCCGACCTGCCCCTGCGCTACCTGTCCTATATTTCCCTCTTTCTGGCTCAGCTGATTCACGCAGCACAGCTGATTTCTGTGCCTCCACTGTTCTACTTACCGGGGCTGCCTTAGAAGGTAAGAAGCTGAGCTTCAAATTGCTGTATTTTGAATGCTGCACGCAAGCGCGTTAGGCGTGATCACCGAACCAGTTGTTAAACTGGTTGCAGCCCACCACTACCCAGAACATTAAAGTCATAAAAATGTTCTGTGTTAATACTCTCTGATTATTATGATCTTGTGTTTAACCAGACTGGAGAAGTGAGATATATGAAAATATCCAAATTTGTGTGCTTAATTTTTGTTCCATTTCTTGAAAAGAACATCATAGCAATTGCATCACCATGTTATTCAGAACAGTGGAAAAAACACACAGAAAGAATACCCAAACACTGATTGGCTTGTTTGTTTTCATTTTTAAAACTATTTCATTTCTTATACACAGAACCTCCCTCTTTTTGTATTAACAACCCCCCCTCCCTGCTTTAATTATTATTTTAGGGATTTTGTTATTTAAAAAAAAATCACAAAAAGAGACAATATGCTAAAAATATGCAGTGAACAAATATCATCTGTACAGACTGGAAGAGAACCTTCATAAATTAACCTTATTAGTGCATTACTGTAAGCGAATGCCAAAAAAGCTCCTAATTTGCATTAAGATAGATTTTTCAGGTTGGCTGCATGATTTAATTAAAGAAAAGATTAAGAATCATTAAACAAGCTGCTCTACCTTGCAATAACAGAATTCATATCTGATTCAGGTTAACGAAAACACAGATGGTGATTCTGTAACTGTTGAGTTGCTGTAACAGAATGAAAATGATTCCATTAGTTCTCTGGAAATGTGAGGGAATTTGAAAATTAGTATGCAGATACATTGTATAGTGCTAGACAGCTTGGTCTGCTTGGATCATCACTGATTACTCTTTGTTTGGGTTGGCAACACTGAACTTAATAAATGAAAAAAAATGTTCCAGTATACCACAGTTGGAAACTGTTCAAGGTTGAAATAGGTGTGCAGACTTACAAGAAGGGAGAGCTAAGTAAACAAATGTCAATCATTTGGGGACTGGCAACAATTCCCCGCCCCCCATGAGGACGTCTGTTCTTTAGAAACAGAGTGTCATCGTACTGAAACACACACACACACACACACGCACATCCACATCCCTGCACACAGGCAATATAGGCACTGTCCCTGTAGTCACATTCATACAGCATTTATTGCTGCAAATGTATTTTCCATGTGTTGAATCAACCAGGAGGTCTCTCTTCTCAAAAGAAATGCAAAATGGAATCACAAAAATAGAACCAGCCCCGTGGGGAAACACAAACACGCACACTTTACTTACGCTTACAGTGCAAGATGTAATTTATGAAACCAACTCCCCGGCATTGGGAGGTCTAGCTATCGGATCCTGTCAAAGTAAAGCTCTATCATCCCTAACTATTGGCCCTGCTTGGTGATGGGATTTGCAGTGCAACATAAGGCCTTGGACGGTTATTAGTAAATGCCAGGCCTGGATATATTAGATCCATGTGCTGGGTTGTCATATATACTGAAATGGACTCAACACATAGACAAGATCAAGCCTTCAGAGTTTCAGGTGTTTCAGTAGCTACAACGCAAAACCAAAAAGTGGGGGATAGTGATGATTATCATACATTTTACTTTATTCCTTTATTAGATTTAATATAGCTGTTTCATCGGTGAGACCAGGGGTGAAATCAGGCAGGTTCTGACAGGTTCTGGAGAACCGGTAGTGGAAATTTTTAGTAGTTCGGAGAACCAGCAAATACCACCGCCCCAGGAGTGGGGAGGGAATGGGGATTTTGCAGTATCCTTCCCTTGGAGTGGGGTGGGAATGGAGATTTTGCAGTATCCTTCCCCTGCCACACCCACCAAGCCACGCCCACCAAGCCACACCACGCCCACCAAGCCACACCCACATAACCGGTAGTAAAATAAATTGAATTTCACCACTGGGTGAGACCATTGCTGATATCAGATGTTCTGCCTGATAGATCACTGGATGCAAGTGCACAAATATGAAGCGGAGGTCTAAAGGCAAGCTTGGAGTAATACCTTTGTCCAATCTAATCTCCTACCTGGAAGTTGCATGTCTGAGCGTCTCTACTTTATCACCAGATTATCCCTGATTGATTGTGCTGGGAATTTCAGTCCCCGTATTTGAGGATGGAATTGTGTTTAGCTCTTGAATTCATGACGGTCATAGGCTTCTTCCTGTTGATAATTGGTCCAACTCACACATGTTGGCCATACAGTGGTTTGACTTTGTCCGCTATTTGAGAGCATTCCTTGTTACAGCAAGTAGATGCAAGAAATGAAGCACTAAACGAGATACCTGGAGCACCAGTAAATAAGATTGAGCAAAGGTGCATGTCCAGGTTAGGACCTGCACTGTAGCAATAATAATAGTGAATAATTAATACTTTACTCTTATTGTATCAGCAGTTGTTTAAGCTGGCCACTATTCTGTTCAGGAAGGAGAGGGAGGAAAATAGCAATAGCACTTAGACTTATATACCGCTTCACAAAGCTTCACAGCCTTCTCTAAGCGGTTTACAGTGTGAGCATATTGCTTCCAACAATCTGTGTCCTCATTTTACCGACCTCGGAAGGATGGAAGGATGAGTCAACCTTGAGCCAGTGAGAATTGAACTGCCAAACTGCTGGCAGCCAGCAGTCAGCAGAAGTAGCCTGCAGTACTGCATTCTGGCCACTGCGCCACCACGGCTCTAGGTCCCTAAAACCCACTGTGACTTGTCTGCAATGTATCTTGTTGATAAAATCACCCATATTTTCTCTTGATTAGATGAACGAGTGAAATCATCTGTCATTCATTACAACATGTAGAATCTGGAGATCTCAACAGGCTTCTCTGTAAAATCAACATCGGTTGTAGCAGATTAGTTTGTGAACTGGATAAGGAAATTTATGGTAGAGAAATAATATTTGGTTTTTAGTATTTTAATATTTTGTTTTAATTTATTTTATAATTGTCCACCATCTAGAAACACTTGTTTAAAATGGGTGGCCATAGAAATTAAATGTATATATGTATGTATATATGTATGTATGCATGGATCCATCCATCCATCCATCCATCCATCCATCCATCCATCCATCCATCCATCAATAAAAGCTGAGAAGTCATTATGAAAGTATTCCAGGGCCTGCTAGGTATCAAAACTGAAACCAATATATAGTGGCCTATTTTCACTCCTCTTTCTCAAATCATACTATGCAAGGGGCTGGAAGCTCTTTTTTGGGGGGCAGGAATCCAGGATTGAGCTGTCTCTTGTTTTGGTAATGGTTAGATATGATATTAGATTGTTATAATCGGTCTGGGTAAGTACTAAAGTTCATACCATCTGGATCCATGCCTCTTCTGACTTATTTGGTCAGTTAGATTCAAGACGTAGCTAATACGTCTTTAAGGAAGGGAGTGTTTTTTGGCCTTGTTGTGTGTTCCGTCCTGAAGAAGCCATCTCTTGATCTGACTATGTTGGATATCTTGTCTTTTTAGGGAAGGATTTTATGAAAGTGGTAAGGTAACAGTTGCAGAGAGTTCTAAATGAAGTGAATTATCTGCATGTCTTCCAGTCCAGTTTTAGACTGACATGTGAGGGAAATATCATTGGTTGGTTCTGTGAGAGGATTTGGACAGAAAGAACATGGATCTCTGGATCTCTACTTGATCTTCAGTGGTGTTTCAATACTATTGACCATGCTATCCTTTTGGAGGACTGAGGTTTGGTGGCTATATTTTACACATGGCTATGGCAGGGCTCACTTTTCTCCCTCATATTGTTTCCCTCAGCATGAAACTGCTGGGGAAGGTCCATCAGTTTGAGTGAGGTATCATCTGAATTTTGAAAATATCCAGCTCCATCCATCCATCCATCCATCCATCCATCCATCCATCCACTTACCTACCTACCCACCACTTCAGGGCAGGAGTCCTCATCTGGTATTTGAAGGCTATGAGAGTCTGAATAAACTTCACCTATTCATGTCTGAAAAGGCAAATATTAAATTCTAGCAACACTCCATTTTGTCTCCTACAGTGGCTCTGAATAGGGCTGTATTTCCACTGGAAAAGTAGAACTGTGATATTCAAAAAAAATTGTTTTAGATTACTGCTCAAGCTGCACGTCAAGGCCATAACCAGAAAAGCTTCCACCTAGCTTCAGCTAATGTGCCACTTGTGGCCTTATTTAGATCAGGTTGCTTTGGCAAAAATTACTCATGCCCTTACCTCCTTAGCCACCTCAAGAATGGATGAATGCAATGTTTTTTTTTTTTCCCCATTTCTGGATGCCTTTGAAATTGCTACCTAGAAATTTCAGTTAGTGCAGAATGCAGCGTCTGCTCACTTGTTTGTGGGTGGGAGTCATTTCAGCAATACAATATTCACATTATTAGACACTGAGCTGGTTGTCAGTATATTTACAAGTACAATTCAAAGTGTTGGTCACAAGCTTTTTATGAGTTGGATCCTTGTACCATAGCTGCAAAACCATCTTCTTTGAGTTGAATCTTTATGACCTTTACATGGAAGCCAGGAAGGGATGCTATAGATCCATGGGAGTTAGAGAAACAAAGTTTGTTTGATGATGTCCATTCCTTATTATGCACTAGCTTGTCCCCAGAGGTTAGGAGAGCATCCTCTTCACTTACTTTCAAGAGAGCATTGAAAAAGGGTTCATTCGGGCAGTGTTCAGACTTTAAAATACCATTGCATTGGGCCAGGCATTAGTTTCAGTTTGATTTTTAATTTATGTATTTATTTCTGAAATTAACATCTCATCCCAATCCTGATGGACTCTAGGCTGTTAAAAACAAGATCAAGCATTCAGTAGAAAAAAAAATAGAAAATAAGTTAAAACCATGCAGACAAGGCAGCAAAGTGGATAATTATGGTCAAAAGCATTTTTTTTTAAAAAAAATAGCTTTAATAGCTTTGACTTGTTTGCAAAAAATAACCAATGTTGGAACCATAAGTACATATGGTGGCAAATATTCCTAATAGTGAGGCCCCTACTGAGCAAATCTGTCATCTGGCCTATAATCCCTTGAAAGAGAGAAACCACAAGGGGCCCTCTCTAGATGTCCAAATTGGACAGGCAGATTCTGATTTGCTAAGGCAGTACCTAACATAGCCTGGTGCTGCTGCACTGTAGAGGATTTTAAAAGCACACAGTAACAAGCACTTTGAACTGGATCCAGAAGTATATTGGTAATCAATGGAGTGACTTCAGGATTTGAATGCTCCAGCCACTAATCTGGCTAACCTAACAGCAGCTTCTGAGTCTTGTCCAAAGGAAGCTTATAGTATTTTTTTTTTAAAAGGATGATGGCTATCAGGCAGAATATCACACTTTATTACAAAAAAGAGCTTTATTGTGCAAATATGATAAAGTATTCTGTATGTTCACATACTGAGCGCAAGGGGTTTTTATGTGTGTCATTTTTAAAACTTTATCTCTTCATATTTCTAAGGACATGTTTATATATCATATTTTAACTGGATTCCTTTAAATCAGATTTCAGTATTTAACATCTTTCGCTGCCCAAGCACTCAAATTCTTCACTTCAGTTCAGCAAGTTCTGTTCTTCCTCTTCCCTGATCGTCCAGCACTGGCTAACACTTTCTTGACTCTTTTGATTGCTTTATAACTTAGTCAGGGATGAAATTCAAAAATTTTCCCTACCGGTTCTGTGGGCGTGGCTTGGTGGGCATGGCAGGGGAAGGATACTGCAAAATCCCCATTCCCTCCCCACTCCTGGGGGAAGGATACTGCAAAATTTCCATTCCCACCCCACTCTGGGGCCAGCCAGAGTTGCTATTTGCCGGTTCTCTGAACTACTCAAAATTTCCACTACCGGTTCTCCAGAACCTGTCAGAACCTGCTGAATTTCACCCCTGAACTTAGTCTTTTATTACTTTACAATCTCTCATCTCTCTTTTTGTCTCCTCTCCTCCTCCTAACAAAAGGCTGGGAAAAATAGCAACTCTGCCTCCCTTTCTCTCACAGGTCACCTTTTTGCTGGAAAAACAGAGTCATTTCATCTGCTGTTTGCTGATTACAGCTACTACACACCTTTCTCATCCACGCAGCCCCAACAGCCATCTACTTTCCTCAGCTCATCATGTCATGCTCTTTCTCCTGGAAGTGCCTATGATTTATGGGCTATGTGACTTTCCACTTTCTCTTTTTTCTCTTTAGCAGTCTCCAATTTATATGACAATGCTCTTATAGCCAGCCATCCCATCTCTGACCAAGAGTTCTCTTCAGTGTTAGCTCTCAACTGTTGATACTTTTTATGTGCATGTCCAACCTTCCAGGAAGGTGCTTATCTACATGCCATGGTCCTATCCTCCCGGTGGGAGATGCTAATAAGTGTCTAATAAGTTTGGCAAAGATGATGACTTTGGCAAAGGATAATGGCTGGATGAGACTTGTTCAGGTTAGTGGAGCCAAGTGGATGTCCTTTAAAGAAGAGGCAGACTACCACCTCTTTAACAGCTAGCAGAACTATCTCTACACTGAAGAAAGAATTATCTACCACCCAAACCCAAAAGCTAGAATCCAGTGCAGAGCAAATCTGAATGACTTTAACTGCTAGATGCACAGCATATTCCTCACAGCAACCATATAGGTCAGTGATGGCGAACCTTTTCAGCACTCGTGCAGAAACATCATGTGCATGCGCGCTCATCGGGGCCGTGCTCCAGAAAAGCCAAACTTCCGGGTTTTAGCGTGCATGCGTGCCCGACAATCAGCTGGCCGGCGTGCATGCGCAGGCCGGTTTTTGGCACTGCCACGCACGCGAAGGGATCACGCTCTGTAAAAGCCGAACTTCCGGGTTCTGGCATGCATGTGCACCTGACAATCAGCTGGCCGGCACATATGGACAGGCCTGTTTTCAGCACTGCTGCGCACGCGAAGGGATCGCTCTCCGGAAAAGCTGAACTTCCGGGTTCTGGTGCACATGCGCACCCGACAATCAGCTGGCTGGCACGCATGCACACACCGGTTTTCGGCACTGTTGCATGCGCGAAGGACAGCTGATCATCACTTTGGGCACACATGCACGCCAGAAACCCGGAAGACAAACAGGCAAGGCCGCACGTGCCAAGCGACATGGCTTCGCGTGCCACTTTGAGCACACGTGCCATAGGTTTGCCATCACGGATATAGGTGAATCCTAGAATTAGCAGGACTGCTGGACAACTATCTGTATACATAATAATGGTGCAGAAATAATTACAATTTGCTGTCCTACCTTGCGGTAGGTTCTGATAGAAACTCTAGCTTGTGTTCAATCATCTTCACTCTTTGTTGTTCACCAGCAGTGCTTGAGATGTCTCTTCACCCTCTTCAACTCCCTTAGCTTTTTTATAAACCACAGAGAACTCCATGGGCCTGGAGAGGCTGCTGGAGATCCATCCAGTCAATGTCCCAGTTGTTCTCTCATTCCAGTGGCCACCAATGCTTCAGCTAGTGTAGCAGACCTTTCAGATCAACTCCAAGCTCCCTCTGGAATCCAACTGGGACCAGTTTTTGGGGGAGGGCCAATCAAATAGGCCTAGTCTCCCCACAGAAGAGGAGGGTGCCAGAGAATTGGAGGCTCATCAGGGAGTGACCTGAATATGACAGGGGAGAAAATCAATGTCTCCCCAAATCTATAACACTCTGACATGGGGTTTGCTGCAACACCAAACCCCATTCAGATGTATGACTACTGTTAATGTGTCATGCCCTGAGCTACCCCACCCCCAGAGAAGACAAGTTGAAGGGCCCCAAGGCCACGAGCCTGGAGTATTCTTTTGCCACCCAACCTAGCCACAGAGCCAAGAAGGTCAGATAAAGAGGCTTACTATGTAACAGGGAGGCTGGTACAATAACAATAGTCCCAACTAATCTCTCTTATAGCCCAGTTTCACAACTAGGGTCTCACACCTGGCAATCTATGGAACAGTGCCACTGGATGCCTTCTAAGTATTTTGGATGACCACTGCCACCCCACCATCCCTTTCCTGGGGTCTTTACTGGTGCTACACCAAAAACCCAGCTGGCCACATCTCAAAAGTGGAACACCCCACTATCCCAGCCATGACTCAGTAATACACATTAGCCTTCTTATCAACTACCAACTCATGAATGAAGGTGGCCTTATGATAGATAGACCTGGCATTTAGCAGCATCAGCTGACAACCCAGGGCCTGGAAGGTCTTCCATCTGGGATCCAGGAATAAGCTTCAGGCTTTAACTCTAGAGATACTTTAGAATTATGAATGTTTGTTTGTTATTAATTGATGAAAATTTACATGGCCATTCAATTCACTTTCAGTGACTCTAGGCAGCTTACTATAATGTTAGATTATAGATGTAGAGAGATACCTTGAAATTATAGATATTGGGCACCAGCATATTCTTAATAAAATATTACAGCAATGTTCTGTAATATTGAGGATAGGTAGGAAAGGAATGAATGAAAACATATTCTCCAAAAATTGGAAAAAAAAATCACAAATTTGCCCCAAATATTTATTAATTGCTAATAGCCCACAGTGGTAATGATTTATATACTTATTCTTCCTATAGAGTTCTGTCATTTTTTTCCTAATGATAGAAATATAAATATGAATAGTCTGGCACCTGTTAGTGATGGAGAAATTAATGCTATCAAAAGTTTTTCAATGGATTATGAGATGTACATTTTATATTTGGATATAAACTCTCCATTATCACAGGATTTTACAAATGTACAGAATTATGAAGTAGTCCAAGGATTTTAAAACATTGTCTTCTTTGTTATTTCGTTGTACCATAAAAGTAAAAGGTATTTTGAGATGCTGGGGTAGAACTATGAATGACATTGTCCCTGACACTTCTACCTATAAGTCCATGACAGCAGACATCTTTTATTCTCTCCATTCAATTCCTGGAAGCAAGATCATGTGATCACTAAGCACCATGTCCATTTATTTCCTTTTTATAAAGTAATAGTGAATAAACGGTGTGTCCTTGTCTCTCCTTTTAACCTAAGAAAAGGAAAAGGAAGAAGAAATCATGTTAACTCTAAATGACACAACTTCAAACGCCATCTTCTTCTATCAGTTAGAAATAATTATGAATTTTTAGTTAGTACTCATTAAGTTGAAATGGTTAAAAAGTAATCCCCCCCCCCCCGTCTTACATTTCTTTATTCATTTTACCAGCCACTGAATTACAAAGCAGAGATTCCATTCTCTTTTGCTCAACGGTGGGGTCTTCCTGAAACCGGCAAGCCACCTCACCCTTCCTATTTGAGTCAAAACATGATTCTCCTTCATGTTTTCATGAATGTCCTTCACATTTAACTATCAAAGAAAAGAGAGAGAAAAGAGTGGCAGATATGGCCCTGCCATTCCACATTCTGCTCTCAATAAGATTAGCTTTATAAAATACATACGGCATTTAATTTTAAACATTTTATTCCATTCTTCCAATGGAAGAATAGACAGTCTTTTTAAACTTGAGAGCCTCCCCACTTTCCATATTGAGGGGGTGGGGACTGGTGTTTTATGGGTACAAAATATTTCTCAGGTACATGCAAGCCCCTCACCCTAATTTGGAAACCAGAGAAGCTCTCAAGGTTGACAAGATTGTTTACCCATGGAGTACGCTGCTGTACATATGTGCTGTCACACCACAACTCTCTCCTAAAGATCTACTACAAAATGTTGGAGAAAGAATTCCTCTCTTTAATGCTTAGATGTCTGATGGGAATCCTACTTCTTGTTCTAGTACCTATTCTGACCCAGCCTTCGCAACAGGGGTGGGTTCTAAATTTTTTACTACTGGTTCTGTGGGCGTGGCTTATTTTGTGGGTGGGGTTTGATGGTCATGTGACTGAGTGGGCATGGCCAACTTGACATCACTCACACCCACACCCACTCACATGACCCCCCACCAAGCCACACCCAAAGGAAAAGGTAGGAAAATTTCCCCTCCTTTAGCGGCCCCACCCCGCCCCATCCCCTGCCCCATCTGCCACCCCCAAATTGCACCCCACGGCGAGACGCGCATCTTACCGGAGACTGGCAACTCCTTCGCGTCTCTCAGCCATTGCGTGCAGGGCGAGAAGTTATTAATTGCCTCGCACTCACGAGAAGTTTTTTTACTTTGCAAGGTTTTTTGAGCTTCAGTCGCTCCCAGTGCCCAGGGGCATCACGGCCCACTCCACTAGGAGTGCGGCCACTACCGCTGCTTGGGCTTCTCAGGCGTCTGTGGAGGAGATCTGCCGGGCGGCAACCTCCCGCCCCATCTGCCACCCCCAAATTGTGCCCCACTGCGAGACGCGCATCTCTTCCACCCCACCCACCACCCACTCCGCTTCCCTTTTACCTTTCTTTAATGCGCCCTGCTTCCCTCCCCAAACCTCGGGAGGTGGCCACTCCCATCCTCGAGGCCTGTGGAGGAAGAAGCCTCCACGCCACAAAGCCCTCATGGCAGCAGGAGGGGGAAAAGAAAAAAAAGGCTCAGCCTCTGAAGCCTCTCGAGGGAGACGTCCTTGTATGTGTGTGTGGCGATGCTGTGAGGAGACCCAGGCGAAGGGAGCCTGGGAAACCACGCCGGCTGCAAAGCGATCGGCCCCTTTCCTTCTGCTGCTGCCGCCACCACCGCCACCACCTCTGCCTCTTCCTTCTCTCTGCTAACAGAAGTCAGAGAGGAAAAGGCAGTTGCTTCACCAGGCATTTCTCCATGTTTCCATCCCAAGTCAGCCACAGCCGCCTCCAATCTGCTTTTGGGAAGACGATTCTTGTGGCAGGATGCTCCTCGATGTGCGGAGGCAGGAGGCGGTGGTTTCATTTGCTGCCTGCGAGCTGCGGGTGGTGAGCAGCAGAGCAAGTAAGCCAGCGATCTGCCGGCTGCCTCTAATCTGCAGTTTACTCGTGAGCATGTTTACTCATGATCATGGTGCTCACGAGTAAACTGCAGATTAGAGGCAGCCGGCAGATCGCTGGCTTACTCGCTCTGCTGCTCGCCACCCGCAGCTCACAGGCAGCAAATGAAACTGCTGCCTCCTGCCTCCGCGCATCGAGGAGCATCCTGCCACAAGCATCACCTTCCCAACAGCAGATGGGAGGCAGCTGCGGCTGACTTGGGATGGAAACGCGGAGAAACACTCGGCAAAGCAACTGCCTTTTCCTCTCCGACTTCTGTTAGCAGAGAGAAGGAAGAGGCAGAGGCGGCGGCGGTGGCAGTGGAAGGAAAGGGGCCAATTGCTTCGCAGCCAGCATGGTTTCCCAGGCTCCCCTCACCTGGCTCTCCTCACAGCGCTGACACACACACACACAAGGATGTCTCCCTCGAGAGGCTTCAGAGGCCGAGCCTTTTTTTTCTTTCCCCTCCTGCCGCTGTGAGGGCTTTGCGGCATGGAGGCTTCTTCCTCCACAGGCTGCGAGGATGGGAGCGGCTGCCTCCCGAGGTTTGGGGAGGGAAGCGGGGCGCATTCAAGAAAGGTAAAAGGGAAGCGGGGTGGGGTGTGGGTGGGGTGGGAGAGATGCGCGTCTCGCAGTGGGGCACAATTTGGGGGTGGCAGATGGGGTGGGAGGGCCGTGAGACGTGCATCTTACCGGAGACTGGCAGCTCCGGGTCGTCTCTCAGCCGTTGCATGCAGGGAAAAACCTTGCAAAGTAAAGAAAAACTTCTCATGACTGCGAGGCAATTAACAACTTCTCGCCCTCGCAAGAAGTTTTTCTTTACTTTGCAAGGTCTTTCCCTGCACGCAACGGCTGAGAGACACGACCGGGGACCAGTTCAGGGGTGTGGCCAGCCAGAGATCACTACTGGTTTGGGGAACCACGCCAAATTTCTGCTAACGGTTCTCCCAAACCGGTCCGAACCAGCAGCAACCCACCACTGCTTCGCAAGTAATGATAAGCCTCTTACTACTTTCAAAACAGGGCAGGAACAGTCTTTTATTCACGTGGATAAACAAAAACCAAACGTAATTAGTCTCAACAAACCTGGTTCTGGCCAAGGAATGCAAACTGCTTGTTGTATACTAGAAAATGAATGGTTGTCTGTGATATCCAGCCACTCCCAAACCTCTACTATTTATTTCCCAGCCAGGGAGGGGCTGGCTAGTGTGTACGTCTGCTTTTCCCTGAGAACCGGCTTATTGCTTTCCTTTGCTCTCCTCTCTTCTCTATGCATACACGCATCTGAGATGAGCCCCACCTGTTCCTCCCCCTCACTCAGCTCAGGCCCCGAAGACAGCTGGCTCTCCCCCTTGGGGGAGGACGGAAGGCCCTGGCTCTTCCTCTGTCTCTGATGCTGTTTCCTTATCAGAGCTTTCCAAAGGCTCCGAAGTTGGCCCAGGCTCTCCCTCCACCTCCTCCTCGTCTGACTCTGCTGCTAGCTCTGCTGGCAGCCAATGGACCACAACAGTACCAAGAATGGTGGTGAGAAATGAACTTTGCTTTTCTTGTAGTTCCCTCCCCACCCATAACAGATGTCTGTGTGAAAAAAAGTAGACTTCAAGGACAAATGAGGCCACAGGTTTCTGTTCCACACACTACTACTGGGACTTCATAAGAATAGGTTGAATTGAGAGAGGCCAATTTTTCATCCTTAGGATATGTTTCTGAATAAGAGATGTCAATCCAGATTGACATCAAGCAGTGTTCTTAGCCTCAATATAGTTTTACAACTTTTCACAAAGTCCTATTGGACCAATATAAGAGATAATTTCATCCCTCCTGCTAGATGTTTAGTTTGTTGCTTTTCCCTTTTGGATTCTTGCTTAAGGCTGACAGCTTTCCAATGCGATTTTATTTTATATTATTTATGGTTATAAATATCAATACTTTTGTGTATAGTTTGCTATATGATTGGTGTCTGCTTTTCCATTTCTCCTGCTGCTGTACAAGTTGTTTCAGAACTATTTAAATGTAAAGGCTCATATAGAAGGAAAATCCAAATGAAAATTGATCATTAAAATGAAATAAATGGATAGCGACATAGACTATTGAGATGGCAATTCATGTTTAATTTATTGTTTATTGACCAGGAAAATACATGCACACATACATGTATACATAAAGACACACACACACACACACCCTACCTGCATAATTTTTGTATTTTGGATATATAAAAGGACAATGGGAAATTGTGTATTGTGCAATTTAAAGACTGCACTTTTTCTGCTATGCACTGCAACAGGTAGTAAGGGAAAAGAAAAATGAGAGCCATTTTCCCATGCCCCCTGTTGGTATCCTGTGTAAGACAGTATAACTGAAATAGCAGTAGCAATAGCACTAGACATATATTGCTTTATAGCCCTCTCTAAGCAGTTTACACAGTCAGCATATTGCCCCTAACAATCTGGGTCCCCATTTTATCGACCTTTATCGAAATATGCTAGACATATTTACTACACTATACAAACATAACTCATCATGCTACTCTACTTTGATGACAATAATAGCACATTTATAAAGTGTATAATCTTGGGATACAGAAGATTCCCCCTCTCATACTTTTGTGTGCAAACATTAGGATTCTTTTGAATCTTCCCAGCTCTGAAATATACAGTAGAATTGCCAGCATTATTTTCTGTTGTAATACTTAACTACAGATTTGATCAATTGGGGAAGGAGCTCCTTCTCCTTCTTCTCCTCCCCCTCCTCCCTTTCTCTCTTCCTTCCTTCTTGTTTCTCCTCCTCCTCCTCCATTTTAACTTCCTTGTGTTATGTGGTTGGGCTATGGTAAAGCACAGAGGTGGGTTTCAGCAGGTTCTGACCAGTTCTGGAGAACCGGTAGTGGAAATTTTGAGTAGTTTGGAGAACCAGTAAATACCACCTCTGACTGGCCCCGCCCCCATCTATTCTCTGCCTCCCGAGTCCCAGCTGATCGGAAGGAAATGGGATTTTGCAGTAACCTTCCCCTGGAGTGGGGAGGGAATGGAGATTTTGCAGTATCCTTCCCCTGCCACGCCCACCAAGCCACACCCACCAAGCCACGCCCACAGAACCTGTAGCAAAAAAAATTGAAGCCCACCACTGGTAAAGCATTCAGAAAACAAATGCTTTTAAAGTTTGGCATGAGAGAAGCCCTCATTCTCAATATGAAAGGAGCTGAATAGTTCAGAAGGCTTCTTTAGCTATTCAAACGCTGTTTCTTGCAATTGTGTGGGCATACCTATCTGATTCACCTTGTGGGCATTCCCAGTGGAAATGTATCCTTTTCAGTTCAATCCCCATGAGCTGTTTCTCTGGAACTTTTTCAGTAGCAATGTTCTTGATGCTTCTAAGGAAAGTCCCGTCATTGAGGAACATTTGGAGAAATGCCCTTCCCTTTGAGAAATCTGGAGACATCAGCAATCCAATTTGCCTCTTGGATGTTTGATGGAATATTTCAGTAGGCCATTGGTGCTGAGCTTTGGTAAAGAGTATTTCACCTGATGTCTGTGCCTTTGTTGCAACTAAACATGAACAAATAATCCTTGAAAGCAGTGGTCAAAAAGGCATCGTGTTTCATACTGCTGCAATTACTTTTAATTGTGTTTTGATTGTTCATCATGTTACTTGTTTGAGATGAGCTACCAAAATTAAATAAAAAAATAATTCAGGATGCTTCGGTGACTGCCTTCAAAGTACCTAAAAGTGGCTGTGTTAGCAATAGGCACATTTTACTGATTCCTCCATACTGCCAGTGCAAAAAGCTATTTAATTAAAGAGTCTGCATTCTTCCTTCCACTCCTAAGTTCTCCTTTGCTGTCTTTAATTGTGCCATCCATTTGGTTACACCGTGGTATATTTTATTTCATTTCTCCCCCCAGAGTATTCAGGAAGGCCAGGATTAAAGTTGGGCTGTCAAAAGATGTAACTCAGCATCTTCCCGTGGCCAGTGGCTTGGAGCCAGGTCTGTTGACTCAGGGCTTTGTACTATCCAGGGGAGAGAATTTGATTCTTCAGCAGCATCTAATCAGTTTAAAATAAATCTGGAAGATGTTACTAAACGACTAGATGAGTTCCAGGCCACAGCCACTTCAGCACACAAAGGACTGAGGGATTTAGTTTGAGAAGTAAATTGAAAATGTGGAGACAACACTTGACAGCTTCAACACGATTACAGCTGTGAATAACAAGAAGTGCACTACTGTTCTAGAAATCAAATTACAGGTACCTGGCAAATGATGTTCAGAGATACCTTGGCTCTGGGAGAGAGAGATAGACTCAAGAGTACAGATTCCCAGCACAGATAATTTGCTCTTCTAAGCACTTCTGATGTTTTAAGACAAGCATCTTTAAGAGCAGACAATTGCAAAGAAAACAATAGCATAATACACTTCAAAGACGATACGGAATGATGATACATCGGTGTACAAACAAGTTCCAGTCCCGCTCCTCGGTCTGTCATAATCTCAGATTCCCCATTTTTCTTTTGTAGTGGTTTAATGCACAGGAGTCCTTATGCATGTGGGAACTCTGAAAGGAATCCACACTGATTAGGCTTTAAAGAAAACATATGCAAGGCCTACTTTTTGAGTTACTGTGGTGAGGTTTAGGCTGGGCTAATTCCATGAAGGCACCTATGGGGGAAAAGAGCTACAATCATACATCCACATAAAATATGGACTTTGTAATAATTATAGCAGTGTTTCAAAAAAAAAAATTAGAAGGTTAGAAGTGATGATCAAGAAAATGTTGTGTTTGTCATTATATCAAGCCAACCGGTTCCTCCCAGTTTAAGCAAGGTTCTGTTTCCATCTCTAAACGGGGGAGGAGAGTGTTGAGTCAATCTGAATTAAGTTGAACCACATTTATACAGACACTTTTTATCTCTTCTTCCTCCCCAACCTCTTTCGTGAGCATCTTCCCACTTTTTCCCACCTGTCTAGTTCGCATTGCTATGATTGTACAGCGGCCTCAGGATGGATGGGATAGTGTGGAAAGAAGTGAAAAACAGAGTAAAATCTCAACAGAAATAAACACTTTGAGAATACAGGATATGTTATAGGAAATGTTGGCCAAATGGATGGGTGAATGAGTTGTAAGTGCATTGTAATCGAAAATGGAAATGACCAGGGGTACAGATTTGAAGATAGCAGGTTATAGGAGCAGTCAAACTTCTTATTCCATCAAGTACCACTTTTCAACTCCAGCTGGAATCATCAGCACTTTATCCTAAGTACAATGGGCAATATCTCACTTTCTCTGTATTTATTTGGAAACTTGGGTGTAATAGTGTGGAATTTAGCTGAGTATTCTACCTGCCTTCATAGTTGCTTGAGATACAACCCCTTCATTAAATTAGTTGGAAACTTGATATTGTGTGATTTCTCAGTTCAGAACATGGTAGATGGTGAGAGGACACTCATGAAGAAATATTAGCAACATATTCCATCATTGTTAATCATACATTTGCATAAAGGCACACAAAAATAAGTTGATTTGAATATCAACAGCACAATAATTATACTAAACGTGATGCCATTTTGGGCCAAATAGAATCAAACCTCCAGTATTTTTTGTTTCAATCAATTTCATTGCTCATCACTCAAGAAAACTGACCAAAACTTTGAATCAGTTGCCTGTCAACTCCATTTTCCTGGTTTGGCTTGGCTTATTTATTTATTTATTTATTTTATAAAATTTATATGCCGCCCAACTCCCGAAGGACTCTGGGCGGCTTACATCATAAAAAATAAAACATATAAAAACAATTTAAAAAAGAAAGGGGAAAAAAAACAAAACCCCAACTATATTTAAAATAAAACATTCACACAACCATGCATGGGCCAATCAGAACAACTATTGGCCCCAGGCCTGCCGGAAAAGCCAGGTCTTAAGGGCTTTACGGAAGGCCAGTAAGGTGGGGGTAGTACGGATCTCGGGGGGAAGTTGGTTCCACAGAGTCGGAGCGGCTACAGAGAAGGCCCTCCCCCGTGGTCCTGCCAGCCAACACTGTCTGGCCGACGGGACCTGAAGAAGGCCAACCCTGTGCGACCTCACTGGTCG
>QLTV01002850.1:3506915-3527293 GCA_003457575.1 Thermophis baileyi | reverse complement strand
TCTCTCTCTCTCTCTCTCTCTCTCTCTCTCTCTCTCTCTCTCTCTCTCTCTCTCTCTCTCTCTCTCTCTCTCTCTCTCTCTCTCTCTCTCTCTCTGTCCTGTCCTGTCCTCCATTTCCATGAGAGGGAAATGATTACACATGCATTATAACTTTATGACAAAAGAAAGTGACGTAGGTACTTGCATCAGACATTGTGATACAAGTACTAAGTTGCATACTTGGTGCAATTATGTCATGATGCATCTACTGTCTACCTGATGTCTGAAATGTGAGGTTATATCATTTATAACCAACAATCTTGGAAACTACAAAACCCACGGAGCCTGGGATATAACTATGAATGGTCAATGAGGTTTGATCTGAAAACATTGCAGAGACATATAACTTTGATGTCTGTATTTTGGACAAATATCCTGAAGAACTTCCTTCCCAGATCTCCCGAGGCATAGGATGCTACCATAGAAGCAATCAAAGTGCCAATATTGGGGGAAAGAATCACACTGAACTAGTTTGAAATACTTTTCCAGCTATGCATGAACTTTTAGAAGTAGTCATTACTTGATTTCTAATAAAGCAATGCATTATGAGCTGTTGGTAGGAGATATAGTCAATCACCTCTGGGGTGATTGGAAGAGCTGGGCCTGCCTACTGAATGCAAAGTGTATCTTTTTAAAGATAAGGACTTTTCCATTAAATACATGATTTGATCTCTTCAAGGAAAATTTGGATTCTGAACTCAGCATTGCTCAGAGTGCTATTTTTAAATGACTGGATTTTCTACATGTTCTCTTCCTTGTAATACATACTGCAGAAGACATAATTGCTTGATTTTTTAAAAAAAGTATTTCTCTTTTTGGCAGATGGAGATATAAAACATGTTATTTGAAAGAGAGGTTTGATATTCAATATTAGTTTAGCTTCAGTGAAACTAAGCATGTTAATAATAAATCTATCAAATTAAAAATTAATCTTTTGCTCCAAGTCACATTTGTTTGACAGCTAAGCAACCAATAGGATTTTGTGTGTGCTACAGAGAGACAGAATAATGATGGGATTATGCAAGGAAAGAATATATAAAAACCGTGCATGCATGTGCAATTTAGTGAAGAGCTTTGAATCTTTTTCAAGATCATAAGCCTATTTATACACAGGTAAGTAATACTATAGACGTTACTTCTAAGTATGACATTATTGTGTACTCTTATTTTTTCTTACACTTCTTCAGTTTTTCCAGCAGGGAAAAAAAAAACCTAATAGCTAATTAACAACAAAACAAAGGAAGTCTGTCTATAAGTACTTACCTTGAAATCAAATGAAGAAGACAACCAATACTAACAACTAATCTGTCCTCCGAGGCAAGGCCATCTTCTAAGTTGCAATCAGACAGCAAATGTAGCTAAGAAGCCGTCAGAAACCATCATGTGACTGGGGGCTGAAAACTAATTAATCTCCATAAAGCTGTAACTGAGGCAGGCAAGATGACTTGAAATCTGATTATATGGTTGCATTTAAAAGGGCAAGATAGATGCCTGAATTTTTTAACCACCTGAGCCTTTCATGTCACTCTGACCCTTCTGGAAATAGTAATAATAATAATGTGAAATGATCCACACTGTGAAAACTCCCCTCCATATAGTGTGAAGTTCCAACTGCCTAGCCTATGTACATTTAGGCCTACGGTTTAAAATTAAGAAGAAGCTTGAAATAATTGCAGATTTCATTGGGGATTCATCATTCAGATACTTTTGATGAAGCTTTGCAATTAATGGAAGATGCTGGATATCTCTCTTGTATATCTCTATTATATATTATATATCTATTGTCTCACAACTTGAGAAACTGAGGAATTGAAAGTGAAAGCGCCAATTGGGATATGCAAAGAAACAGTAGAATGGTCAGGAGAATAACAGACAAATGTTTGTTTCAGGTAGTTAGAAATGCAAAAGCAATATGCAGGATCTACACAAATTAAACTCCACCCAAGAAAGCCCTTGGGGTTTCTATGTCTTTGGTCCAAACATTGCACATACCATTTGTTCTGAGAAATAATTATAAAAAGAATGTATCTATTTGCAGAGTTTGTGTGTTAAAAGAGATTTCTGTATGAAAGCTTACATTGTGAAGTTTTATGTTTTAAAAAAATACACCCAGGAAAAAGTTATGTAACAAAATCATATCAGGGAAATTTGCATTAAAATTGTTAAATTGTACAAAAAAATAATTGTATAAAAAATAATTCTCTTAGGAAACTAAGAAAAAAAAATCAGATGAATATTCTATAACAAAGTCTTGTCCAACCTAACACAGGAATTGTTGAGTCAATGCAAACAAAAACAAAAATGCACACCAAGTTAAAAATGAGTCATATATTTTGTGCTTAAAGGTTTAAGATACCATAGATATATTTTTTTAAAATATTATCTTATTAAAAGGTGTATATTAGTGAGGGCTGTGGCAGTCTATTTGTATGTGTGAATATCATTAATTACAGCTGCATCTAGTATGCATAATTTAGCACTTTATGGATTTGCCCAAATATCCAAATTGAATGTCACAAAATTTCTTACAAGTGCTGTGGTCTGTGTCCCAAAGATTAGATGGGATCATAGCCTGGATAGGTGTGCTTTTTTTTTTAACCTACATAATTGTACTAAAAATTGGCAGGCATCTTGCTTATGATCTCTTGGAGCATATTTGTCTTCCGCAAAGGAACTCATGACAGAATAAGAATAAAAGAATAACAGAGTTGGAAGGCACCTTCGAGGTCTTGTAGTCCAACCCCCTGCTCAAGCAGGAGACCCTACACCACTGCAGACAAATGGTTGTCCCATGCTGGCAAAGCATAGAGAAAACATAGAGAATAGCAATAGCACTTAGATTTATATACGGATTCACAGTGCTTTACAGCCCTCTCTTAAGAGGTTTACGGAGTCAGCATATTGCCCCCAACAACCTGGGTCCTCATTTTACCAACCTCGGAAGGATCGAAGGCTGAGTCAACCTTGAGCCTGGTGAGAAACAAACTGTTGACAGTCAGCAGAATTAATTTGCAGTACTGCATTCTAACCACTGCACCACCATGGCTCTTCTGAATGTTGTCCAAATGCTGGCAAAGCATAGAGAAAACAGGATATTAGACACCAAATATTCAGAACAGTTATCAAGAGTTTCTAAGATCTTCTTCTCTATTACTCAAGTATAGGACCATATTACTCAAGTATAGGACACAGTTTCAGAGTCATGGCAGGTGGTCCAATATCTGAGTCAAGGCGGAGTTTCAATATGCCCTGACAATGAGGGAGGTATGCTCATTTTTTGGTCTGATGATGAAGCTGAATTGCAGGGTATGCCTTCATCATTGCTTGTTGTTCTTGTTGTTAGTTGCGAAGTCGTGTCTGACCCATCGCGACCCCATGGACAACGTTCCTCCAGGCCTTACTGTCCTCTACCATCCCCCGGAGTCCATTTAAGCTCACGCCGACTGCTTCAGTGACTCCATCCAGCCACCTCATTCTCTATCATCTCCTTCTTCTTTTGCCCTCAATCGTTCCCAGCATTAGGCTCTTCTCCACTGAGTCCTTCCTTCTCATTAGGTGGCCAAAGTATTTGAGTTTAATCTTCAGGATCTGGCCTTCTAAAGAGCTCAATTCTTTGGCACTCAGCCTTTATTATGGTCCAACTTTCACAGCCATACATTGCAACTGGGAAAACCATAGCCTTGACTATATGCACTTTTGTTGGCAGGGTGATGTCTCTGCTTTTTAGTATGCTGTCTAGATTTGCCATAACTTTCCTCCCCAGGAGCAAGCATCTTTTAATTTCTTGGCTGCAGTCCCCATCTGCGGTGATCTTGGAGCCCAGGAAAATAAAATCTGTCACTACCTCCATTTCTTCCCCATCTATTTGCCAGGAATTGAGAGGGCCAGATCATCATTGCTTATCTTCTTCTTAAAGGCAACTTTTTTTTGTCTTTAGAGCTACATCAACATAGATTTAAATCGAGCCTATTTAAATATGTGCATATTTAAAGATACCCAGAGAGGGTAAGTCAGCCCAGAGGAGAGAGATACCAATGTACTGCATGCATGTTTCTGTGTGAGCGTGTAGCTAGCTATTGAAACCGTGGGCCATGTGAATGGCATGCTTTGTGCATTATCCCACACAGCACAGGATGTTCTGGCACTCTGCATCTCACGTATGCGATTCTAAATCTTTCGGGTGTCAGAGGTTGGCCAGAAAGCAAAAAATGTGTTAAACAAAAGTGCTACTATTGGGAGTGTCATTTTTAAAGAAATGTTTTATGGATTCCACATTTTATTGAAACAATTATGCCATATATGGTCAATGCTACGAGTGTCCCCCTCTTTAGCTTAACATTCCAAACAGCATCCTTCCCAGCCTTTTGGGATTGTATCCCAACACTGAAACATTCCTCCTCAAACTTAATTCTCATTTGTCCCAATACCAGTGCTGACCTTACATATATAGCATGTTTTGCATTATACTGCTTGATATCATCGCAATGAAATTGAAAGCTGAGCTCTCAAGATTTTTTTTAAACACGATAAACCAAGGTCCTACTATGATTGAAATCTACAGAGTAATGTTGATAGCCATGGTGGCGCAGTGGTTAGAATGCAGTACTGCAGGCTAACTCACTGCTCACTCCAGGAGTTCAATTCTGACTGGTTCAAGGTTGACTCATCCTTTCATCCTTTCGAGGTCGGTAAAATAAGGACCCAGATTGTTGGGGGGCAATATGCTGACTCTGTAAGCCTCTTAGGGGTGTAAAGCAGGGGTGGGTTCCTCCCGGTTCGGACCGGTTCTCCCAAACTGGTAGTGGCCCGCTGGTGACGTCACGATGACGTCACCAAACCGGATCGGTAGGTGCCGGTCCATGGGGGCCGCCATCTTTTTTTTTATTTTTTTTTATTTTTTTTAATTTTGTTTTTTTATTTTTGTTTATTTATTTTTTTCCTTCTGAGCATGCGCAGAAGCTGACTTCCGGCACTGTGCATGTGGTCGCCATCTTTTTTTTGGGGCTTTTTAAAATTATTTATTTTGGATTTTTTGTTACTGTGCATGCGCGCGCGCGCGCCCACAAGGCGTTCCCATGAGGTGCACCCACGAGGCGCGCCCACACGGTGCGGGAGGGAACAAACCGGCAGTGAGGTAAGTTGGCACCCACCCCTGGTGTAAAGCACTGTGAAGTGGTATACAGTATATAAGTCTAAGTGCTATTGCTACAGCAGTGTAATCACACAATGGGACTATTTTTTTAATATGTAGCATGGTACATCACATGTTGACTCAGACATGTGTTCCAGGGATCACAATGCCACTTATTATCTCATTAGGGCATACAAAAGCAGCTACTTACTCTTAATCAGTTTAAAAAAATATTCTGTATCATGCAATATGAAAGTGTGTATGTATGCACAACTGCACATGGATGTCTTTGTTTTAAAATGAAAGCTTTAACATGTAGAACAAAAAATACATTAAAAATGCATGCGGATGTACAATTTATTTAAATACAGATGATTACGAATTATTACCAACATAGAATGGAACCTACTGTATGTAAACCAAAGAGTGACAGCAGCTTTTGTTTAGAAAACCATGTGTTACAATAGTTAAAATGTAAATTCTGAATCTTAAGAAATACACACGTGTAAGCCACCTATTTAACATATTAAGCTTTTGATTTGCCACAGTATTCTTTTCCCACACCTTTTCTCCTATGCTTTGTCTCAACCAATGCACTTGGGCCACAATGAAAATAAACTCGCCGAGTTCTCTGTAACAGGAGACAAGCTTTTACACACTTCTGCACCACGGGGAAGGCTCCTGGGATACCTACAGAGAAAAGGCATGCCCACTGAGCATGCCCAGACTATTAAAACAAATTGACATGTTAATACTGACAGAGAAAAGAGCACCAGAGAGTTTGCTAAATTACTGCTCAGTCAGGCACTAGGAATTCCTGAGTGGCCCATCCTTGAGCAAAACCTGCATCGAGAGGGGTGTGGGAGGAAAACAGGGAGGAAAATTGAAACTTTATTGTCAAATGCTGTAAAACAAACAAAACCTGAAGGGATGCCACGTTTGTAATACACCTAGTCATAAATCATATGGATTTTAATCATACCTGCCACATCAACCAGCATTCCCTTGAGAAATTCTTTTTCTTTTCTGCTTCCCTCCTTCGCTCGCTTTCAATTATCTGGAAGCTGTTTCATGTGTTTACTTATTTATCTAAAGTTCACCTACTGCATGCGTGCACAGATTGTCTCTCGGGGATAGGGAGCAGGGAGAACATACGAAGAGGTGGCAAGAGCAGAGGCACCAAGGCTACAAAAGCAAAACAAAAGAGATGAAATGTTGCCAGGCCTGGATGACAAGGAAGGGGAGGGCGGAAAGCAATTAAGCAATTAAGAGGCATCCTGTGCAGTGCCCAATTATCACATTGTCCTCTGACCACCTACACTTTAGATGCTAGGTAGGCTGGCAGGATGACAAACCTAAACCCAAGATGCTCTCTGAGAAATGCAATGTTGCATGCTCCTTGTACATGCACTTCTTCTCCCCCCCCACATATATACAGAAGCCAGAATTTGATTAGCTATAGTTTTTCCCCCTCTAAAAGTCCAGATAATGCTAGAAGCAAGATAGCCGGGCTTGATTCTCTGAAATTCTAATGGACTTTTCCCATGCACTGGTCTTTATTAGGAACAAACTTAAATGGGGGGAGGGGAGGAGGGGAGAGCATTGCAAATTCTTGCAAGGCATGCAGGCAGGGAATGCAGCATCTGCAGAGCTCCAATGTGTTGTGCATGGCTGATGGGAAGGAAAGGTACCCCCCTGAGTATCTCCTCTGAGCTATGAATAACTGGTGGTACCAAGCAGTATCTGCTGATAAAAAAAAATAGCATGTTTGCTTAGCTGCTTCCATCATCACCAGGCCTAGTTGCTGTTCCTCAGGGTGAAACAGGAATCCATGTAAACCTCCCAGGAGGACAAAAAAGGTTAAACACCACTCCCCCTTGATTTGCTTCTAGGAGTAGGGAGGAGTCCTGATCCCATCATACTTAGCTAGCTAACTGGAGTTAGCTGATGTGAGTTGGCACAGTGCAAAAAAATCCAACACAAGGGGAAAAAAATCCAACACAAGGTTGAAAGGGAATGGAGACTGCTTAAATGATTGAATTTGGAGGCTGCCAAACTCCAAAATGCATCTGTGTGGCTTCCAATTTATAACAAAAGAACCATACAATAATTTAAATATCTGAACAACAATATCCCATATAGCAAAACACTATCTTATCATAAGCGGAGCATCAGCAATATTATTTATACCACCACTTATTTATTAAACGACACCACAACATCTGATAATTCATGTGGTAAAGACTTATGTGAACTGCATAAATTTCAGATGTGACACTCTGGATCCTGGCAAACTGTAACTCACAGCAATTCCATGGCCAATGATGAGGACTGGTAGAACCTGGGACTCCAGCAGTTGGGTATACAGTTAGGAGTTCCATGCTGATGACATCCAATTATATCTTTCAATCTCAGTCTGGCAAAGTGAGGCTGATGAGTTATATCCCAGCACCTGGAGGTTGGGCAACCTCTGATTCAATCCACTAACCTAGAGTGAGGATGGTTGTTGGGGCCAAATAGATCTGGGCATATTCCATCTTTAACCTTGGATGGGGTTGCACTTCTCCATTCAAAGGTGGTTCTAAATCTGAGGACGCTCTTGAGCTCCTGCTCAAAAGCAGATGGCAATTGTGGTAATTTCCATAGTAACACCATGGCTCCACTATTACAATGTGCTCTACATGGGGCTGCCCTTGAAGATCATTCAAAAGTTTCATCTAGTCCAGAATGCAGCAGTGCGAGCAGTAATGTGTGCATGTGATATCTCTGCCTTGTGAGCTGTATTGGTTTCCAGTTTGCTTCCTGGTGCAATTCAAGGTGCTGGTTATGGCCTATAGAGGCCTACATGGATTACAACCTGGTTATGCAAGAGATTATCTATCTCCCATCCTATCAGCCTGACCAGTTCAATCTGACAGACTTGCCACCTCTGGGTTTTCAATTATATGTCATCTATCAAAATTCCAGAGTTGCAGCACCTGCCTTCCGGAATGAGATTCTTCCTGATATCAATATGTTGGAATTCCAAAAAGCCTTAAAGATTTTTGTTCTCCAGGCCTTGGGTTGGGCTACTTGGGTCTCCTGCTGGATTGTGGGTAGATGTGGTTGACCTAATTCACTATTGGGTCTGTTACTCTTTTAAAAGTATTTTCTAAGAGCCACGGTGGTGCAGTGGTTAGAATGCAGTACTGCAGGCTACTTCTGCTGCCTGCCGGCTGCCTGCAATTTGGCACTTTGAATCTCACCGGCTCAAGGTTGACTCAGCCTTCCATCCTTCTGAGGTTGGTAAAATGAGGACCCAGATTGTTGGGGGCAATATGCTGATTCTGCAAACCGCTTAGAGAGGGCTGTAAAGCACTGTGAAGCAGTGTCTAAGTGCTATTGCTATTCTGTTTTTATGCTGCCAATTTTCTTGTGCACATCCAGACTTGATTGGCATCAGGTGATGTCTGAACTGAATTAATTAAATTAATCCCTTTGGAGATGTGGGGGACCAAGACCCAGAAAGTCCCACATTTTATTTCAGGTAGATGCGTCGTATGTGGATGTAAGCATGCTTCCGTCATTCACATTCAAAACATTATAATCATTGCAGGATGTCAGCCTGTAGACATCATCCCCTGCACCTAACACACAACTAAACAATCTTAGATTACAGGAATGAATGCAGCTTCCCCAAACCTTGAGCGCAGTGCCAGAATCCCTTCAAAGTTGCTGCCAAACTGTAATTTTGAATGTGAGTGAATGCATTACACATGGCTTTTAATCATATTAGCTGGATTGGATTTGATATTGATTTGGACTTTGTCCTGGCCCTGCCTTATTTTTGGAACATGCCTCCCCACACGCACGTTTGCTATTTTCTTTCAAAGTTCTCTTAGTGGAGTTGTTTGTTTTTTTTTGAGGTTACTTTCAGGTTGGTGGTAGGAGAAGGACTACTGCTGGAAGTGCTGAATTGATTTTTTTTACCCCTGTCTATATGATTGGCTACTCAAATATCCCAAAGAGAACAAGCATCCTGGGAAGAATTCCTTCTGGATGTCTTCCCTTGGGATCAGAGTGAAGCATTGGGACTCTGAAAGATGACAGATTGTGAGTGAAATCCTTGTGTGATGGAAGAGGAGACATTTACATACCTCTTGGGAAAATATATGCCTCAAGGGAATTTCACTAAAATTCTTTCTTTCTTCTGAAAGAAATTTCAAAATTAAATTCTCCTTCATTAAACCAGGTAAAAAATTGGTACTTAAAAAAAAACAAAAACCCTAGGGTTTTCATTTCCCTTCTGTCAATATCAGATGGCCTCGGCTACAATTACTAGATCTCTATCCTTAGCAGACAAAGGCAGTGTCCTAACCCCATTTCTCATATTTCTTTTTCAAAAAGCAAAAGTTTGATCCTTTGCATGTTCTCCCTGGGGTATCACCTGATTCTTTGCCAGGACAAGATGATGTGCAGGACCCCAAAAGAGGAAGGCTCTTTGCATAACCTTTTCAGGTACTACTTTGTGTGTGTGGATATAAATTCAGATTATTTGCTTTCCAGCTGTTCATTCTCATCGTCTGTCAATATGATAAGGATCTGTTGAATCAATTTTCACCAGGAAGTATAGGAGAACCCCCTTCCCAATTCCTTGCAGTCCAGATCATAGCTGCAGAAATCCTGGCCCGCGTGGATATTCGCCACAGAGCCTGGAAATTCTAGAAGGTGTGGTTGCAACACATTTGGAACCAATAGACTTCTAGTATAACTTATTAGCCAGTATAAACATATCTGACTCAGCAGGCTTACCCCTAAGTATGCTGTTGAACTTGCTGATTGGGTTCACGCATCATGCTAAACCAGCTCTCCTCAACCTAAAGGCCTTTTAGATGTGTGGGTTTTAATTTCCCAACCAGCACTGCTAAGAATTTTATGGGATGAAGTCCAAATACATAGAAGTGACCCCAGTGCTTTGTTTGATTTTGCCTCCAGCTATTATAGGAACCCAGGCTGTGCCTTTTGGAAACTGTGATTTTAGGTTAACCCAGCCTATGCTGATTTAGTCAACAAAACATGGGTAACAAACCATGATTTGAGCATAAGTTCAAGTGCTTCACCGTACATTCTGATAAACAGTTTCCTGCTGAATTGGACTCCTGGCCCATTTAGTCTCACAGTCTGTTCTCACAATGGTCAACCAACTGCACAAGGAAGCCTCCTTCTCACTCAGCAGATGGCCATCAGAGGCAGTCACCCTGTCATTAAGGCTAAATAAGAAAGGAGATACATGCTTTTGAGACAGAAATTCAATTCACTTGCTTCTGAGTAAATAAATATAGGATTGAAGTATCAAATCTTTAAGAAAATCAATGGCCATACCCTTGCATTCTCTACTTTTGGATCTGTAATCATGACAAAAAATGGCATTAAAAATTAAGAGGAAGAGGAAGGGGAAGGGGAAGATTACCTGTTGAGTTTTTGGAGATTTAGAGAGATTTATAGTGCATTTGATAATAAGATTCGGATATGTTTTTTTTTTAATTACAATACTTTAATTATTATTTCTGCACATGTTTAAAACTACATGTACCACAGAGTGTACCGTTCGATTAAAAGAACATCTAGACACCTCTCTAGTTTGGGACACCCATAGAAATTAAAAGGATCACAGGGAGTTTGACATTTTGCAAAATGAAGGAATAATTAGTGCACCATATTGGGTTTTTCCCTTTTTAAAAAGATTGCTCAAGCAACCCTTCTGTGGCTTAGCTGGAAACAAAATTTAGGCCCTGTTTCTATTGTATTTGTTCAGAAAAAGATAATAAATAAAAACAAATCATAATTAACTCTCTCATTACCTAGGGTGGAACTTTGACTTCTGCTATTTCTGGGGGAACATGTATTCCTGAGTTACAATGCCCCAACATTGCATTAATTGTAGGTGACATTATACAAACACATTATGTGCACTTCCATTCACATATACGTAGCTCGGACAACTCATGCAGATCCAAACCGATTGGATTTTTAGTATCTAAGGCAAACTTTAAAGTACAGAGCTTCAGCTGAGGAGCATGGGCAGGATTCAAACTTTAGAAGAAGCTCAGTGAAAATTGGGAATTTATGTGTGTCTTTATTTTCTGGAACAGCTCCACTATTTCTCTCCCCTCATCTACTACCAAATATCATGCCTCTTCTTCACACAGTACATTTAGAAATAAGCAATGAAACCCCATCTCCATCATTCTGGATTTTCAAGGTGGTGCCAGTGCATGGAAAAAGCATTCCTTGGTTCAAAATCTTACCACACCATTATATGAGAGCCTTGGATGACAAACACACCATAGGGGGGAAAAAAGAGATATAGGACTCCATCCCACCAACCAGCTTTCCAATTCACTTATTATTTCCCAACAACATACATATTTTGTTATGTTTTTCTTGACAGAGGATAACCATTTGGGGACCCTCCAATTTCACACTCTTTTTTCATGAAGAAGTACAGAAATATTTTTTGTCATTCTAAACAAGGACATGGGAACTTGCTCTTAGCACAACTAGCTTAAGAGTGTATTTTTACAATACTATGTTCTCATTCTTCATGTGTGTGTGTGTGTGTGTGTGTGTGCGCACACGCGCATGCGTGTGCACACATGTCTTCAAGTGTGTGTTGATTCCTGGCAACTTCCTGGGCTAGTTAGTCCCTGCAGTTTTCTTGGCAATAATTTTCAGAAGTGGTTTGCCATTACCTGCTTCTTAGGACTAAGAATAACAAGCCCAGGGTCACCAACTTGGCTTTGTGCCCATGGTGGGACTAAAATTTATGGTCTCCTGGTTTCTAGCTTGGTGTTTTAACCTCTACAACAAATGCTCTGTCTCTCTAGCTCACTCTCGTTTTCCTTACAAATGAGTTATCAGAGTTGTAATGACTTACATATCCTCCTGTACTATACTATCCTGACCTTTTTAGTATGCTAAATTTTGAAAGCCTGACAAGCCTACCTTTGCTTTGCAGGTTAGTAGGACTGTCATGCAAATTGAAGAACAGAGAAGACAAGTGAGCGGAGATTCACGGGCATGCTCTCAAGTTGCTTTGTGTTTTAAATAATTGAGCATCAACCTGTCACTTGCATTTCTCTTAAGCACTCCATTCTTCTTTTCCTGGCACCCAGATAGCAGGGACCTAAAAAAAAATCCATGTAGTTTCAAGATGTAATAAAATGGCATATAAGCTTACAGCTCAGAACTGAAGAGCCTTTTAAAAGACACCCTATGTGATAAAGGTAATTGCCTACAGCAGCTTGTCTGGAGTTTATGGGAAGCATAGTCCAAAACTGTATTAAGCCATTAGACTGCCTAATTGTGTTCTAGAGAATTAAATGTTTCCAGAACAATTCTAGAATACTGTTGCCAACATTTGAGGGAATCCAGGAAATGATCTTTTAGCAAGCTTTAATTTAATCTAGGTCAGGATTATATGTATTACCAACTCTAGGTAAAACTATAATGTGAGTTGTCAATTTTTGAATAATGTACAAACCCTTTCCTTGTGGCTTGTACACTCTCATTTCTGATGGGTATGCAAAATTATTTTTCAGACTGAGAGTCATGCTTGTTCTTGGAGTAGTAACAGAGATGGACAACCAAATGGTTGGAATTAAGAAAAGCAATATGAAATTGATCTTGTGCCATTAACTTTTTGCCAGCTCTTAGCAACCGCTACCACATGGATTGATTTCTCCATGATCGTACGTTCCTAACCAGGTCTTTCAAATCTTCACGTGTGTGTCCCTCTTGCACGAGGAACTTTGATTACGCACTGCCACAAAGATTTGGGTTTCATGGATTTCCTATGCAACCTAGTGACTAAATCTGTAAAGGTTGGTGAACTGTACCAATGCACTGCTGGTGTCTCTCTCTCTCTCTCTCTCTCTCTCCCCCTCCCTCCTTCCCTCCCTCCCTCCCTCCCTCCCATAATTCTAAGAGCCAGTTTTGTAGAATGGCTAACATACTGGTCTAGAAACTGGGAGGCTGTGAGTTCTAGTTCTCCAATTGGCATGAATGCTGGTGGGTACCTTTGGGCAGCCCAACCCACCTCACAGAGTTCTTGGTGTGGAAAAACAGCAGGTGGGAACATAAAGTATGTATGTTGCCTTGATCTGGCCAAAAATAAAGGTAGGATACAAATTATTTATTTATAAACAAATGTACATAGCCACCCAAGTCACACATAGGGACTCCAGATGGCTTACAACATTTAAAACCCACCACATAATAAAAATCCATTAAAATCCCACCCCACCCCTCCACACGGCAGCAAAAACATCGTGAAATCAGCCACTTGATCAGCTCTACCTCCATTCATGGTCCCAGAGCCTGCTGACAAAGCCACATTTTTAGGGCCTTTCAGAAAAGCAACAGGGTGAAGGCCAGCCATTTCCCCCAGGGGAATGTTTCTTTCTTCCTGTCACATGACAAATCAATACTTCATGGCTCCTTTCAGCAGGATTTTGGGTGACGTATCAAAGGACTTGAGAGCGAAGCTCATTTACCTCTGTTTTATAGCTGAACATGTATAATTGTATTCAACTGTGGCTATTCAAGAAACATCTGTTCAAGAAACCATGACATGGGATGTTACATGAGCCTGGCTACCAATGGGAAATGATACTCAAGGATTGTGAGGGACCAATTTTACACCCATGTTTAGATTTGTTAGAGATTCAATCAAATACCTTTTCTATGGAATTTACATTTATCACAAAGCAATTGTCCTTTAATCTACACTAAATTTTTGTATATCACTTGCTCTAGCCATTAGGAAATAATCACATATTGTGGTTCAGTTAAATAAATTTGATTAAAGAAGCTACCATTGCCGGGTTCACATACTGTCCTAACCATAAAACAATTAAAGCAAAACTGAGTATAGCTTAGTGCAATGTCTTAAACCAGTCAATATCCATAACCCATAAAAAGCTTAATGTACTTTATATTCTGTATATTAAGCTAGAGTGTACAACTGAAGCGTGAACATGATCTCTTTTTTTTTCTATTAGTTCACAGCTCATATTTACAACTTATACAGTACAATCAGCAATAAGGGGGGAGGCTTTGAAAGACATTTTTCTTCATTTTGAAATGGGAACAAAATGAAACATTGAGACTTTGGGTTTTGCGGATTAGATATGTTTGTTGTTATAGAAAAGGCTAGCACAATATTAAGCACATAAAAGTGAAAAGTTGAAGCTGTAATGTTATTATGTGCTAAGGAGTCAGAAGTGAATGTCCCCCCCCCTTTTCCCCTACACTTCTTCCTTTCTCCTTTTTCCCTCCCCCATTTCCCCCTTATTTTCATTTGTGTTTTATACTTTGATAAGTTTAATGAAAAAATTATTAAAGACATATTTCTGAGATGAGCAATAAACCTTCTGTAATACAAAGATAATATAATATCCCCACCTTAACATTATTTCCCAATCACCCACACCGTTAAATCTGAGCTTTTGACACTTAAGAATCAGTTCTTTTTCATCAACTCACCCTTAAGACTCTTCAGAAAAGACTTATCTTGATGCAACAGTAGCCTACCTACTTCTGTAACAATTGAGGATGTTTGACAAAGTGGTTTTTTTCCTCCCTTTTATAACTAGTCTTGTTTGCTTTGACTTGCAAATCAACACTGGGACTTAATTCAGTTTAATCAGCATAATACGGTACCCTGGGCTGCCGTATTTTATAAGCAAACAGTGCAGGCACAGCTGTGTTCAAACAGGTTCCACTATAAATCATATAAGACATGCAACTACAGCTCTGGGGTTGATACCTTTCATTTTGCAACCAAGGTCTTTCACAGCTGAGTAATAAAATAAAAAAAAAGAACCCCAGCAGATTGCAACCCCCCCCCCTATTCTTTTCAAGCAAAGGGAAGGCACTTGTTGGATTGCTATTCAAGCTGTGGTTAATGTAGCCTTCTGGTGCCCTCCAGATGTGTTGGTTTACATTTTCCAACATACCAAGTCATTCTGGCCACTGGGGATGGTAGATCAACACATCTGGAGGGCACTAGTTTGGTGATATTGACTAGTTTATATATATATTACCCAATCATAGTTTGCCAATAGAAGTTAACATTTGTAGTTTGGGGTTGAAATGTGGAGTCGTCGGTGTTCTCTAAGCTTGGTTTTCTTGCAGACATTTCATTACCTGGCTAGGTAACATCAGTACATTGATGATATTGTGTGGCTGGGTAATGAAACATCTTCAAGAAAGCAACGAAGCTCAGAGACCACTAAGGATCTTATAATTTGCTTAAGTATGGTTTAAAAAGAAATCACATGGCTTAAAATGGGTTTGCATGTCATACTAAGCCAACTCTCAGCTCCCAACAAACCACAATATCATGATGGATGAATTAATAATACAGAGAGGTTGTGGTGGGAACCTGAGTCCATTCCCTAACTTTACCCTTCCCCAAACCCCCCTAGATCTGAAGAGATACGAAATGGGGAATGAAGTGTTAAGGATCCTTGGGCTTATTTCTCATGGATTATTTAGAACACCAGGTGCCTGCAATGTTCTTACTAGCTGGAAGTAGAGAGAAGATGAATCATTGTTGCAGCTGTGGACAAGAACCCTCTGGAAACTATAAACTAGCAGCATTGGAAGGTGGTAGAAATCTCAACTTTCTTGGAACTCCTTTTTGTGTGTTTATGTAAATATCAAACATTTACTTTTAGGGGAAAAAAACTCAGATAAGATGATTTCAGTTTAGTCTGTGGATACTCACAACTCTTAGCCTTACTGTGTCTTTTGCCTTGTGTTGAGTGTTCTGATGTTCTGCCAGGGTGGGGGAAGTGTTCTGTTTCTCTTGAAGGTGGTAGGGAGGAGTGATGATTAAAGTGTTGCTAGTAATGTCCAGTTTCGGGGTAATAATCCATAAAGGAAATTTACTTTGCAGACTTTCAGGATTACTTGGGGGAGGTTAAATCATTTCATCCCACTGTATGAAACCTTGACTTTTTGGAAGAAAGGAGAACTATAACAACTATCTTCTGATAAGCAAAGATGTATTGATGCAAATATAAAGATCTTAAAGCTTTTTAATTCCTAATTAATTTGCTAAATGCCATTTTTTTGGGGGGGAAGATAGGTTCATTAGTGACTAAAATAGTTTCTGAAATTTTCTGGCTCAACAAATTGGAAGGACAAGTTGGAGAAGATTGAACAGAACAAACTGCTTCTCAGGTTCATAAAGAATAAGACCTTTGGACTGACTTGAAACTACAAAACTTTGATTTTAAACATATGCCTTAATATTTTGAATTTTTTTTTACTTTAAAACTGATCTCCTATAAAACCGGTAACTTTATACATCCTCTTGTATAAATTTGTGTGGTCTAATACTTAAAAGCTACAGAATTTAGAATTTTTTCTGTATAGATGAGCATGGCTATCCCTACATTTTAGATATGCTTGCACTTTTTTCCCCTTGATTTCTGTAAAAAAGAAAAATAGGATAGTTATACTAGCCAGACATAACAAGGTCAAGGATTTTATTGGTTTAGTTACTAGTAATAAAGTGTCTGGGTTTAACTCCAATATTGGTACTCTTCACAGGTGAAATCCAGCCGGTTCTCACCGGTTCGCCTGAACCGTTAGTAAATTGCTTAGGCAGTTCGGAGAACCGGTTAAAAATAAAGTGCAAGAGAGGTGTTTTTTTCTCTCTCTCTCCCTTCAGTTAATAGCTCCACTTAACAGTTGCAGCTGAATTAAGTCAATAAACAACAGAAACTGACAGGATTAGGGCAGGGAAACCCATCAATCACCCATCTAGGGATGGGATTAACTTCTTTCCTTCAGGAAGAAAGACAAGATTACAAACATTTTCATTATAAAGAGTATTAAATAACACTTCTGTGATCAGCTGATACTCCCTGGAGTTTCCCAAGACCTTTTATAGCTGCTGAAGTAAGGCTTTCAATTAGCATGAGCAGCTGCTCTTAGTTTCCCTCGCAGCTGCTGCATTTGCATTGGGGTTGACTTTTTTTTAAAAGGGGAATGGCTGTTTTAAGATTTCTGCATTGTTTTAGTGGTTCTTGGTACTGTCCTTTTGGGGTGTACTTCCCTCACTCTTTTTGAAAGCCTCTAGTGATGGCAAGCTATTCCATTGGTTGATTGGTCTCACCCTTAGGAAATTTCTCCTTAGTCCTAGGTTGCTTCTCTCTTTGGTTAGTTTCCATCCATTGTTCCTTGTTGTGCCTTTTGGTGCTTTGGAAAATAGATTGACTCCCTCATTTTTGTAGGAGCCCCTCAAATTTCCTGACAGAACAATTAATCAGTGGAACAACTTGCCTCCAGAAGCTGTAATTGCTGTAATTGCTTGTGCTGTAATTGTTCCAACACTGGAAGTTTTTAAGAAGAGATTGGATAACCATTTGTCTGAAGTGGTGTAGGGTTTCCTGCCTAAGCAGGAGGTTGGACTAGAAGACCTCCAAGGTCCTTTGCAACTCTGTTACTGTATTCTATTTTAAATATTGGAACAGTGCTATTTTATTTTGCTATTTTATTGTGAGTTGGACTAAGGAGAAATTTCCTAAGGGTGAGACCAGAGGTGGGTTCTTACCGGTTCTATCCGGTTCTTTAGAACCGTTAGTAACTCGGCAATGACACCACAGAGCCTGTTCTGTCGGTGTCTCCGTGGGTGCCGCCATCTTGGATTTTGCTTCTGCACATGCACAGAAGGTAATTTTTGCTTCTGCGCATGCGCAGAAGCTATTTTTTGATTGCTGCGGGCACTCGCGCGTGCACACAGTGCGACCCTGAGCGAACCAGCAGCAAAAGGATCCAGAACCCACCCCAGAACCGATCAAGTTGGCCACGCCCAGCCAGTCACATGACCAAGTCATGCCCACCAAGCCATGCCCACAGAACCGGTAGGGAAAATTTTGGGATTTCATCACTGGTACTCTTGCATACCATTTCATGGTATAGTAATAAGATCTGACTTTTTCTTGGAGATCAGGATGTTACTGGGTGCCTGATGATATGTCTGTTCTGGGTTGTAAGATGGAATTGCCAGGAGCCTTTTTTTTTAAAGTGTGATGCCTTATTATTTTTATATTTTATCCATTTATGTTTTTGTTAGCCACCCAGAGTTATTTGGCTAAAATGGGTGGCCGTATAAATGTGCTATATGAACAAAATAAAGGTTTTCAAAGTCTAGTCATGAATTCTCCAAAGATAGCCATATGGTCACTGTTGGAAAAAATAACATGATGCATCAGGTAATGCATATGTTGTTCTTCTGTTCATCAGAATCCTTTTTATAATCTTTGCTTTTTCATGAGATTGGCAGAAAGCAATAGGGCTACATGCAGTACTACATGAATTCTAAGTTTTATAGTTCTATAAAATGTCCTTATTTAGAAATTCAAAATGCATTGATGGAATGTTTTCTGAGCCTTTTAAAATTTCAGTTATAATCTAGGGGTCCAACATCTTTGATATAATGAATCTATGGAGTGTAAGCTTGAAATTATTTATTCTGGTCCTTGTACTATTGAAGTCTAGATTATGGGGTATTGTAACACTGTTACTTTTAAAAACAATATGTATGATTCCTTTCTCTCAATGGATTTCTTATCTGCCACATGGGTTGCAAATAGCAATAGCAATAGCACTTAGACTTATACAACACTTCATAGTGCTTTACAGCCCTCTCTAAGCAGTTTACAGAGTCAGCATATTGCAATTTGGGTCCTCATTTTACCCACCTTGGAAGGATGGAAGGATGAGTCAACCTTCAGCCTTGTGAGATTTGAACTGCCAAATTGCAGGCAGTACTGCACTCTAACCACTGCGCCACTGCGGCAACTGAAGATGGAGCCTCATCCATAAGCACCCCAATGTGGAAAATAGTCTCACATTTTGTAACAGGAGCATAAGATCTGAAGCTCTTTAGGTAGCAAAACATGTCCCTGTAAATGTACATTCTGGTGTTATTTATTACCACTAATGATTCAGCAAGGTTTTACATTGCTGTTCAACACCATGTGCTTACATAGTGCTGAGGCCTTCCATATGATCCTCCATTGGCATGGCAAGCATTACCAACAGAGGATTAAGATGAATGAGGGCTGCATTATACATAGTGAGTCCAGCAAGTATTTTCTCCCAATTTAGAGGTAGGAATGGCCTGAAGGGTCCTTGGTGCTCTCTGATTTTCATGAAGACATTTCATTACCCAAAGTAGGTAACTTCATCAGTGCTAGTAAGGAATGGGGTTTGCTCTCCGTTTATATTCCAGTGGCCTGCCCTGTCAGTGTTGGTGGGAATGGTCTTGGATGTTCTTTGGTTGCGCTCTTTACTTTTAGCTAATTTGGCAGTTCCTTGATTGGGGTACTGTTTACTTTTTGATTGTTGGTTTGACGTTAATCTTGGAAATAATTAATAGTCATCTGGGTTCTGATTGCTGGTGGGTGGGTGTGGTCTTTTTGTTCCCTTTTTGGCTTGTTGATTGTCTCTTTTGCACAGTATGCAGATATTAACAGAACAGAATAACAGAATTGGAAGGGACCTTGGAGGTCTTCTAGTCTAACCTCCTGCTCAGGCAGGAAACCCTATACCATTTCAGAAAAATGGTTGTTCACTGGAACTGATGATGTTAACTAGTTTGGGTAATGAACATCTGCAAGAAAACAACCAAGCTCAAACAGCACCGAGGACCCCTCATTTCAACCCCGAGAAATGGTCTTCCTAAGGAAGATAGTACAGCTGCAGTGTTTGGATATCGGCATATATGGCCTCCTCCCATACGGAAAAGCCCTCCTCCCATACATAAAAGGAACCACAGACAGAATCAGCAAGATCCTCCACAAACATAACATTAAGACAACATTCTGCACAAACCGTAAAATATCCTCCATCCTAAGAAACCCCAAAGACCAAATTGAATTAGAAAACCAAGGAGTATATGAAATCCCTTGCACCGCCTGCACCACCACTTACATCACACAAACCAAAAGAAGAATAAGTGCACGCATTGAAAAACATAAGAATTCAATCAAAAAAGAGGAACCAACTTCTTCCCTGGTCCAACATCTCAAAGCCACAGAACACAACAGTAAAGAAACCAGAACTATCGCCAAAACAGAACACTTTTACAACAGAATAATCAGAGAAGCCATAGAGATAGAAAAACGCCCACATAGCATGAATAAACGAG
>QLTV01002850.1:3480014-3505420 GCA_003457575.1 Thermophis baileyi | reverse complement strand
GGGTGGAAATGTACAGCTGGGTGTCATCAGCGTATTGTTGAAACCTCACCCCATGCCGTCGGATGATCTCACCCAGTGGTTTCATGTAGATGTCAAATAAAAGGGGAGAGAGGACCGAACCCTGAGGCACCCCACACTCAAGGGGCCTAGGGGTCGACCTCTGCCCCCCTGCCAACACTGACTGTGAACGATCAGAGAGATAGGAGGAGAACCACCGCAAAACGGTGCCACCCACTCCCAGCTCCCTTAATCGGCACAGAAGGATACCGTGGTCGACGGTATCGAAAGCAGCTGAGAGGTCAAGCAGCACCAGGATGGAGGAAAAACCTCCATCTCTGGCTCGCCAGAGATCATCCATATATATATATATATATAGTAATTTTATGTATAATTAATTGTAGATATGGATATAGATATAGTCCAATAATCCAAATCAAAGTCTTTTCCGAACCTCTCAACTATTCCTTACTTCTTAGTTTTCTGCTTCCGTTTTCCAAGTCCAAGATGTCCGCTCTCCTTTTTAATGCTCAGTCACTGTCCACTGTCCAAATCTTGGCACCTCTTTCTTTAACCAGGGTCTTTTATTAAGGCACTTTCTCTATCCGTTCACCACAGTCTAAGTCACTAGCCTCGGGTTCGGTGTCTATCGCCAGTCGGATGTCTGTATTGTACCCTACACCAGTCCGGATCGTCGATTGCTTTCCCTTCTTGCCCTCTGCTACAGCCGCTGTTTCCATCTCCTCTCGCTCCTCTCGCTCCCACCACTGAGGCACAGCTTTTTTTGTTTTGGAGACTCACTTATCAATTCCTTTATAGGATCCACCAATTCGAAGAAGCAACCGGTATCTCACTCAGTCTGGTCAAAAATCCACTGATACTTTCCACTGCTTCTCTCTCTTCACTTCCACCACCATTCAGTCAGGCCATCACGCCTCCGGACCCAACCATGACAGTCGGTCTCTTCCACGCCAGATTTTAAGGGCTATCTCCTACTGTGGCAGGGGATCACCCTTCTCCCCGTCACCTCCAGAGTTTCCCCTTTCTCATGCAGACCCCTCCAGGGTCCAGCTTCACCTTTTCAGGCTTCCAAGCATGGAAATTCTGGCAAAGAAGAACCAGCTCCATTCTCCCATGCCACACCACCATGACGTCACCCCGGAAGACCAAAGGTACACCATCTCAATTGCTTCTGTTTAACCATTTTGTTGAGAAGTGAGAAGATAAAATGATAGTCATGTCATCCAATGGGCATTTTTCATAAATGCTTTTAACTATGATTGGGGAATGGAGACAGTAATAAACCAAATGGTTACTTTTTAGCACACAAGAATTCAACATAAAGGTACTTTGAAAACCATCATGATTCTTTTCCCTTCTCTGGAATAACCAAAACCATGTCACTCCTCCACACAAAAGGCAAAGAAAGGTGGTAAAAATCCCAAGAACTCAGAATATTTGTACACCCACTTGTCTTCTGCCAAAACGAGAGAGGGAACATATCAAATTTTTGCCAATTTGCTTGTTGCTAAATTAAGCCTGTTTTCCTTTTTTATTACATTTTAGGAGGTGACTATAAACATACTTAATGTTACAGTATTTTATTGGTTTTGTGTTTTCTATTTCTTGTTTATAATTGTTTTTATTGCATGTAAAACAATAAAAACAATTATTTTATTGCATTTGTCAAGGGTACTGAGCTGCTACGAGAGTGGGCAGCCTTTATTTTTGCTAAATAAATGAAATCTCTTCAAAGGAACTGTTGGAATCAAGGAAGCTAAGAAGCCAGGAGGATGGGAGAAATAAAACTTCCTCCATTGTGGAAATTGACCACTGTTAGGTTCTGCAGAATTTCACTGCTGTAAAAAGGAAGACCACTGCAGCTGTTCATTTCGTAACAAAATTCAGTGGCACTTGATGATAGCCTGTGTACCTGTAAGTCAACTTTTCTCCTGCGATTGCCCTGCATTTGTGCAAAAAAGGAAAAATGTGTTTTCCTCCTTGACCCCAGACAGATGCACATCTCTCTGTGTTACAAAGCATGTCAGTTGCTGTTACTTAAGAAAAGGAAGGGAGCACGAGAGTTGTGGAGAACCCTTCATCCTGCCAGCGAGTGAGCACAGGTAAATGAGATGCTTTGTGCCAAACTCAAACACTTAACACCATTTACTCGGCAGTAGCGCGATGTACCACAAGCTGAAAAGTGATCATCCAGGCAGCAGAAAATGGAGAGGTTAGGAAGCACTGTAAAGAAAGCTGCTGTGATGTTAAGGTAACAGATGTGGTGGAAGGATTTGGACTGATGTTGCGAATAGGAATGAAAGAGAAATGGATTGATTTCTTCATAGAGCTGAAATTAATCGCACTTCACCTCAATCTGTGCATCATAGTCAAGCGTTCATTTCCTCAGAGGACTATTTAGCTTTGAATTGGGGGTCTTCTGCCCAAGAAATCTGCCCTGGATGCTCTATAGGACTCAAACCAATTACAGTTGTCAAACGTGCGGCTAACAATCTGAATGTTTGTCAGAAGCGCTTTTCAGCTCTGCCATGTCTACACATTTCTCTGATTTTCTAAATTAGAGAAGAGAAGGTGGAGCTTTCCACTTCTTTTAAATCAAGAGGAAGTATTACAAAAGAAAAGAATCAGATTTTTTATTATTTCTTTTATTCATTAAACATGAAACTCAGTCAACTGAACATTTAAAGATGTGTCATAAATACCATTGACTGGTGCTAATGGTTGATATGGGTTGCTGCCAGCGTCCTAGGTATCAACCAAGTATCTTCTTAAAATATATGATGTTCTGAGTAGCACAGTCTTTTGCAGTTCTGCTGGTGTTATTGCAGGAAGCTGCAATTTCTTGATGTGTTTTGTGAAATTCTTGGACATGGTACCAAGTGCCCCGATGACAATGGGTATCACTGTTACATGTTTCATCCATAGCCGTGTAGTTTCAATGGCCAGGTCGCGATATTTTGTAATTTTTTCCAGTTATATTATAATAATAATAATAATAATAATAATAATAATAATAATAATAATTATAATTATTATTATTATTATTATTATTATTATTATTATTATTATTATTATTATTATTATTAATTGTTGTTGTTGTTGTTGTTGTTGTTGTTGTTGTTAGACAGATAGATGTTTTGACCACACTACTTTTAGGTTTGAGAACCAATACACAACTGTTGGTTAGTAAATTAAACATTAGGGGGAAAAGGATATACTTTGTAATATATTCAATTCTAAAATATATCAAGATGTTTTCTAGTAGTAACCATTGGAAAGTTAATAGTCTTCTATACCCAAAAGATTGCAGATAGTCCTCATTTAGTGTCTGGCTCAGACAGAGACTGTTCACACATGGCTCCTTTGGCACAGCAAAGCTGCAACGTGATTCATAGAAGGGTAAAAAAGAGAACCAACCCCCAGCATTTCAGAAGGTGAAAGATATGTTCCTATTTTATTTTATTTTATTTTTTACTTTTTACTTTTTATTTTATTTTTATTTTTTCCATTTATTTTAATTTATTTTATATTTACATTTTGCAACCGCCCATCACATTTACAGAGGAATTCTGGACAATAAAATATTAAAACAAACAATATATAAAAGTTAACATTTATAAAGAGGCAAGGATGGCTAAAAACAATGCTAAAAATTAATTAAAGCTAAGAGGAGGGCTTTCACAGCACTAATCCGCTCCACAGTTGCATGCTGTGTGATCCCCAAGCCTTGCTCTTATGCCTTTTTGGAAGGTCAGGACAGGGAGGCCCCATCTCGCCTCCGGAGAGTGTGGTTCCACGGGTGGGGGGGGGGAAGCAATGGCTGAGAAGGCTCTCTTCTTGAACCCTGCCAGTCAGAATTCTTTAGCTGATGGGGTCTGCAAATACCTTCCCTGCCTGACGAGATGGGGTGAGCCAATGTGAGGGGATAAATTTGGAAACATGATGTCTGGCTCTCTCTGGGGGAAAAAAATCCAATCTGTTTCATATCTGGATGGTCACCAAAATGTCTTTCCAAAGATTAGCACCCAGTGATATCCCGAATCCCTGCTGACCAGGCCATTTAACTTGGCTCCTTCATCCTGACCACCCCAGTTCTAATAATACAGCCCTCCGGCTTTTCAGATGTATCCGTTGTAATGGAAAAGTGCTCCGAACTTCAAATCAGAGTCAGGCCTCGGAGCTGGCAAGGCGAAGGCCAGCCGTGGCTCCAGTGTGAACACTGAGCCTTGAAACAGGAAGAGGGATTTACATAATAATTATCTCCAATGGACTTGGACAACTCACTCTCTGTGCCATCGCTGCGGATGATTCCCCTGTACGCTCCTAAAAAATCTGTCTAGCTAACGAGTCCAAAAATCAAACACCTGTGTGTCAGAGCGAACAGCTGCACACTTGCTCCTGCTTTGCTGTCAGGCGAAGAGGCCACATGCCAGTTGCTGTACTTGGAGTATTTGGGGAGGGCAACCCATTAGAGAGAAAACACCGCATAATTAAGAAGCAACATGTTTTCAGCTTCCTGCTGCCTGATTTTTTTCCTACCCCTTTTTGTTTAAATGTCTGAGGGGGTTTTTTTAACATGACAAACAGTCCAATTTGTATGGTGGGCAGGTTCTCCCTTCCAAACGGGGCTGGATAACTTTCCCCCAAAGCTGTGACATTAACCCTCTTTCTAAATGTAATAAGATTGCCAAGACAGGAGCATTCTGAATCGGGACCAGAGAATGACTAAACCCACCCCTTTCCCCAAATCTTTTTAAAGAAAAGAATATTATCCTAAAATCTATACTGGAAATCATTCCAGCAAGATACAGATATTCAGGTTTAATTTCAGCATCTTCCAGAAATCAAGGCTAAGGAGAAAGAAGTAATATAATATTGACACGATTTAATGTCAGTGGGTTTGTGTATGTCAAAGGATATGCTTTCATTCATGTCATTGTTAAAACTGTACACCACTATAGATTTGAGTTTAAGTGCTTTCTTTAAATTGTATTTTACTGTCCTTTAAAAGAATGTCTTCTGAATGAATGTTATAATTCTTCCCCCACCCCTTATGAAGAATTGATGCTCAGGTTCTTAATTTGTCAAGCATAAACTCTGGTACCTTTTTGTCTGCTCTTAATTCCCTTGGGGCTACCTATAGTTGTCTTCCTGCACACTGGATCACCGGGAGTGGAAGCCTGGAAGGGGGAAAAAAAAAGCATCTCTAGCCATCTTTAATTCATGTGATTAAAAATTCAAAAGGAGCCCTTGTACCAGCTGTTAAACTATGTTAGTAAGCTGTAATTCAGAGTTCAAATCCCAGCAAATTGAAGGTTAGGCTAACAGGATCATTCAGTGGAACTGCATCATATCGTAGCAACTGGAACAGTAGGTGGACTGTTTTATACATGCTCATTTGCAGCCGATCAAGTAACGATGAGCAAACACAGTGCACCGCAAAATCTTGCCACTGGATTTGATCTCCTCCTCCTCCTCCTCCTCCTCCTCCTCCCTTATTTTCTTCTGCAGCCGGCTTTCATTCCTCCGAAAAGAATGGCAGACAAAACTAACTCTGGGCTTTGTTTAATCTGTGTGCAGATAGGAGCAGAATAAAAATTAGCAATGGAGTGTTTTGTTTAAGATTATCTGGAACCTGAGAAATATGTGTTTCATCTCTGCGACTAATTAGTTTAAATAGAACAAAGGTGGAATGAGTTTGATGGTCTTAACTCTAATGCACTTTCCCCTTCAACTGCACGGAAATTATCTGTATGAGATGGGGGAAAAAAACCATGCTATTAGCACAGTTTGACTTGATTATTCTTTACTCAAACGGCTCCCAAGATAAATTTCTGGGAAACTTGCACTGCTATTCCGCATCTTCATTTATTTTAGCCTTCCAAAAGGCTTTGTAGCTTTGGTTACAAAGAAATGATGACAAGAGGTCTATTTGGCAGACAGATAAAGAGCACTTCGGGGCTGCCCCACCCAAAGAATGAAGGCACAAAATGCCTGCTGTAGTTTTGTGTAAAAGTTCTTCCAAGAGAAAATAGCGTGCCCTGGAGCACATTTTGCCGAGCCATAAATCCAGCCATTATGGTTCCTAAACCAGGGTTCATGGTTTGAGGCTGCACCTTTCCTTCCAAACCACGGATCACACTTGGCTATTGAATAACATGCTGGTGGCCATCCTGCAAATGCTAGTGGAGAGAAGACCAAATGTAAATCTTTTATTTCACTCACAGGATATGGTATGAAACTATAATACAAAGCCTAGGAGTACACTCTCATCAGGATTTAAATATCCTTTGAAGTGTCTCCATGAAACCCTTTTGGCAGCCTTTTGGAACAGTGTGCAAGGTTTCTAAGAGTCCCATGTGAGCTTAGCCTCAGGTCATCCACACCTGGTTTATAGCTCAATGAACTTACCAGCTATGGTTTATTCAGTAGACAAACCATGACTTAGCAACAGCATCCATGCCCAGCTGCAATGTACTGTGTTACCTAATCATTTTTCCAAGATAGCAAAACTAACAGATATTATCATATCTTTGTTGGACTCTCTTTGTTGGACTCTCTTTGAAAGCCCATGTTGAACTTCAGAAATGTTCTACTCCGACACTAAGTGCCTTCAGCTATGTTAATGCAGAAGAGCATAGTCCAAGTCCAGTCAAGGTCCCCCCACCCCTGCGCATGCACGTGTGACCCCTTGCGCTCCCCCGCCCCCCGCATGTGCACGCAACCCCACGCATGTGCATGCGCATGTGCATGCGCCCCCTGCCCCATGCATGCATGTGCATCTCCCGCATGCACCCCACCCCCTGCGCATGCACAGCAGAGACCCAAAAATCAGCTGGCCGGCGGGAGGCGCACACACATGCGCCGTGGAGCTGAGCTGGGGCAATGGCTCACGTACCCGCAGAGAGGGCTCTGCGTGCCACCTGTGGCACGCGTGCCATAGGTTTGCCATCACGGAGTTAGAAGATGATGATGTCATTTGACTAACAGACCTTTAACACTTTCTATTCGATGAAGAGATATGATACACAATCTTGTTAGCATGCCAGGATTTAAACTGTCTATGTAGATTACCATGTTGCTCTCAATGTTGCAGCCAATATATTCTGACCAACTTCTTATACTTAGGATAAGAAGGCATTTGGGTTTCTTTTTAATCAACGTTCATTCTTTTCTTCTTCCCACCACTTTGTAAAATACTGGTCAGTAGCCTGTTTTTATTTTATTGAGAAAATCCATATGGTTTCCCAACTTAATTTTAGTGACTCTGGGCAGCTTACGAAGATAAACCCCAGTCGAAAAAAAAACAATAACCTCCCCTTACCTGCTTGGTGACAGCAATCAAATCAGCAACTTGATGGGCTCTGTATCATTTTGAGATCCCCAGGCTTGTTGGCAGAACCATGTCTTCGTGGCTATGTAAAAGAATATCAAAGTTGGACCAATCTTATCTCTGTAGAGTGTTTGTGAAGATGAAATAGAAAATCCATAAAATTCCACTACAGTTCATGCTTGCTTTGCCATGTTCATATGGTAGTTACCGAAGCAAAAGTAGCAATGCATTTACAAATACGCTATGCATATTATTAAAAATACAAACTGTTGAAAATGTCTTCATCTCTTTGCACTTTTGAACCTGTTTTTGACCACTAGGGCAAATGGAGAGAGATAGAGAAGGGGAAAGGTCATCACACACTGATCCCGTGTGTTTATTTCTCATCTGACCTATTGTTAATTAAATAAGATTCTGTATTTGAGGGGGGTGGGGAAAGGGAACTTTCTGTTTATTTCTCTCATTCTTGTACTCATTTTTTAGAAAGAAATGAGACGTTTTTATATTCCTGTACCTTTTGCTTCAAATCCAATGAAGGTCTCTTAGCTTTCACTGATTCATCATTTTGCATCCAAGACAACTATATTACATTTTTCCCCTTTCAATGGAAGTTTTTGCTCCATAATTACCGGTATTCATTATTCCTTTTGCTCTCTGCTTGTTGTATGTTCAGAATCACATCTGCTAACAAAGGTTTTAGCTTTCCTGAATGTAAAACTTTGCAAAAGAGCTTTCATTTCTAAAATTCCCATGCCAGTGCACCACCAGAATTTGGTCTCTGAATCTGTTGTCAGTTTGGGCTACATTTCCTTTAATTTTGTACAAATTTTGCAAAAAAAATAATAATAAAAAATCAACACGGGGTCATTGGCAAAAATAACACACACGTTATTGTAAAAATAGCCTATCTGGGCTGAAAAAAATCCATACGACCACATGATGGCATCAAAGAGGTACATAAAAGTGTAACTCTTTATTGCCATCCTGTGGTTCTTCAGAGATTTGCAGCTCAAATATGATATTCCTAGTTAATACAAATGTCGTATTTTGCTTCTCTGATTTTTGCTTGTTCATTTCCCCTAGCTGCCCATAATAGTTTTTATGGGCTACCGTAATCTAGAAAAAACAATGTTGAGATACTGCTGAAAACATACACATAAGGCCACTGGGGTCCACATAGTGTGGATTGCACAATAACCCATTAAAAATCAGCATTTGCAACCGCAGATAGCTTGATTAAAATCCCCGCTTTGGTACAAATAACATCTGGACAGCTTTTGGCATTACATCTTTCTGCATAAAATACCTGGGGTGGAGAGAAGTAGAAAAAGACAAAGGTACACAGAAGATTTGATTATGCTTTGGGTGCGGCACTATTCATTTCACGAGATTCAGAGGGAACTACACTATTGCCAAACCTGAATTTAAACAGTATGTTGTTTTTGAGAGCTGTAACACTGATGATGAACAAGTCAGTATTCTTACATAATTAATCCAGCGTGAAAGAAGGAACTGCAAAGCCATCCAGCGGTTTTAAAATAACTCAATCATTTATAAGACCCCCAGAACTGTGGGCTTTAACATGAAGGCTCAGGAAGTGCACACATCCTAGCAATGAGCAGACTGCATTAATTCTGCAAATGGTCTCGGAAGCCAGCTTAAACAAGCCAGCTTGCACAGGGCAGAAGCGGCTTGGTGATTTCTTAAGAAAGAGTTTAGTGACCCAATCATTTTTTTTTATTTTACTTCTCTCCGTTCCCCCCACCCTGTGACACTTTAGGATCTGTAAATACCAAGAGATGCCTTTAAACAAACAAAGGCATGAAAACACTCAGGGAGAAGTAAGAAAGTCAATGTAGGAGAAAGAGTCTTGCAACTGATGAATAATGGAGACCTTAAAACAGCGTATAGTAATAATGCTATGACTCTGAAAGCTTTTTACATTTTACTGTTTGTTTAGTCATTAGCCTGGTTTCATATTGACCTGAAACAGTGAAACACAGGCATTATCACAGCTGATAAAAGGCAGCTGGAGTCTAACCTAATGGTCAAGTAAATAGCTAAAAGAAAAGCTTATTTAGAAGAAAAACAACAACTCCGGAATGTCACCCACTCTGATCTTGATGTGTTTCTTCTTAAAAACATTCCTCCTTTGCCTGCAGTCACACAATCTGTTGCTATCTGTTTAAGAGCAAGAAGTCTTGCAGATACAGTATATTCCTCTTGCTCTTTCTGTATAGATAGTCCTTGACAGGGGTGGGTTCTGGATTTTCCTACTGCCAGTTCGCTCAGGGACGCACCACACGGGGTCGCGGGTGCGCATGTTGCACACACGCGCATGCGCAGTACAAAAAAAAGAGCTTCTGCACATGCGCAGAAGCAAAAAACAAGATGGCAGTGCCTACGGCGCCACTGAGAGAACTGGCTCAGGGGCGTGGCAGGCCTGGGTCGCTGCCAGTTCCAGCAACCCAGGCCGCCACGTTACTAATGGTTCTATAGAACCAGTCCGAACCGGTAGGAACCCACCTCTGGTCCTTGACTTACAACAGGGGTCCACAACCCCTGGTCCGTGGCCAGCACTGCTTCGCAGCATGCCAGGCCATGCAAACAAGTGAAGCCCCATCCATGGGATGCAGGCAGCATGTAAAACCACGGCCCCTCCGATTTGTGGGAAAACCTCTCTCAAAACCTCTCTTGCACTCTAACCACTGGTGCCCAAAAGGTTGGGAGCCACTGACTTATAACCATCAGTGAACCCAAAGTGACTGTTGTTAAGGGAGATAATTGTGAAGTGAGTTTTGCCCTCTTTTATGACCTTTCTTACCACAGTTGTTAAGTGAATTGGTGCAGTTGTTAAATTTAGTAACACGGTTGTTAAGTGAATCTGGCTTCCCCATTGACTTTGCTTGTCAGAAGGTCACAAAAGATAGCAATAGACATACCACTTAGATTTATATACTGCTTCATAGTGCTTTACAGCCCTTTCTAAGCGGTTCACAGAGTCGGCATATTGCCCCCAACAATCTGGCTCCTCATTTTACCGACCTTGGAAGGATGGAAGGCTGACCTTGAGCCAGTCAGGATCGAACTCCTGGCAATGAGCAGAGTTAGCCTACAAAACTGCATGCTAACCACTGTGCCACCATGGCTCATGGTCACTGCAATTGTCACAGATATGAGCCAATTGCCAAGCATCTAAATTCTGACCATGTGATCATGGGGATGCTGCAGTGGTTATAAGTGTGAAAAACAGTCATAAGTCACTTTTTTCAGTGCCATTGTAACTTTGAACGGTCATTAAACCAAAGTGTTGTAAGTCAAGGACTACCTGTATCAAAGAAATGGTCATCACAGGCCTTCATCAGCATGCCATTTTTCATTCCTTCCCAGAGTAAGCAATGATTCTTTTGTAGAGGGAAATTTATAGAGTGCACATGAATTATACTATGGGCATTTCCTTCCACAGTTTACTAAGACCTTGTTAGTGTGCTATATGTGCATGCACACATAATCACATAAATATTTTGTATGTACTGCTTTTCAAACATAATCTTATTTCTTCTGAACTGGGTCTAAGGAGTGTTATTCAAAGTGACAAGAAAACAGAATTCCAATATCTTTTCTTTTCTTACCAATAACTGTTGTGTTTGGTTAGCCAAAGCATAGAACAAACTCCAGTTTTCCTACAAAGGACAGTTTTATGGAGCCCGGACATATTTCTAAAAGAGGGTAAATCCACCTCAGACAATAATATTTTCCTTAATTTCCAGTGATTGGGGAGTGGTGCAAAATGGAGCTGAAGATGGCACAATAGCCCTACCGATCTATCTATTAAATCTGCCACTTTCTCTTCCAGCTTTACATGTATTTAAATAAGGTTAGAAATGGGCTTCTGAAAATTTGAGAGCAAAGAAGTTCCTTTGAACTTCTCTGGGGGAAAATCTCCATTGATTTCTTAAAGGCAGATATTTCTTGGTGTCAACAGTAGCATCGCTACTGAAAAAAGCCCAATGGGAAGAATTCCCTCATGATGACTTCTTTGGGGACTGAAATGAATCATGGGAAGTCATTGCTGGTTGCTAGTGACATGGTTATATAGCAAAATAAGATTTCATGCACATACGCCTTGTTAAAATATTCATGAACTGGGAGAGACATGGTAACAAGGTCAGCCAATGAATAGGCATAGCAACTAAATAAGCCAATGAGAGCTTAAACACATCTGAGTCTGTGCAGAGAATTGAAAACTGAAACTGAAGCTAGAAGGCTGGGCGTGGCTCAGCCCACTCTGTTCTCTGTCTGCTCTGAACTAGAAACTGCTTGTAACTGCTGCTACGTTAAAGAAGAACTCTGCTACTGGTATTGTAAATACTCATCTGTTATTATGTATATAAAGAAGTTAATGAATCCAGTTGAATCAGTTTGTCTGCGTGTGCTTTCTGGAAATGATTTTCTGCAGCAAACTCTGACATGCCTTGTCCCTTAAAAGCAAGTAAATTGCATTCTACCTACAGGTAGTCCTCGACTTACAACCACAATTCCCTTTCATCAAATTGAATGAGAACTATTTTTAATATATAAAAAAAAAATCTGGCAGTAATATAAAGGTTCTCAACTAGATGGTGACAATTTATTAGTCAAAAATATTTGGCTTAAATCAGTCGTCCTATGGAGATATATTTGTTTTTCTATTGCAGGACAGTTAAATGTTGGTTGTTGGAGCTGGTCTTCACATGAGATCAGCTGTTTTTATTTTTATTTTATTTATTTATTTATTTATTTATTTATTTATTTATTTATTTATTTATTTATTTATTTATTTATTTATTTATTTTGTCAAGCATGTATATGATTACAGGTAAGGTATAAATATTAATATGAGTATATAATAAGTACAAACATAGTTTTGAGTACATATTTTTCGAGTACATATTTTTCGAATACATGGGGACTTTAGGACAGGGACGGTAGGCACGCTGGTGCACTTATGCACGCCCCTTACAGACCTCTTAGGAATGGGGTGAGGTCAATGGTAGTCAGTTTAAGGTTAAAGATTTGGGGGTTTGGGGAAGAAACTACACAGTCGGGTAATGTATTCCAGGCATTGATCACTCTGTTGCTGAAGTCGAATTTTTTGCAATCAAGTTTGGAGCGGTTTACATTAAGTTTGTATCTATTGTGAGCTCGTGTTCCATTCCACAAAGATGGGTGTTGCCACTGGAACAAAGCTAGTTGAGATAACTTACAGTAAGGCCTGTGATGCCAGGAGGAATATACAGGAGTAAAAGAGGGCAGAGTAAATATTGTGAAGGAGAAGAAAACCTTAAGAAGGAGGATGCTGCTTTTGATTTATCTTCCAGTTAGGCCTAGCACAAAAATAACAATGATTGTTTCAAAGTCATCAATACGTGGTTTTCAGTTTGGCTCTTCTTTTATTAAATAAGTAAGAATCTGTTGCCAAAATTATACAGAAAAATATAAAGAGAGTAAATTATTCAAAAACAGAATGAAGGATTTAAAAGATATCCCATTCTCCCCAAATCCTCCTTTCTTGACAGAGGAGTTGATGTGTCACAGAGGGATCTCCGACACATCTTATAAGGAATTTACTTTCTTGACGTAACAGAACTTCCTCCTAAATAACTCTGATAATAAATCATCTAAAGAAGATAATGGGGGAAAAAATAGAAGGATTTTGAAAACTCTTTCTTTTTCAGCTGCTGGGTGTTACAGAAAAAGCCAGCCAAGAAAAAGAAAAAAAAGTCCCATACATTTTGGAATGGCCTAATACATTTTGTCTCAGCAGCTGCCGGCTCCTGGCGGACATTGTCTTCAGACTCTAAAGTGGGTTAGGGCTGCTTAGCTTGGATGGAGACTCCAAGAAAAATCAGGGCTGTAGGAGGTCAGTAAAAGAATATCCCGGAAGAAAGCACGGGCAAAACACTTTGGGTAGCTGCCAAGAAAACAATATGGATGTTTCTATGGAGTGTCCAGTTTGACCTGCAGCAGACTGACCTTTACTCATCCATGTTTAATAGCTGTCACAAGAGTTACAGAATGTATCTCCAAATTTCAGCTGTTGAGTTGCATGAATAGATGGCCTCACTTCTACCTTTTCCAAGAGTTCTCTTAAGAGTTCCCATCTTTCGGTTCTTGCATTTCAGGATAGCAACATTCTCCCTAAAACACTTGCCTTTGGAACCTTCATACATTTTTAGGCTTCAGGACTCCTAAAACAATAGTTGAGTTCCCACAAGATGCTAGGTTAAAAGCGATTGGCTAATATGTGGCTCAGGGTATTGTGTGACCCCAGCCAAATACACAGTTAACTGTGAGTTACCATGGAAAAGAGGACGTCCCCTGCAAGTACTGTTGTATACATGTAGCATTTTTATGCCTTAACACAGGGTGAACTTTGCAATTGCAACACACCCACTCCTTCTGTGTATTTTATTGCATCTGCAAAGAATCTGTATCTGTCACTCTGCTTACAGGAGCTGACATACAAAGTAGGTTGTGGATCTAGAACCAATTCAATTATCAGAGATGCTTCCCCCCCCCCGGAGAACTGGGAAAGGATAGTTTTGGAAGTTCCTACAGCCACTTTTCCTTCTCGCACTGCCCAGGAATTCATCTCCACCAAGAACATATGTTTTCTAAGGCAAATTGAACTCGCCTAGATCTTGTTCCAGCTTATCTGTAAAATAAACCTCAAGACAATATTCCGCTAGTGACTGGTCCAAAGACATGCAAACAGCTTTCATGGCTGAATGTGGGCTTCAACATGAGTTTCTCCAGTCTTGATCCAACACCCTAACTATAGGATGGCCCTCACATATCAGAAGGCTAGTGAATCACAGTATATTGCAGCTGGGAAAATTCCACCTCTTTTCCTCCCAGCTACAATATATTGTAGTGCACTCCCTGCCATGTGAAGATTGCAGCTAAATTCAGAGGCAACAGATGCCAACATTACTGATAATAAACAAATCCCAGTGCTTCATCCCTGTGAGTTTTGGCTCCACTACAGTACTGATCATCAGTCATCTTAATCCAACGTTGGCTATGTCAGGTTTGATGTAGTCCCTACATCAATTTTACGGGAGAAATCTGTTACATGAAGTTGATGTTTGACTGGGCTGGCTCAGATTTTGACAGGAGTTACTAGATTTGTATGTGACTGGCCAAGCTGAAACAAATGAACATCAGGTAGAGGCCTTCTTGCTTAGGAATCTTCTGATTCTGAATCCAGCCCATTCATCCATTTAAGCCATTGAATACTTCTACTCAAGCATGTCTTTTATATACTTCCAATGCCTATTGAGACTTTTAGAGTTGTATTTTCTTTTTGGACTCTTGTGTTCCAATATATTTGGTTGTTCTTCATTATCGAGTTCTTCGTTGCTCCTGCCTCGTATTTATCCTGTTTTGGGTTAAGTTCTTCCATGGTTTCTGACATAGTCCTAGTTCAAACAGTATGCTAAGATATAATGTGGTTTGCTTGTTGTTGAGGAAAATGACAAAGCTGAGCCTGAGGGTGGGGTCAAATGCATCATAAATCGTGAGTCCGTGCATGCCTGCAAGAGATCTAAATCCATCCCACCTTGAATGCCTCTCTTATCTCCTGCTCATTTCCCTTGACTGCTATCTGAATCTGTTGGTCAGATTCTTGTAGAGAACTTAAGCTTGCAATAAATCTTTATACTCATTTGAACTGTCTGAATCTCCTGATTTTCCCGTTGCTTGACAGTTGTTTGCTAAATCTCTTATGGGAGCCCCCCCTCCAATTATAGCTTATTTAAAAAGCCATGTTTAGGCAAGCCATAGCTTGTTGTGACACAGGAATACATAATGTGTTTCATGTTCCAGAAATGTCCCAAAGGTACTTTTTCAGGAGGCAACTGGACTTCCTTGTTTTTTCTTTGAAAATATTTCGCTTCTCATGCAAGAAGCTTCTTCAGCTCTGATAGTGGATCCCCACTATCCTGTCAGAGCTGAAGAAGCTCCTTGGATGAAAAGCTAAACATCTTCAAAGAAAAAGAACAAGAAAGTCCAGTTGCCTGCTGAAAAAGCACCTTTGGGACAACCATGACCTGTATGACTGAGAATCTCTACAGATGTTCCAGAAATGAGACTAGTTTTCTTACAGTTCACTTTCACCTTGCTGTGCTCTGTGAGGATCCTACAAGAAATTTGAAGTATTCATTTCTGTTTCAAATATAGCTCAGCTTGTTGTGTTAAGCAAGCCCAGAGGACTGAGGTAATATAATTGTTGCTTGAAGTTGGAATAGTTCCATAAAACACAACTTTTGAAGTTGCCCTTCTCTCCTAAACTGTAGGTAATTAAGAGAGAAAATAGAAGATTTAATAATCCTTGCATCCATGCTAGAAAAGTGTGTGATTCTCCAGAATACTTTCCAAAAATACCTTCATGTAGCAGTAAACCGCAGTTTAATGTATCCACATACTCAACCATTTAGTTATCTACCTCCAACCATTTTTTCCCTGGGAATCACATTAAAATCGTTTAAAAGAAAGCAATTGTTCTTATTGCCTTTAGTTTCTCCCCCCCCCAGAAGTATCAATATCTCTCACCCAGGGGTGGGATTCACATAATTTACCTACTGGTTCGCCCAACAGCACCAAAAATGTGAGCACGCTCATCCGCGCATGCGCAAAACCTTCCGCACATGCGCTTGTATCGCAGCTTGAAAAGGTGGCAGCACTCAAAGACCGCCCTCGGTGTCAGCGCTGGTGAGCTGAGCTGCTGTTTAGCTCAGCTGAGGCGTGGCAATCTGCTCTGCCATGCGAATCAGCTGAGCTAAAAAAAGGGGAATATAGGACAGGGAACGGCAGGGGCAGGAGGGCGGGGCCAACCAGAGGTGGTATTTGCCAGTTCTCTGAACTGCTCAAAATGGCCGCTACCTGTTCTCCTGAACCGGTCCGAACCGGCTGAATACCACCTCTGCTCTCACCTCACTCTGAAATTATTTCTCTGAGAGTTCTTCCTTTCTTAATATTTTCCAGAAAGCATCTCTTGCATTTAGCATCAATGGGCTTCATCCTATGCCATAAAACGTCTCTCACAGATGAGAGCAGAAACTCTACATATGGTAAACATTCATGATTACACTATGGGTACAAAAGAAGCTGCATGCAGCTTAGGGAAGGCCTTCTTGATGACAATACATATCAAATTTAATTAAAATGCTCTAATGTGAAGCACTAAATTCAATAACAACACATACCCTACCATTTTGATTGAATAGATTACCATGGATATAGATGGGTCTGCTTCTAATTGAACGTTATTTAGAGACTCCTGAGAATAGTTCTCCTGAAGAACATCCAGAACTGAATACACAATTTGTTGGGAAAATATCTGTACCTGCCACCGAATCCTTTTGAAATATTCTTCGAGGCCTGGGAACAATTTCACCCATATTATCCACTTAGACCTCCATAATTTTCCAAAGGACCAAATGTATCTTGCGTTTCTTTACTGATCCACATGGTTCTCTTGTTTGAGTGTTAGTTTTAGTTTTAAACGTGAAATATGAACAACTTTCACTTTTGTGACATTTCATAGGCTTATCATAGCCCACACTTCTTGCTCTATCTCTAGTTAATACTGCTAGAACACAAGAGTGGCCTGTGACTCACTCCTAGGCCTGGAGTCTTGCTGGAATGGAGACAGATTGCTTGGAAAATGCATCTCAGTCTCTTCTACAAGTCCAGGCTTTCCCCAGGGAACATGTATGCAGTTTCCCATTTCTGAGGCAAAAGCCAAATATGTTTCTGATAATGAGAGCAAGCCTGTCATTAAAATGAAATGGTAGAATTAGAACTGGGAATGGTTTAAAATGGTACTTTATTGAATCCCTATTACAAGTCATACAAGGCAGATCTACCAAAGTTGGAAAAGAAGTTATCTACTGAAGATGACAGCTGGCAAATAGCTCTGAATGATGTAGGCCCAGTAACAAACCTCTTTTGGTTGAACCATGGTTTATTAAAAGCCAAATTTCTTAAGGAAATTAGGAAGGTAATCCTGGTTTGTTGGGCAACTCCTGTTTTGTTGTCTTTGAATCTCTAGGAAGCCAAAACTTTTCTAGCTTCCTCTTCCTTTCCCCCTCCCACTACACTCTATGTACACACACACACACACACACACACACACACACACACACACACACACACACACACACACAATGTTGATCGCATAGAATTTTGAAACTAACAAAATGTGGTGCAACCTGAGTACAGGTAGTCCTTAATTTATGACCACAATTGAGCTTAGCCAATTTCTGTTGCTAAGTGAGACAGTTGTTAAGTGAGTTTTCCCCCATTTCCTGCCACAGCTGTTAAGTGAATCACTGCAGTTGTTAAGTTAGTGACATGGTTGTTAAGTGAATCTGGCTTCCCCCTTGACTTTGCTTGTCAGAAGGTCGCAAAAGGGGATCACATGACGCCAGGATGCCACAACTGTCATAAATATGAGTCATTTGCCAAGCGTCTGAATTTTGATCAAGTGAACATGGGCATGCTGCAAAAGTCGTGAAAAATGATCATAAGTCACTTTTTTAATGCCGTTGTAACTTTGAATGGTCACTAAATGAACTGTTGTAAGTAAAGGATTACCTGAATTTGGGGCTGAGATTTCACAACATTTCATGACTTTCCAATAGTCCAATGACTTTAAAGTTACTCTATGCAGCATTAGAGATAACAAGCAGTGTTTCGTTGCTTCTTAGTAAGGATATGAGGTTTATGCACTGATATTCAATGTGTGATATCCACTTTGATGATATAGACAAGTGAATCAACTTATGTAAGTACATGTGAGTAGTAGTGCAAGGAAATAATGCTCCTGCCATTTAGCAAAAGGCATTAAGAATTGTTAACCTAATCTTGCGAAGCTTCTTCTCCGGTAACATTGTATTGCCAATTAGGGCATACAAAACCTTTGCCAGACCAATTCTTGAATACAGCTCATCCACCTGAAATCCACACTGTATATCGGACATTAACACAATTGAGCGGGTCCAGAGGTATTTCACGAGAAGAGTACTCCACTCCTCTACTCACAATAGAATCCCTTATGCCACCAGACTTGAAATTCTGGGCTTGGACAATCTGGAACTGCACCGCCTGCGGTCCGATCTAAGCATAGTACACAAAATTGTCTGCTACAACGTCCTACCTGTCAATGACTTCTTCAGCTTCAACCACAATAATACATGGGCAAACAATCTATACAAACTCAAGGTAAACAGCTCCAAACTCCTCTAACTGTCTACCGTGGACCTCACCCCATTCCTAAGAGGTCTGTAAAGGGGGCGTGCATAAGCACACCAGTGTGCCTACCCTCCCTGTACTACTGTCCCCATTTGTCTGTATTTACTTCCTTTGTTCATGTTTATGTTTATACCTATACCTGCTATCTTGTACATGTTTGACAGACAAACAAACGAACGAACAAACAAACAAATAAATAAATATGCAGTCTCTGGACAGGTTTGTTTTCATAATGCACTCCTCCTACAAATTCCACATGGCATGCTTAGGGGCTGAAGAGTGAAGGGGAAGCTTATCCGTTGCAGCAGAAACCATGTGGATCAGCCTCTCAGTGAAGAATCTAGCTCTCTCTTTGCTGACTTTCAGAAACTCTCAAAGATGTAGTTGTTTCAACGAGGCTTCCTCTGGTTTTATGACGTCCTTTAAACTTCGTTTTTATTCTCTTTATTGCTGTTTTTGGCTTTTATTGCAGTTATCGATGCTTTTGGTGCAGGTTTTTTTTCCTGTCACCCTGTATGTTCCAAATTGTCCTTTTATATTGGGTGCGAGGCACCGATAGTCATTTTTACTGTGGCAGGATAGAAACGCGCTTACTGTTAGTCCTTGACGTACGACCACAACTGAGTCCAAAATTCCTGTCGCTGAGAAAGACAGTTGTTAAGTGAGCGTTGCCCCATTTTACGAACTTTCTTGACACAGGTAAGAAAATCACTGAAATTGTTAAATTAGTAACATGGTTGTTATGTAAATGGGCATTTATGGGCTTATAAAAGCCGTGGTGGCACAGTAATTATTAATGCAGTATTGCAGGCAAACTCTGCACACTGCTAGGTGTTCGATCCTGACTGGCTCAAGGTTGTCTCAGCCTTCCATCCTTCCGAGGTCGGTAAAATGAGGACCCAGATCAGAGGTGGGTTTCTACCGGTTCTTTAGAACCGTTAGTAAATTGGCGATGACGTCACGGAGCCAGTTCTGTCGGTGTCTCCGTGGGCGCCGCCATCTTGGATTTTGCTTCTGCGCATGTGCAGAAGCTATTTTTTGATTGGTGTGGGCACGCGCCCGGCGCGACCCTGAGTGAACCGGCAGCAAAAGGATCCAGAACTCACCCCTGACCCAGATTTTTGTTGGGGACAATATGCTGACTCTATAAACTGCTTAGAGAGGGCTATAAAACACTGTGAAGCGGTATATAAGTCTAAGTGCTATTGCTATTACGCGAAAGAAATATAAAGAGAATAGCCCAAAAAGTAACTCAGGAAACAAATGGAAGTTAGTTGCAGGTCATCTGGATTCTTTTCTCTTCTTTCTCAGACAAAAGTAGACAAAACTGTCTGGGAATTAACACTGTGGAGAGCAGAGGACTGGCTCAAAATGGAATTGGGTAGCATCCTTCCCCAGGCACCTTCTTCAAGTCAAGGTGCATAAAGCATAGACAGAAGCTCTTATGCGATGTACCTCCCTCTAGCAGCTAGTAGGCATTGTGGTTGCATTGTACAGCAAGAGTAAATGAAATTACTAACCATTTGCCTGAAGCAGCCGACTCACTCTTACTTAATGAAAGGGTCAGTCCTGGAAAGATAATAGCTTGCTTCAGATCACCCAGAAAGTTTGCAGATGAGTTCCACTTATAAGTCTAGCATTTCGGCTTATAGAAAAGCTTATAATTTGCTGTGCACCACACACCAGCTACTTCTTACAACTAAACAAACGCAGCTAACCAGTAAGAGAATGTTTGCAGACATGTGTGGCTTGTTTGTTTAATGTTGATGTTTGTCTCTCCAAATTAAAAACAAAAAAAGATGAAGCCCTTAATGTTTGCTATTGAAGCAAGTCGTTAATATTATTAGCCACGTAAGTATCAAGCAGAAAGAGCGAAGGGAGGGAAACTTTATTTCGTAGCCATAACAAGATTCAAAGAGAATATATGTAGCTTAGAATAGAACTCTGAATTCCTTGGTTCTCTCTGAGCCTGGTTGGTTTTTTGCTGACGTAGGTCTAATCAAGGTATTAATAAGGAGAAAAGAATTTCCCTACCAATTTGCAACAGGGCAAGTCACACTATATACAGTAAATAGAAAGCAAACTCTACTCCCTTGTAGCACTGATGATGTTACCAGTGGTTGGGTAGTGAAACGTCTGCAGGCAACAACCAAGCTGAGAGGCCATCATAACAACATTGTTAGATATAGATATAGATATAGATGATATAGATATAGATATAGATGATATAGATATAGATATAGATAGATATAGGAATAATTCTTGGGAGTCAAGGTAATTCTTGAATTCGAAGAAGCCCAATAAAACTCTTCTCTCCTCTTGTCCCTGTGAAGTCTTTTTTCAGCGTGACCTCAACCTTTCAACACAGATTTGGAATCATTTCAGGGATCCTAAGAGGCAGTGGAATACATCTTAGTGAAAATTTGCAGGTGATCAGCTTTTTTCATTCTTTAACTGCCAGAAAATACTTGCAAGGGGGAATCTGAACATAGTAAAATCATTTGTGAAGACCAGACAGATTAATATATAATAATACAGTATAGTAGGATATGATGATGGGGACATTCATTATCTTTCTAGAAAAGTGTATTTGCTTATTAGATGGAGAGGAGAAAATAGGCACCCAACCACAGCAGGTTAGAGGTCTACATTTTATTTTATAGATCTGTTGACTCTATTTATTAAGTATAAGGACACCAGGGTACTAAAAACTCCTTCCTTCCTTCCTTCCTTCCTTCCTTCCTTCCTTCCTTCCTTCCTTCCTTTTTTTTCAGTGTACCATACCGTAACTTTGGAGTTTACTCACCCAGCATTATTTGTTTAATAGAAATATTTTCTAAACCACCTGGTTCTGGCATAAAGTCAAAAATTTGCATTTATATGAACTAGTTTATCAAATATAACATACAGAAGTCTGTTAAATACACATTGCATTTTGTTTGTGAGAAAATCTGTTCATATTTAATGTAGCTTTTTTTTTTCTAAAAAAAAAAATAACCTTAATGAAAGCTTCTGAAAATTGTTGTTCTAAGCATTTGAAATATGCCACAAGAACTGGTGCAAGACATAAACATGTTTCCCATTATATGTTATCAGATAGCCCAAAATTACTTCAAAGAAGAAATGTGGGACTATGTTAAATGAGAAAGATAAGAAAGCATTTAGTTAAAAAGCAAAGGTTTTTAGAAGAGTAAAACATTTCACAGTGAACCCCAGCGTTTTGTAATCTCCTACTGGGTGGGACAGAAATGGGATTGGGGGATGGGGGGGGGAAAATAAGAAAAGAATTGAGTTTTCTATGTGTAGATTCTGAATGGACAAAATACTCCCAAATGCAGCTAATCAGATATACCCAGAAAACAGATATTCTTTGCTCATATCCAGCAGATTCCAAATTTAATGATTTGCATATGTATAATGCAGTAACATTTGAGCTGCCAGGCCTCTGGCTGAACATCGAAGTGCAGGCCTATACACAGGCAAGCGAGAACATAGAGAAATAGGCCCATCAGTGAAGCCTGGTGTCAGCGTTCCAAGTAACGCACCCATTGAAAGCAGAACTCTGAGGCAGGTAGATTCCTCAAAGAACATGTTTATTGGATACATCATATCGACACCGCCGGTGAAAACCAACTCTAAAGGTTTCCGCAGTTTTCACCTAATTAAAAGAGTAAAACTCCCCCCCTCCCGGGTGTCATCAGTCACATTGTCCAATGAATATAGTTGGCCGGCTCCTCTCCTCCTTCACCAGCCATCTGTTACGATGACCTTGGTTCCCACAGGAAAACTTATTTTGACTGCTAGCTGGGCTATTTCTTTCCTCCCTCCCTCTTCCCTCTCTCAGGCTTCATGGCAACTATGAGGCAGCACAAGATGGCTTCAGCCAGGTTCGCTTCAGAGTTTACACCTGGTGTTTCCATACCTATCCATATCTCCGTATTTCCTTTTACAAAGGTTCCTAATACAGGTAGTCCTCGACTTACAGCAATTCATTTAGTGACCGTTTTGAAGTTACAACAACACTGGAAAAATTGACTTACAACCGTTTTTCTTATTTACGACCATTGCAACATCCCCGTGGTCATATGATCAAAATTCAGATGCTTGGCATCTGACTTGTATTTATGACAGTTGAAGTGTCCTGGGGTCATGTGATCGCCTTTTGCGACCCTCTGACAAGCAAAGTCAATAGGAAAGCCAGATTCACTTAACAACTGTCTTACTAACAACTGCAGCGATACACTTAACAACTGTGGTGTCAACTCTGAATCGAACCTGGCTGAAGCCATCTTGTGCTGCTTCATAGTTGCCACTCACTATGGGAGGAGGATGAGGGGGAAATGGTTAGACTGTCTCGTAGACAAAATAAAGAGTTCTCCCATGGGAACCAAGGTCATCCCAACAGGTGGCAGTAGGAGGAGGCCAAAATGGTTGAGGGAGCCCGCCAACTGCTTTCATTGGACAATGTGACCTGTGACACCTGGGGAGGAAAACTTTTGCTCTTTTAATTACATGGGAACTGTGAGAAACTTTTAGAATTGGTTTTCATTGGCTGTACCGATGTGATGTGTACAATAAACATGTTCTCTGAGGAACATTCCTGCCTTGGGGATCTGATTTCTTTGGATGCGTTCCTTGGAACGCTGACATGTGGCAAGAAAAGTCATAAAATGGGGCAAACTCACTTAACAACTATCTCGCTCAGCAACAGAAATTTTTGGCTCAATTATGGCCTTAAGTCGAGGGCTTAAGTATATATGCTTACTTCTGACTCAGTTTTATGATTTTAGAACAGCAGTGGGAACAAAGATCCATATTCTGTGTGTATACAGTACGTGGGGTTTAGTAGCCCTTCCAGTGTCTAAGATTACTGTGTTATCAGATGCCTAAAGTTTGAATTTACTACATACATGTTTTGATATGTGTATATAACAGTTAATCTTAGGCCATCGATATATTTAACCTTGTGCAGTCTGTAATCTTTAAAAATGTTATGGTTTGAAGGTCAACTTCTTTGTCTTTCTGTAAAGAGAAACCAAAGAAAAGATAAAATTAGAAAGAATTAATTCTTCAAAAAGTTTATACAAATCAAAACCCTGCTGTTTCACACTGAGAACAAAAGGAGCATATTAAACACCAAAGTTTATCAAGACAAATTAGGTCCCAGTTTCAAATTTTCTTTAATCTTTTGCATCTGAACCTTTTTTTTTTGCCTCATACTGTTTTCACTAGTTAAATGTTAAAATGAATTCTAGCCAATACCATTGACTCCCTCCTTTAAAAAATATTGAGACACATAATAAAAAATTAATTACTTCCCTTAATTTCCGTGTGATTCTTTAAAAAGATGTAAAATTCATTTAAAGTAAGTAGTGACTTTGTCTTTGAAGATCACGACAATTAACATGGATCAAAGCGTAAGTTCTGTAACGATGATAGCTTATTAGCATAATGAAATTAACTTAGAGACAAGAATCTTTAATAGGTACAACAAAAACGCTTTAATAATACTTGAAGAAAATTATGTATTTTCTAGAAGTACAATTTCAGACTTTCGATCCAATTAATAAGTTGTTAATTAGCTTTTTTTTTTCAAACAATGTGCACTTTAAGTTAATCTGGCCATTGGATAATGCTCTTTAATGGTACATGTTTTGGAACAGTCCGTAGAATTTTAAATCTATTTTATGGGAAATGCATGTTGGTATTTTACATGAAGAAACAGATCTCATATTCCTAGTTCATTTCTTTCATCCTAGCCAATTAAAGAGGCGGACTAACTCAGTGATCTAGTGAGAACAATAAGAAATGTTCTTAAACTGTAGTTGCAGTGTTACTATATTCAGCAATTCATAGGTTGTTATGTGTGGCTTCATACTAATAGCGACAAAATATAAAATAAATTTGGAAATGTGAATTTAGCCAGTTTCAAATATCCAGATTTTTGAAAATGATCTTGTATGACTATTATGTTCATCATTGTTATCAAGATTATTATTTTTTGTCCTAAATCACAATCTACTCCATTAAGTGGATCAAAAATATTTTGGATAAATACACTCCCAAAAGAACACCATAATTTAGCTTCTGTCTTCTTAAGTACATTGTTGCATGGACTCAATATTTCTATCATATTCCCATCCTAATATATATAAATACTGTCTTGAGGTCCAGAGGCCTGGCCCATGCAATCTAAGGATACATCTTTTTTATATCTATTTTTTTACATGCAGTTAGGGATAATGTCTCCAAATAGGACCCCATACACTCAAATATATACATGATGAGGGCTTTTGAAGAGCTACATTGATTTATCCCCTTCCACCAAGAACAGGAAGAAGAGCTGTTACACACAAAATCCAATCGTGCCTTCTATAATTTCGTAAACGCCAAACTTAAAGACTCAAAGTTTTCAGTTCAGTCTTTGTCAACAGCAATGGCATCTCCCCCTCATTTCCTAGTCGTACCTCAACCAATTGCAATGATCTAATCCACATTGATTTTACTGAAGATATCGTCAAAAGGGCATTACACAAACTAAAGCCATCTCTATCTATTGGTCCTGATGGAATATGTGCCTATTTTCTAAAAAAGCTCTCCTCAGCCATAGCTGAACCTCTAAGCACCATCTATGAAGTATCTTTTAGAATGAGCTCCTTGCCTGTCCTATGGTCATTAGCAACAGTCATACCTATCTTCAAAAAAGGTGACCCCGGCCTTGTTGAGAATTATAGACCAATCTCCCTTTGCTCCGTCA
>QLTV01002850.1:3453345-3473805 GCA_003457575.1 Thermophis baileyi | reverse complement strand
ACATACACACACACACACACACACACACACACACACATATACATACATACATATACATACATACATACATACATACATACACACACACACACACACACACACTATATATTTTGGCAACTGTTAGAAGATAGGGAAGGGGGCATTTCTTAGCTGTGGTAATTTAAGAATAGGTGATGATGATATGGAGTTACTTGACTGCCTTTGACTATGATATGGGACTATGGTGCTACCCCTGGGGAAAACTGGTACAAGTTTTTTTTAATTTTTTATTTATTTATCAAATTTGTTTGCTGCCCATTTTGCTTCAAGGTGAAACTAAGGCAGCTTAGTTGCATCACATTCTAAGCCCATGGAATATTATATTGTGTGTAATTTTGCAAAAGTAGAAATAACCTGATAGAAATAATTCAGCAAGACAGATCTTGTTCTTCAAAAGAATTTCTAGGTGAGGAGCAAAAGAATAACTGCTGCTGCTATTCCTGGGGAAAATTTTGCATTTACTTCCTACAGGAATATACTTCAAATTCTTGGCACAGTTGTAGATGTATTGCAGAAACCCATGCTCTGCTCCAAATTGAGAACAAGGCGAGATACATCTTACAAATGCTGGATCTATAGCTGTTCTACACTCACATAAAGTTGGATACTCTGAACATAAATGCAGTCAGCATCACTAGGAACCTGGGCCTTATTGGAAAATAAGTATAAAGCAGTCTTTGGTTGAGTTCTCAAAAGCTTTCCTAACACAATGTGTTTCTCCCCAGGATTCCTTCTGGAAAGATTTCCTGTATATAGGAAAATGCCAGGGTTAGATAAGCTTGAAAGTCCAGATGGATACTTAAAGAAGATTCACTAGTGGGAAACTTAGGTGCCTGCTGGTTCCTACCAAGGGAAACTTCCTCGGAGATAGATGTGGATTTATAGCCAGGGGTGTTGCACCATAGGAATGAAGCCCTCCCATGGAGTGTAGTGGTTCTCTCCCCTCTCCCCCGACAAATTGGCCCTCCATCAGTGCTTACTCACAAACCTGTACGTTGCCAAAATGGCAAGCTACTTTTACATCTGAGCTGTTTTTAAGTTCTTTTCACCTTTGGAATGTGAAAAAGTAGTCCACAGATTAACTTGAATAAAACAGCCTTAGAGATACAAGAGGGTTCGGGTTGTAACTCATTAGGCAGCATCAGTACCAGCAAACTTTAACCTACTCATGGGTACAATGTGAAGGGAGGGTTTTATTTCCAAGAAAAGAGTCTTCCCATGAAAAATCCAATGTTGGAGCCTCTTGGCGTTTTATCCTGAATGGGAAGATAATAGTGATTTGTTCATCAGCTTTCTCAGCTTCTAAGTTGAAGATATTTTAATTATTGTGACCTACCAATGGTCTGCAAGACTTGTTTCAGATACTTCACTAGAAGCTAGAAAAAAAAAATGCTTGGAAACGTCCAGATGAAGGTAGACCTTAGTCTGTTTGCTCTTTCTCATCAGCCTTAAAATTAGAAAATTTCTTTTAATAGTGGAAGCATTTAGACACATACACGCAGAATGTATGTATGTGGGCTTGGGTGTGTCCTATGTGATAAAGACTCTAATACTTTACAGGCCCAGCTAAATGCCCTAAAATGGAAATTTAAGGCTTCTCGGTCTTCCAGTTCCTAGCTTTCAAAGAGGCCGGAGGAATTAAAACATTTTATTATGTTATAAGGAATGTCCCAGGAATGAGATGGCATTCTCAAATGAACACTTCCATCATACTTTGTAAAGCTGGGAACTTGCCATGATCATTGCACTATCTGGCATACGTGCAGCTGGAAAAAATGAGAGACTCCCATATTTCATGTTGACTTCACATCACACACACACACACACACACACACACACACACACACACACACACAAACGGGCACGATAGGGAGGCTTTCTAGACTATAAAAATAGTATATAAGGGAATAGGTTTTTCCTGATGACAGTTGCACAGCTTTACGAGCAACAGAGTTTGTTTGGCTGGATTCATAATGGCTAAAGTGAGCTCAGAATTTGGCTGAAATGTTAGCCAGCATCTATTAGACGGGATACCATGAGTCTTGCTTCATCTTTTCCGGGATGATCCCCCCCCCTCCTGAATGTTCACCTACTGAACAAGAGATGAGTTTGTTTTCTGGAAGCTGAGTCACATTCTGAGCTGTGTTCCTGTTTCAAGCTGAATAAGACGTTTAACTGCTCAAAGGTGCTTTTTCAAAAGGCATCTGGACTTTGTTTTTCTTTGAAGACGTTTCGTTTCTCACCCAAGAAGCTTCTTCAGGATTCATCTTTGAATTCATCTTCTTCATCTTTGGGACAACCATGACCTGCATGACTGAGAATCTGTTATTTAACTTCTGTGTCCCAGTTGTGCAGTTTTGCTTGGTTTTGGTATTCTGTCACCTGGCTCTCTTGTAGTTCTTCACAGAAGAAGTAAACCCAACCTTCAGATTGTAGCAATGGGACTCATTTATCTGAAACATTCTTCTCACACTCAATGAATCTAGAGGGCACCTCATTTTAATGTAGACAATCACATGGTACACTCAGTCACATGACTCCCCCCAAGGATCTTTTCTGAAAATTGTTGTGGGATTTAGAGTGTAACCCATGTAGATGGAACCAGAATAGGAACTGAGGGTTTTAGCTTTGTTTTGCTTAACTATTTATTATATTTTGTAAATTCCATTCAGCAGCTGACTGAATCCCATTTTCTTCATTTTATTTTGAACACATATTAGCATCTGAGTTGTAGCCTTCCTGACATCATTTCTACAAATCTAGAATACTGATACATATTGCTCATAGTTGACCGGTCCATCTTTCCATTCCAGTTGTGTGCCCTTTTTTATTCTTAGATATTCCCTTGTTATGATGGTTGCCAATTCACCTTTTAGATTCTTTCTTTCTTTCTTTCTTTCTTTCTTTCTTTCTTTCTTTCTTTCTTTCTTTCTTTCTTTCTTTCTTTCTTTCTTTCTTTCTTTCTTCCTCTCTTCCTTTCTTCCTTTCTTTCTTTCTCTCTCTTTCCTCTCTCTCTCTCTCTCTCTCTCTCTCTCTCTCTCTCTCTCTCTCCCTCCCTCCCTCCCTCCCTCCCTCCCTTTTTTAGGAATTTCCAGATATCTTGGGCTATTTTTCCCATTAGCTTCTTCTGACATGGAAACTATTTATTGCAATTCTCAATCTCAGTAGTTCCCATTGAGGTTTTCATTAATAATGGCATGCAATGTGGGAGGATGAAATACTTTTTTCCTCAAGTTTTGTCATTTCAAATACCATAATGAATCAATACAGATTTTGGCTTCCTGTCCAATAGTGTCATAGAGACCACACCTAGATTTTTCCACATCTAAATGAAATCTCATCCTGTTGCATCACATTAAACATCCATTTGCTTCAGTCTTTTAGTTTCAATGTGTAGCAACATTGAAAGACCTGAAGGACCAGGTTGAGAATAGGTCCTCCTGGAGAAAATCCATCAGTATGGTTGCTAAGAGTTGACACTGACCTAATGACACAAAATCAATCAACTTTGCTAAACAAAACAAAACAAAACAGCCCTACCAGATTTCCTCCTCTTTCATTTATACATATGGTGCAAAACCAAGGGAAAATTATTTAACTCTTAACAGAACTGATATCATGTATTTCTTTTTTTAAACTGCACAAGAAAATGCTTTTTTTCCTGATATGAAACTTATCACAAATGTTTTTCTTTTTCTTTCCTTAATTTTAGTCTCTCTCCGTGTCTCTCTCTGTATGTGTGTATATGAGGGTGGATAGGTGTGTATAGTCTTCTCTTCTCTTCTCTTCTCTTCTCTTCTCTTCTCTTCTCTTCTCTTCTCTTCTCTTCTCTTCTCTTCTCTTCTCTTCTCATCTTCTATCTATCTATCTATCTATCTATCTATCTATCTATCTATCTATCTATCTATCTATCTATCTATCTATCTATCTATCATCTATCTGGAGTAACAATGGATGTGATTTTTTAAAAAAAATGTTTTGACTTTTTTCCTTATTGCTTTTAACAAGATGCTGGTCACCAGAGTTGCACTTTGAGTGGGGCAGCCATATAAATTGAACAAATTATATAGATCTAGATGTTCTGTAGATGTAGACAGATAGAGCTAGAGCTAGATGCTATAAATGGTATAGATATACTGTATATGTAAGTGTGATTCATTACAACTACCGTATCTACCAGTATTTCTAGCCATATAATTATATTTCATATATATATATATATATATATGTATGTATGTATGTATGTATGTATGTATGTATGTATGTATGTATGTATGTATGTATGTATGTTATATTTTTTTACATAAATAAAGGGAGACTAGTATAGATCTATTTCAAGCTATTTAGCTCTCATCAGCCAGCCACACCCTTGTGGGATTAGAACATATATATATATATATATGTTCTGCTGTATTTTGGCTAGGAAAAATAATTCTTTTCCTGCACACACAAACACACTTTTACACACATCACATATCTCGAAGGTTTCTTTCTCTTTCCTGCTCTGTGATGTTGTCTTAAGAACACAGGGTCAAAAATGCAAAAGTAACTGAATACCTAATATGAAATTAAGAAACCTGTTGTTTCCTAGACTGAGTATCATTTAAGCTTTGTATATCTTTCCTAATACCATGAGGCTTGTCGGACTTGTTAGGCATTTCTTAAATAACTTCCTTTCCTCTTCCGGATCTTCACCTGCAGAACATGATCTCCTGCATTGGGTTGGGTTGGTTGATGTGACTCTGAACCCATCTTACACTTCCAGCTCATACCTCAGTGACCTTTCCAACCCGATGTTTCTAATTATTCTCCAGATGGGACCATTATTCCCTTCCTCGGAAGAGTAAAGCTGCCATTTGAGCTTGCAATAAATGACTTGAAATTTCAGACAGATGACTTGGCTGGCACCTGGCTACGTTTTTCCCCTCTCCCTTGGAAGACCACACGACTTGTACACACTTTTCCTATTTGCCAATGCCTCCCCCCCGCCACCCCTTTCTTCCCTTGTTTGTAAATTGTAAACGTTTCTTTTCCAGATTGTGAAATCCATTCATAAGTCATCAGCTAATATAATTCAAAACAAACAGCCCTGATTTCCCAATAGGAGTGGAAAGAACCTAGAGCCAATCTTTGTGCTATGGTTGGGGAGAAAACGTTGCCATCTCTGAACTGTTAAATGATTGAAATGAAAGGTTACAATAAATAGAACTGTCATGGAGGTCACTGAAGAATGGGGAAGCAGCAGAGGAGAAGGACCTTTCAAAGCCTGGTAGGAACCCACAGACATTTTTGCAAGCATTAAGCAACCTCCAATAAGTAGCATAACTGTAGGACTGATGTGCTAGCATCTGAGAGGTCCATCCACGTTTGCTTGTTTTAAAATGAGCCAAAATCTACTACAGTAATCAAAGATTGCTATGATTCCCATACCAAGCACATTCCGAACAAATTATCTCCCTTCACCTTCTATAAATCTACATCACTAGGATGCAGATGAATTCATTCTGAGTGACTGATGATGGGAGTGGGAGTCAGGGGTGGGCTTCAAAAATTTTAGCAATGGGTTCTCTGCCTGGTTGCTGGGTGGGTGTGGCCATGGTGGGCGTGGCCTAGTCAGCCTCCTGCACCATGGCGGGGGGGGGTTGCCCTCCCCGGGCTCCGGAGGCTTTCCTCGAGCCTCTGGGAGGGCGAAAACAGCTTCCCCCGGGCTCCGGAGGCCCTCCGGAAGCCGGAAATGAGCCCATTTCTGGCCTTCCAGAGCCTCCGGGAGGCCCGTTTTCACCCTCCCCGAGCCTCCTCATGGGCCCTGCACTTACCTGGCATCCAGAATGGGCTGCTTGGAGACTCCTGGGAGGGGCGGGGTGGGGTGGGCAGGGCCAGTCAGGAGTGGGATTTGGGGGTTCACTGAACCACGCAGAATCTTCGCTAGAGGATCGCCCAAACCCAGGCGAACCCGGAGCAGCCCACCCCTGAGTGGGCTCCTTAAAAACAACCAGACAAGAGAGAGACAGATGCATTAAGTTATTCCCTAGCTACAGTTTATTCGTAACTCTTGCCCGACCTCCAAAACTTACTTTCCTGACATCCCTGTAAAAAGAAAAAGAAAAAAAGGTTTGTATGTTTCTAGTAGTACTGAACCAGAGATTTTCTAGTGTAAGCTTCCTATTTGATCTTGCTCTGGTTTGGGAGAGCTACTGGGATAAGCAGAAAGAATGATTTCAAAGGGACACAGTTTAATTTGGAAGGAGGATTTAACAGGATCGTTATGCTTTCTTTTTCTTTTTCTTTTTTAATTGTTTGGTACGCATGCAGATGCTGCTACGGCAAAAAAATCAATCAAATTAAGACGAAATGACTGCCTTTGCTGGGCCAGAATATACCAAAAGCACAACTCCTGGGACAACTTTTACCTAACTCCTGATATTTTCAAAATCCCACGCTTCCGGTTTCCTTTCAGAAAGCGCAAGCTGAATTTGGCGGGAAGGGAAACCATTTCATTCAGCACTGATTTAAGGATAATTCCCTTTACTGCGCAAACCAGAAATGCGTGGTCTAAGTTTTCATCAAATTGTGTAGCACTATAGACCTTCTATGTTTATAGGCCCCAACCTCCAAATCCTCAGGCAGTATTTTAGCCATTATAAAATGAAGAATGCTTTGTCTTTATTTAATATAGATGGTGCTCTTCTGCTCAAACACATTTGACCCAACAGGACTCTTTTTGGTCCAGTTCAGATTTGTCTATTTGTTATTCTAGTCCGGGTGTTGGCAATGTGCGGCTCCCGAGCCGCATGTGGCTCTTTCGTCCCCCTGCTGTGGCTCCCTGTCGGCTGGCTGGCCCCACCACTCACCCTCCCCTCCCAGTCACTCCTCGTGTGGCCTGAGAAGGTAAGGGCGACGGCAGGGATAGAGACTCGCTCCATATTCCAGAGCGGGAGGGAAGCGCCCCTGTACTTGCCTCTCATCTCGCAGGCACTTCTTGGTGCTGCGCGTGCATCTCGGTCGCTCGGGGAGATGCGCGACTTGATCTCCGCTCTGAGACATGCTCGGCCTGGCTGCGCCCGATGTGCCGCATCATAATGGGCTCCAGGAGGAGGAGGAGACGCCGTCACCCCCATTGTGAAGCATGCTAAATTTAAGTGTGCTGTGCAAGGCACTGCGAGAGCAGCGAGCAGGCCATGGAGGCGGCAACAGCAGCGGCGTCAGCTGACTCCCAGTGTTTTCTTTTCTGTGGGAAATGGGTCCAAATGGCTCTGAGTGTTTAAGGTTGCAGACCCCTGTTCTAGCCTGAGACAAGACACAACTGTGCCAAATCAGCATATACCAAGGGGAAATACAATGTGTCAATAAAGATTCTCAGGCATCCAGGTACAGTTGTCTGGAAGTTGAGTCATGGCAACTGAACTTCTTTTCTTGTCTCAAATGTTTCACTGTTTATTCAAGTAGCTTCTTCAGTTTGAGCAAGTTAATTAGGGGTAACCAACTTGCTCGGACTGAGAATGTTACTTGGATAAGCAGTGGAACGTTTCAAACCCACAAGGAAAGAAGTCCAGTTGCCATGACTTCCAAGACTAACAAGGGAAGGGAAGGATAAGGCTCAGGTCTCACTTTGTGGATACTTAGATCTTATTAGCTTATGTTTTGTGTGGGTGTTGGTGGGTGTGCCTCAAGTAAGTTTTGACTACTGGTGACTGCCTGAATTAGCCCCGCAGGGTTTTTTTTGCAAGGTTTTTCACAAAGGAGGCTTCCTTGCCTCCTTCCTAGAGCTGATAGAGTGACTGACTCAAAGTCAACTGCCTTGTGCCTAAGGCAGGACTAGAACACATAGTCTCCCTGTTTGTAGCCTGATGCCTTAACCACTAGACCAAACTGGCTCTTTAGTAGCCCACTATATCAGCATATTAACTCAGACTAGTCTGTACAACTTCTATGTAAACACTGCGAAATGTTATTTGCTATTAGAAATGAACTAACTCACCTTTTTATTACCACATATCATCTTTTTGCAATTTTTGGATTCATAGTAAATGGAAGGAAGAATAGATTTCTAAAGTCATCTCAGTAAATCTGCCATTGTTGAAGGTAAAGAAAAGCATTTGATTAAGCAGCACGGTCTTTTCAAAATAAATATTTACATTTTTATTGGGCTTTAGATTAATCAAAGGAAACTACAGCTCTTCAAGAGGAGAAAATAATGAAATCTTATTTTTTCACGGGGAAAAAGAGCATTTCCATACTGGAGACATAAGTTTCTAGTTTAGGAGTAGCATAAAAGTCCTAGGCTGTATATCACCTTCTAGCTATACAAGAACTCCTAATGTTGATAGGTGGACTTATAGTCTGAAGGAAATGTAAAGTAAAACTTAAGATTTCAACTCAAAAATCAGTTCCTTGCATATGGACATTCTTACATGGATTAACCCATGATTTATGAAAGCTTTCCAAAACCTGGGGACCTCCAGAAAAGTTGTCATAATTTCTCAGCTAATGTGGTCATTGAGACAGTTGTAATTCTAATGCACCTGAGGGGAAAAGAAAGGCTGATTTATGTAATCTGCCTTTTTTAAATTCACCATATTTACCTATAGTGCAGGCAAGCCTATTCACCCAAGAACAGACTTAATGAAAGGCTGCGACAACTTGAAATGTTCATTCAACCTGTGCACTTGAAAACTAAACTGAGAACATAATAAGAGCTTGCATTTAAGTTGCCTATTTTGCTATCCCTCTGAAGTTTCCACAGGACACTTCTACATAGTGATAAAAAGGTAGAAGCTTGATCGAATGGAAATTTCTACAGGAAATGCATGTACATAAACCAACCTCTTACTACTGAACCTAGAAAATGTATGTGGACATCACTTGATTGAGGCAAACAGATCTGGCAGCTGAAATCTAGATGACCACCAGAAGGTAGCAAAAGGATACAAAAAACTGTCATTTATTGCTTCCAGATACATTTTTGTGGCCTAAGTCTGGTAGCCCTAATTCAGACACATTTCATTCTTCTATAACGTGATAATTGATTACATGTTTCCTATTTAAAATTGGTTACAGATCTGCCAAAATTGGTGACGTAGTTTGTATGCTTATTGGAGCTATTCTATGAATACAGACGTTCTTCATCAAGTATGTACATTACAAAGAAGTGTACCGGTATATATACTGTATGTCTGCCTGTCTGTCTGACCCTCTCATCTATCTATCATCTATCTATCTATCTATCTATCTATCTATCTATCTATCTATCTATCTATCTATCTATCTATCTATCTATCTATCTATCTATCTATCTATCATCTCTGCTCTGCTCTGCATCCTGAATCATATGCTGTCACTCACATGTATGTACTTGGGGAAAAAAATCTGATTTTTTAAAATCAAAATGCAAATCTTATAGATTGTCCAATATCTATGAATTGTGTGCTGACACTTTGGAGTCTGCTACACATTAAATTATTTTCCAGCAGGCCACTGAAAACATTTTGCCTAGCATTTTGCCAGTAAAGTTGTTCAGATTTGCCAAATAACTGATTGTTCATGGGCAAGGTGCAAATCCATAACTAGGACAACCTCCTGTCATACAATCTTTGGATTCCAATTTAATTGATAGGGTAGGATTCTGTATATCCTAGCATGACCTCTGTCATATGTATGCTAGATGCATGCCTTCATGGCTCCTTCAGGGCTGGCAAAAGTATTATTGGCAAGGACTGGTCAAGTCCTTGTTGTATGGTTGATGCTGGCAGTCTTGAAGGAAGCTTTGGAAAGATTTGCAGATTATCTGAAAACTGTGGCTATTGTAATGGGATCCCACAGGATGTTGCTTTCTCTCCAGTACTATTGAACACCTAAGTGATATTACTGTGGGTGATTCATTCATCACTTCAGGGCAAGTATGCTGGATGATATTGATGATGCTGTATGTGCCACCTCCGACCACTCAGGAGATGCTAGTGAAGACTTGACCCAGTATCTGGAAATTATTAAGGATCAGATGGAATCAAGTAGACTGAAACTGAATCCTAGCAAGATGGAAATGCTGTTTAGCAGAGAAGATCTCTGCTGGCTCTGATGTTAATTCCTTGTGGGGAAAACCTGCTTCAGAAAGAGTAAAACCTTTGTCTAACTTCAGCTGGTACACCAACTGCAGTCCTAACTAGAATAGGAAGATATTGTAATGGTAAGTTGTGTCCTTATCCCTACCTGCCTGGACTACTGCAATACACTCTGCATAAGCCTGCCTTGAAAACTACTTGGCAACTGCAACTTGGAAGGAATGCAAGAACCAGTTTGATAACAAGTGTGTACAGTAGTTGTAGGACATGTTAGTATAGTATTGCAATCCCTCAGTGGTTTTCAAAAACTACACTTAAAATATTGGTTTAACCTACAGAGCTCTCTATGACTTGGGATCTTGAACCACTGAATATATACCATACTTACTGGTAGGAGGTGCTTATGGTTGCTCACTTTCACCAGGCCTAAAGATGCTGTTTTTCAGTTGTTGCACTATTCTATGGGACAACTTCCTTTTGGAAATCAAATGTGGAAGTTAGTTAAACAGCTTTTCCAGAGAACATTTGGAGTAGATTCATAATGACACTTTTTTTATTGCTTCAAATTATTATTTCCTACCATAGATATTTTAATGTTGGATAGTTTTGAGATGTTTTATTGTTAGCTGCCAGGAGACTTTTCTGTCATGAAATTCCAATAAAGACATCATTTTTCCTGAATGTTGCTCTAACAAGGAAGATTATCGATTTAGCAAAAACTAAGCAAAAATTTGGTCAGATTAGTTCCTGAGTGGGAGACCACAGTGGAATCCCTAGATTGTAGGATAAACTGAGAAGTCAAAAAAACAGCTTAAGAGAAGACAGTGGTGAATATTTCTGCACTATTGCCAAGAAAATAGTATGTCCATGTCTTTATTTTGATTGTGATGCTGCAAATGTACCTTGACTGAGATGTCAAGAGATTCACTTAATTCACCTCAAGCGAAGTCAAAACATAGTCAACTATGAAAAAGCATACAATTCATCCAAGAAACTAGTAGTTCATAGTGCATCCATATAGAATTTAGCACATGCATATTTGGATCATCTACACAGCCTAAGGTTATGAAGTTTCAAAGACGGTGACTGAATTAATACAACTTTTTGAATATCCCTAGTAGATATGCAATAATCAGAAAAGAAGGGCCTTAAAACAAATACATTATTACACAATAATAATAAGCAAACTGGAACCTGGTTGTTGTATTTTTATGTAAACACATAGTGGTTAAAAAACAGAAGCTTGGATTCGGGTTAAGGTTTTTTCCTAAAAAAAAAAAAAAGTTGGAATTGAAGATGGTCCATCTTTGGGTTTTGGAATGTGGTTCAGAAATGGATACCGGACTGAGAATTGTATTGAATAGAAAGCCCAAGAAACAAAATAAGTTTATACTTCACTTTATCTGTATAGCTTCCATTTGTTAGTACAAAAGGTTTGCAAGGAGGGAAGGAAAAGCCTTGTTGTGTTTGCAGTTCACCCCTACATTATGCTTTCCAGGAAACACCCAAGAGACCCTAGCAATTTCAGAACAGGCTTCTTTATTACTATCATACATAAGGAAACGCTAACTTCAGATGAGCCTCAGATCCTGGAGGAAAAACCCTAAGTCTTCAGGAAGAAAAAGAAACAAAACTTGCACTTTCATATAAGTCACACACACACACACACACACACACACACACTTAACAATATACACCAAGATCAAGTGGCAAGATAAACCCTGAAGCCCAAAGCATCAGAAATTATTATGAGGCTGGGAAGGGAATGGCCAATCAGATAGAGCAGGGGTATCAAACTCAAATTCATTGAGGGCCGCATCGAGGCTGTGGTTGACCTTGGGGGGCTGGGTGGGCATGGACGACTGGGTGGGTATGGCCAACAGGGTGGGCATGGCCAGCTTGACGCCACTCCCCAAACTGCTGGCATGTTTCCTCTTCGCATTGGGTAGACCGGGCTGAAGCCACACTGGCCTGATCTTTCCTCTTCACATTGGGTAGACCGGGCCAAAACTACGTTGGCCTGATCTTTCCTCTTCGTACTGGGTATGTGATGACCCAAGGCATGGCACAGAGATAACACAAACAGCTGGCAGTTCAAACCAGCCCTTTTAGTGCTCCAAATCTCCCCCAAACAAACCTCAAACAGCCTCTGGTCGCAATTAGTCCAGCCCAGCGCTGTCTGCACCAAGGCTACATGGCAATACATCCCAAATTCATTTAGCAAAACAAGAACAAAGCAAGGAGTTCAGGGAACAAAAGATCCAGATAATCATTCCAGAACACCACACAGGAATGCAAGGATTCTTGGCAAATTCAAATGTCGGCACACTCCAGGAACTCCTCACAGCATCTCCTTAAGTCTCATTCCCCAGGTGTGCCTGGTGAAGCTGGGCAGGGCACTCTCCTCATGAGTGGCCTCCTCCGTCTGAGCTGATCCCGCCTCCTCTGCACTCTTCAAGCCCTTGCATCAGAAGGGGGTGGTTCATGCTCCTCGGCTGAGCTCTGTTCCTGCCTGCCTGCAGGCCTTGCTAATTCCGAACAGCCTTGTCTGGACTGACTCTGCCCTTCCCCAGTTTCCTCCAAGGCCAATGGAGCTGCCCTCTCACTCGCTGTCAGTTCTTGTTCCAGCTCATTTTCCGCCGCAGAGTCAGACTCCGACAGGGGCATGACAGGGTAGACCGGATAGAAGCTACGCTGGTCTGATCTTTCCTCTTCAGACTGGGTAGACTGGGCCGAAGCCACACTGGCTCAATCTTTCCTCTTCGCATTGGGTAGACCAGGATGGCCCCGCAGGCCAGATCCAACCATATCGCGGGCTGGATGTGGCCACGGGCCTTGAGTTTAACACCCCTGAGATAGAGCATCTAGTCCAACCTATGCTGAGAAGGATTGCACCTGGTTAGTATTTGGATGGAACAAAGACTATTAGGATTAGGACAGTGGACTTAAAAGGAAAATATACTCCAGGTGTTTGTGCCATTGGAATCCATCAGTCTTAACTACCTGAAATTATCTGGTAGAGAATGCAGGGGCACAGACAGTTCTGGAGACCCCTAGGTTGAAGCATATAATACCACTTTTGCACAAACAGCATTGGTCACTAGCTTGCTTCTGGGTCCAATTCAAGGTGTTGGTCATTATCTTTAACTCCTTCATGGAATCGGCTCTGGGTATTTGAGGAACCATCTCACTCAATGGGATTAGCCCATCCCACTTGCTCCAGAAGAAGGGGCCTGCTGCAGCCTCCTGTCTGTTAAGGAATTTCAGCTGGCAGGTCAAGGAGAAGATCTTTTTTCACTGTGGGCCCCACCCTGTGGAACATTCTACCACCAGAGGTGAGATTGGCTCCCATCCTTCGAGCCTTCAGGACAGTCTTCAAATCTGGTTTTGCCTGGTGATTTGGGGCCTTGACTTTATGCAATTCTTCTTAATTTTGTTTTTATATTTATTTATTCATTCATTTGTTTATTTATCAAACTTTTTAATCACCCATCTTCCTCACAAGTTTTTTTTTACCATTTATAAGTCACCCAGAGATGCATTATTGGTAAGATGGGCAGCATATAAATTGAATAAATGAACAAATCTTATGACAAACAAAAAATGAAGTATTCCTTGACTTAACAGTGGATATTTCCTAGTGATCCCCCATTCAAATACCAACCTGATCCAATCCTAGTTAATTTCTTAAGAATATCAACCTCAGGCAAATGCTGAAATGGATTATTTGGACCCCTTCCAGTCAGCTTTCAGTCCCAGATATGGGATAGAAACAGCATTGATCACACTTTTGGTCACGATTCTGCTTATGCTTCATCTTATTAACTTTTTAACTTTGATTTTAATTTTTTAACTTGTAAATTTTAACTTTCTTAAATATGCTTTAATCACATTTTTATATTTTTATGCTGTTGTTTGTAAACTGCCCAGAGACACTTAAGTGAGAGAGACAATGCAGAAATTTGAGAAATAAAACAAATAAATACATATTTTAATAAAATAAGAACACAGATCAATGTCAGCTTGTTTCAGCATCGTTATTAGTGATCTTAACATAGGTTTATTAGGAGTTTCAGAATCTTTTTTAGGTATCCACTGATGAGATAATAGTTCCTCCTTTATCACTCCTCTGCCTTTTCCCCCAATTACTTTTGAATTTATCTAATTTTATATAGACATTCTGCAGATATCATACCAGATGTTTCTCTGAACAAGTGCCTTCAATGTACAAATGGATTAGCTTTTCTGACCAAGTTTAACTCAGCTACACATTACCAAAAGAGACAGAGAGGGAGGGAGGGAGAGGGGAGGGAGGGGGGGGGGGGGGGGGGGGGGGGGAGAGGGAGAGGGAGAGGGAGAGGGAGAGAGGGAGAGAGGGAGAGAGAGAGAGAGAGAGAGAGCACCATTTACTGTTTTCCTCAAGAGAACACATACCTGAGAATCCATTCTTCCCTGAGGTTGTAGTTCAGATTTACACATTGGATGCTTGGCTAATAATGGCAATAATGACCTGTATATATTTCATTGTTCAAAGGAAATTAGGGTAACCTGATTTTTATTATTCCCTGTGGTCCAACAACCTCCAGAGTAATAGCTTTTACTGTTCCCTAATTTATTTTTACAATCATTGAAAAATTATCCCTTTTAGCTCAGATTCTCCCATGACCAAATGTTTACTAGGTTAACAAGGTGTTTGGTATCATCGATGGGCTTCTCTGCACAGGTATGCCAGCAGGTCAATAGAGCTAATTTTTTTGTAAATGATGTGAACTCCAGTTATTTTACTATCTCATTCCCCCAGGTATCGAGTGACCACTCATATTCTTGTTATTTAATCCCACAGTTAAACTTTCCAGGGCTGGTAATTATTTTCTATTAACCTTTGTTTCTTAAAACATTCACAACTAATTTCCTTCTGGTTAATTTTTGTTACATTTTCCATATTGAGCAGGAGAGTTTCTAAACGTTCACAAAGTGCACAATGGAATGGTATTTGTTAATCGAATTGCCTTGGCTTGGGAAGAATTTGAGACAGGCAAGGGGTGGGGGTGGGGGAGGTAGAAGCTGTTTAATGATATACAAGTATTTTATGGCATAATTTCCATTTATGATAAAAATTAATCCAGAAACCATTTCATATGCTAGAGATAGCACATTAGACACAAAAATGAGTTTTTATAACAGATAGCCATCTTGAGAACACCAGAATCTTAGCAATTTATCAGTTTTCCTTTTAATTAAAACTCAAGTATAGTTTATGCACTGTTTCCTTTGGTAAGAATATTTTGGAATGCTAGTAAAAAGGGCAGAAAGTGACTTCCTTTCCTGTTTTATCTCTTTAGCTTTCGGAACAACCGGTGAGATTTGGTGGAATTTTCTAACTTATATTCCGGTTACCTCAACAGAACTGGTTTAGCCATGCAGTTTGGCTGTTTTCAGCTTTATGAAAAGACACACACAGAGTAGTTGTTTCAAGTCAAATGAGGCATATTACACAGATGTATGCAACACTTAACACCTACTTTTAAGAAAGGCACTTCCGGAGCAGCAAATGGAATTGGAAAAGCCAGTAAGAGAAAAAAATATGCTTAATGTCTTCCTGTTTATTATCACCTTTCTCTGATTCCCCTTGCTGACCCATCCTTTTCCTTCAGTGCAGTGGTGGGTTGCTGCTGGTTCGGACCAGTTCTTTAAGAACCAGTAGCTCTGACTCCAAGCCGAGAGTGAACCGGTTCTCTGTATCCGTGAAAGTGGACCCGCCCGCCTAGGTTATATTGACCTTTATCTCTGCTTCTGAAGCCCAGCTGACCAGAGTCGGCAGATTGAATTGCCGCTCCGCAGGTGTTTTCCGTGCTCCTTGCCTAGTTTGCTATGCAGAAGTTCTATTTCCTCTGAACTGCGCACCCGCGCGCAGCACACACTCAGCGAACCAGTTGTAAAGCCGGTAGCAACCCACCACTGCTTCAGTGCCTTTTAAAATAAGCACTCCAAAACAGCTTGGAGCGCACATTGGAGTTGGGAAGTAATTCGATAGATTAAAAAAAAAAAAAACCAAGACCTCATATAGAGAATCCTTGATTCTAGTAGGCCTAATGTTATGTTTTTTTTAAAAAAACAACGAAAATATTTTATTCTTTTACTGCTAGGCTACTTTTCCTAGATATCCTGTTCACCCATTTTGTACCTTGGAGTTAACTTTTAATGGTTCTCATGAAAAACAGGAAGTTTTCTTCCTGAAGGATCTATGAGGAAAAGAGAGAGGTCTAGGCCCAGATCTCATGGCCACCATAACAAAATATAAATGATTTTAGAAGGCCATAAGCACTGTTCATATTGCTGAGCACACAGTGCTCAAATTATTTTGGGGGATAAAACAATTAAGAAGATTCTTGATTTCTTGTCGAGATTTAAATTGCTGCCCTTACCTACTATAATAAGGAATCAATTAAGATGGGCAGCCCACAAGAATCCAAGGAATTCCTTACATTATGGGGAATTTTCCAGGTACAATGATGAAGCCCTCCCTGACTTCTGAAGGCTTTGATAACTACCATCATTTTCTTAGAAAGATACTAGGAAAAAGTGTTGGCTTTATAAGTACAAATACGGTTGGAAAAAACCAGTCATCTAGATCAATTTCTGTTGGACATCAGGCCAATAACATAAAACAGCCTTTATTGGCCTGATAAGTGATTTCCACTGCTAGAGATTTACATTTCATTTGAACATTGCCCAGCAAGGGAAAAACTTAAAATTTGCTATATTATTATTAATATTGTAAATCTACATGGCAAAGAGGAAATAAGTATAACATATCCTTGCTTTTACTAAATAAGAATGAATAGAACAAAATCACACATGACTTTTAGAGGTGTGAAGAAGGCTAGAAGAATTTGGAAATAGTCGGTGTAGTTTAATAGTTAGGAAGCTGGAGTAGAAGAAGGGAGACTCAGCCATAGAAACTTACTGGGTGACTCTGGGCCAGCTGTTCTCTCTTTCAACCCAACCTGCTTTTGTTGTGGGGGGGAAATATGTCTTATGTTCTACTTACAAATAAGTGCACAACAATTACCACTTCTACTTCCTTTTTTCTTTTTCTTTTTAAAGATGTATTTATCTATAACTTCTCTCAAACTAGAGAATAGAAACTGCAGATTAAACTTCTAATTAAAGGAAACAATGTTTACAATAACACTTCCCTTCTAAAAAAATATTTGCTCCCCTCAGTATGTGGTTTCACAATACCCTGAAAAAGGAAAAGATTTGCATGAAAACAACACTTACATTCTTCAACACCTATCTGTTACTCGAATAATTCTTATTGCATATTCCGTATAACTCTTGTTACTTTTGGATTTTACTGATAATATATATCAGCCAATTATACACAACTTAGCAATTACTCTTACAAAATGCTTAATGTCTGATATTCAGGACATAAGGTTAGTTAATGTAATCTAACACATATTGAGGAAGCCTACTACACACAGATATCACCAATTAGTCCACCATTTTAACAATCAACATTCATGCAATTAATAGAACACTTCATATTTCCTCTAATTTTGAGTTCTGCATGGGCATATGTTATCATGAACTAATGCAGAATAATTTATTTGTACTCTACGTGCATTGGGGGGGGGGAGATAGTGGAATTGCTCAAGACTTAATTTCTGTTCAAACTTTCCCTCACAACACGATGCTAGGTAATTTAATAAAAAGATATGATAAAATGATCCACAGTGATTCCTCAGGTGGGGTGATTACAGTTTCCAGAATTTTCTCACAGTCACAGGTTATTCAGGGATAGCTCCTTTGACTACCACCAAAATCACTGGTTGAGCTAGAATTCCATTGCTAAAGTCAGAGGTCCTAATCTTCCTCCTTGCTAAATCGGAATATCTATTGCTCTTTCTAAGCAAGGAACAATGAAGAAGATCAACAGATATTGGTTGTTTGGTCCTACAGCTGGCTCAACTCTGGGGAGTGAACCAAAAGGAGGAGTCAAACCAATAGGCAGCTGACATTGGCTGTTCTTCAAATTAGCTGCACATTCTGGAGCTGGAGCATTTGGTAGACAACTAAAGGCTAAAATAGGACCATTTCCAGCAGGTTTGAAAACAAGGTTCTAGAGGATCATCAATTATAAAACTCTTCATTTGTTTCCTTAATATTTTACAATCAAGGTAGAGTGGAATTTAACAAGTAGAATTGAGTTGAGGAATATGGTGTAAAATTTGCAGCCTTAATGTAGAAGAAAATTGAACGAAGCAAAGGAATATGATACATCAGTGTCCCTCCCTCCCTCCTTCCCTCCTTCCCTCCTTCCCTCCTTCCCTCCTTCCCTTCCTTCCTTCCTCTCTTCCAACTGATTCATTAATTCATTAATTCATTCATTTCTTCCCCGATATTTCTGTTGAACATTCAAAAGAGCTTGGGTGCAACTGCAGTCAGGGGCAGAGAGAGAAAGAATCCTATATTTTGTTTCTATTCTGAAACTAAATTTAAAGACATAGATTTTATGGACTGTGACAAAATGACTTGTCTTTTAAATCCATGCCTGCAATCTGGAGAACAAACGCACTCTCCCTCCCTCCCTCCCTCCCTTCCAATATTATCTTATTAACATGCCAGACATTTCTGCTGTGAGATTGTTAAAAGACTGTTGATGCCCCAGACTTTTCTCCCTGCCTCTGCAAATAGCAGAAACCAGCAAAGCTGCGAAGATTGCAGATGCAGACAGTAAATCATTTTGAATTTTCCTCTTTCAGGATGAACTCCTGAGAGAATTCAGGCTTAGCATACTTCTGACATGTATTTATGTGTTGCTTACAGAACAGGGTATAGTGAAGATTTCCTGTGTTTAAACTGTATGCATTAAACATGTCAAAAATGCAATCACAATTTATTTTTCCATCACCATCTCTCTGGTAGAATACAGAAGTTCACAACAGGACCAATATTATGGTTTTAAATCTTGAAAAGTTTGATCCTCCCAAAGCCAATGGAAAAAGTTAGTCAAAGTCTCTCTTTGTCATATACTTCTTATGCATTTTCAAACTACTGCTATATATAATAAATCTTTGTTCATAAAGAAGAATGATATGGGAAGCTTTGGACAACAATTTCATCAGAATGTACCTGTACAATTGGATACATTTTGCTAAAAGATATAAAATAGCCACATCTCCATTGCAACATCATACGAAACTGCAGGAGTCATGTTCAAATGCTAATTCAGAATAAGACCAGCCTGACTTTTCTGTTATTTATTATGAGAGTGAACAGAGCTAAGAACATTTCCCTAAACCCAGTGCATGATGATGAACAGTCAGTGATGAACATATTGAATGTGTCTGTTCATAAGCATATTTAACAAAAAAACAAAACAAATGAAATAGATTCATGTTGGAGGATTACTTAGTTATGGACGTAAAGGTTACCATTCATGTTTACAATAGCTGTTTTCTGTTTTATGTCCCATATCAATCACATTGTTAATAGAAATGAAAACATATTAACTTTTCTGAGTATGCAGATTGGGCTTACTTGTTCACATTCCCTTTTAAATAACTAATAAAATGTTTTATCTTAGATGCTGGCAGCCTATTCCTGGCCTTGCTGCAGCATGGAAGCTAAGCATGAAAGACCACCATGGAACGTAGCCTAGATAGGTAAGTAAAAATAAATAAATACCGGAAAAGGGCAATGGAAAGCCACCTTTATAGTGATGGGTTCTAAAGTCATCAGGAATCAAGCTCAAATTAAACAATTTTATGAATTGTTCTTTGTATTTTCTTATACTTTATTTGGGACTGCAGGTACTGTACACACAACCAGAAAAATATCTTAAACCAGGGGTGAAATGTGAAAATTTTCCCTACCGGTTCTGTGGGTGTGGCTTATTTTGTGGGTGTGGCTTGAGGTCTGGTGGGTGTGGCTTCAGGTGGGTGTGGCTTGGTGGTCATGTGACTGGATGGACATGCTTTATTTATTTTATTTATTTATTTTATAAAATTTATATGCCGCCCAACTCCCGAAGGAGTCTTGGTGGTCATGTGACCGGATGGGCGTGACTTGGTGGTCAGGTGACCAGGTGGGCATGGCCAAGTCGACATCACAAAGAGCTGAAAAAAAAACCTTTTACACTTTACACACACACACACAACACACAACACACACACACCCAGAAGATCCAGGGTGCCCTCACACAGCAGCACCAGCCTCTGAACCCCCCTCAGAGCCACCAATACGCAATAGTGCCAACCTGGACGCATGCCCCCTTGTGCTGGTAGGTGCCCGCCGGGCAGTGGCACCCTTCCTCGCAGCCGTCCGAGAAGCAGTCCATCTGCTGGGTGAGGGG
>QLTV01002850.1:3431661-3444707 GCA_003457575.1 Thermophis baileyi | reverse complement strand
TTCTCCCTCCTCCAAACACGACGAGTTGTGTTTCTACCAAACAGTTCTACTTTGGTTTCATCTGACCATATGACATTCTCCCGATCCTCTTCTGGATCATCCAAATGCTTTCTAGCAAACTTCAGATGGGCCCGGACATGTACTGGCTTAAGCAGGGGGACACGTCTGGCACTGCAGGATCTGAGTCCCTGGCGGCGTAGTGTGTTACTGATGGTAGCCTTTGTTACGTTGGTCCCAGCTCTCTGCAGGTCATTCACTAGGTCCCCCCGTGTGGTTCTGGGATTTTTGCTCACTGTTCTTGTGATCATTTTGACCCCACGGGGTGAGATCTTGCGTGGAGCCCCAGATCGAGGGAGATTATCAGTGGTCTTGTATGTCTTCCATTTTCTAATTATTGCTCCCACAGTTGATTTCTTCACACCAAGCTGCTTGCCTATTGCAGCTTCAGTCTTCCCAGCCTGGTGCAGGTCTACAATTTTGTGTCTGGTGTCCTTCGACAGCTCTTTGGTCTTCACCATAGTGGAGTTTGGAGTGTGACTGTTTGAGGTTGTGGACAGGTGTCCTTTATACTGATAACAAGTTCAAACAGGTGCCATTAATACAGGTAATGAGTGGAGGACAGAGGAGCCTCTTAAAGAAGAAGTTACAGGTCTGTGAGAGCCAGAAATCTTGCTTGTTTGTAGGTGACCAAATACTTATTTTCCACCATAATTTGCAAATAAATTCTTCCAAATCAGGCAATGTGATTGTCTGGATTTGTTTTCTCATTTTGTCTCTCATAGTTGAGGTCTACCTATGATGTCAATTACAGGCCTCTCTCATCTTTTTAAGTGGGAGAACTTGCACAATTGGTGGCTGACTAAATACTTTTTTGCCCCACTGTCCCTTTCCTTGTAAACAGGGGTGGGTTCCAACTTACCTTTGCGCACGCGCGCATGCGCAGTAACAAAAAATCCGGGGGAAAAAAACAAAGCCGAAAAAAAGATGGCGACCGCATGCACAGTGCTGGAAGTTGGCTTCTACACATGGTCAGAAGGGAAAGAAAATTCAAAAAAAAATTCAAAAAAATTCAATAAAATAAAATTAAAAAAAGATGGCAGCCCCCACGGACCGGCACCGACCGATCCGGTTCGGTGACGTCATCGTGACATCAGCAGCAGGCCGCTACCAGTTCAGGAGAACCGGTCCGAACCGGGAGGAACCCACCCCTGCTTGTAAACATACTGTATTAATGTCGCTTAACTAATCCTGCCATAGATGAGTAATAATATTTGAGTACTGCAAGAAATATAAAGCACATAATCTTTTTTCCCCCCAAATAAATAATTGGGAAAGCAGTTTTCTTTTCATAAGTCTCCTGGAAGCAGAAGGACAGGTGTTTGGAACTTAGTATCTTATTCATGTTACTTATAGCACATTAGGGAAGAAAGGTAAAAAAAATGCTGTTTCCTTTTTCTTTTTTTCTCCTCTTCTCCCTAAGCAAAAATTAAACTTTTAAAGAGTGAGGTAGTGATATGCTGCGCCGGCAGGGACGTCCATCTGCATAATATCATAACCCAATATTTAACTCCATACTTCCCAGCAAAATTAAGAGATCAAGAAATGGAAGTAAATCGTTGAAAATAAGAAGGAAAAGACTACTGTATAATGGGGCATTAAAGCGTGCATTCTTGATAATGTGTATAGGCTAGCTGGTAGCTTCCAGATGCTTGCAAATCTTGAACTCCTGATTTGGGATATTGGGCGGAGAAATCTAAAAAAAAATCTGCAGAGCACATTATGGCCTTAAACTGCTTTATGAAATTAGTTGGGGATTTCAGTACTTTTTAATCCAAACAAAACATTGTAAAAGCATATACAGGTGATCCTCGACTTACAACAGTTTGTTTAGTGATCATTCAAAGTTACAACGGCATTGAAAAAAGTGATTTATGTCCGTTTTTCACACTTACGACAGGGGTGGGTTTTGGATCCTTTTGCTGCCAATTCGCTCAGGGTCGCGCCGTGTGCGCGCGCAGCAATAAAAAAATAGCTTCTGAGCATGCGCAGAGGCAAAATTCAAGATGGCGGCACCCACGGAGACACCAACGGAACCGGCTCCATGACATCATCGCCGAGTTACTAACGGTTCTAAAGAACCGGTTAGAACTGGTAGGAACCCACCTCTGACTTATGACCATTGCAGCATTCATTCAATCAATCAATCAATCAGAATTTATCTGAAAGGGACTGTGGAGGTCTTCTAGTCCAACCCCCCTACTCAAACAGGAGACCCTATACCATTATTTATTTATTTATTTATTTATTTTATAAAATTTATATTCCAGACAACTGGCTGTCAAGTCTTTTCTTAAAAGCCTCCAGTGATGAAGCATCTACAACCTCTGAAGGCAAACTGTTCCACTGGTTAATTGTCCTCACTGTTAAGAAGTTTCTCCTCAGTTCGAGGTTGCTTCTCTCCTTGATTAGTTTCCATCCGTAACTTCAAACGCTTGGCATTTGACTCATACTTATGATGGTTGCAGTGTCCCATGCGATCCCCTTTGGTGATCTTCTGACAAGCAAAGTCAATGGGGAAACCAGGTTCACTTAACAGCTGTGTTACTAACTGAACAACTGCAGTGATTCACTTAAACACTGTGGCAAGAAAGGTCGTAAAATGGGGCAAAACTCACTTAACCAATGTCTCGCTTAGCAACAGAAATGTTAGGCTTAGTTGTGGTCGTAAGTCGAGGACTACCTATACTAGCTTAGTTTAAGCATAATGCCAAACCACAGAACAAACCAATATAGTTTAGGATCATTGGAACTTAACCATGTTTCAGGTTTTAGCAGAAAAGGCATGGTTCAAACAATGCAGCTTGTTTACTCTTTCAGTAAATAGTTCCATGGGTCCACACTATCTCAAAGGTACAACCACATTTGAAATATTAATAGAATACTGAACCATAGTTAAGCTCCCTTATTACTTACTTGGTGTATAGTCTGAAGTTGAACCACTGAAACACATTTTAGGACTAAAATGGTTTGATCATTTTGGCTAGTGGTAGAGGAACCACTTTATAATATAGACTTTTTTTTTAGGAGTGTCCTATTATATTCTTTCAATTAGTATATAGGCATGAAAAAGCCCAATCGGATCTATTAGTGTTTTACATTAAGCTATTAGAATCATGCATGGAATTAAAAGCAATGGGACGGAGTGGTTAGAGATCAGGTTAGGAGAAACCCAAGTTCCAAGTCACCCTCAGCCACAGAAACCTCTACGGATTTGGGGCCCACCCACTCTGTCAATCCAACCAACTTTCCAGGGACTTCAGTGTGTCTAAAAAGGGCAGGGTTATAATAATAGAGGGGCTAATTCTGGCTGCAGAAGACCAAGTCTTAAGAACAAATGCATACAAACCCAGAATTGAAAAGACAGCAACAGACAGTAAGTGCTGCCTTTGCAAAGAAGCTGAAGAAACAGTGGACCATCTGGTTAGCTGCTGCAAGAAGATTGCACAGACTACAAGCAACAGCACGACAAAGTAGCAACAATGGTGCATTGGACGATCTGCAAGAAATGCCATTTGCCTGCAAGCAAGGACTGATAGGACCAGAGCTGGTATTCAGCCAGTTTGGACCGGTTCAGGCGAACTGGTAGTAGCGACCTGTGGGTACCCACCCACCCGCCCCGGCGCTATGCTGTCCTATTTAGGCATGTTTTGAAGCCGCGCGCATGAGCAAAGCGCATGCGTGGAAGGCCGTGCACATGCATGGAAGTCGCACGCACGACCGAAGCGAGCGTGTACGTGCTCACATTTGCGAACCGGTAGGGAAAGTAAGTGAATACCACCTCTGGGTAGGCCCATAAAACAGTCATTGAAAATGAAGAATCTAAAGTGCTCTGGGACTTTAGAATTCAAAGAGACAGGTACCTGCTGCATAACGCCCCAAACTTAACAATTGTCAATAGGAAAGACAAAAAAGTCCAGATGGTAGAGGGCAGAATAAAAGAGACAGCAGAAGAGAAGAGACAGAACGGGAGAAAATAACAAATAACAAAATACAAAGACCTGAACATAGAAATAGAACGACTGCGGCAAAAGAAAGCAAAGGTAGTACCAATAGTATCAGGTGCCTTGGGTGCAATTGCAAAACAATTGGAGAACCTTGGGAATGACTTGATAGGCAGACAAAAATTCCAAATCCGGTCTGAACATCTGGCTGACTGTGCGACAGACCAAAATAACAACAGTACACTTTCCCAGAATTCTTTGCAACACAAGGGAGATTGCAGGTAAAAAACAAACAGTGAGAAAAGGATTTCCAAGAAGTGTGACTGCTTTCCTTTCCTTTATGAGTAACGAAGAAAGTGTGCCGAAAAAGAAGCCCATCCCTGATAGGAAATGGTGTAAGTATCCTGACCCCCCCCCCAAAAAAAAAGCAAATAAGCCAGTTGGCATCTCTCCTGCCTTGCAGTGGAATCTGAAACAAACTTCTCTTCCATTCTCCACTGATTTAGTTTCAATTGTTTATGCAGAAAGAAAATAAAAATACTTGTGGAAGTGAGCTGGTATATAATGCAGGAATGACTGAACAGGGAGGAATCTGCTACTTCCAGATGGACTGAGTCCATTCTCATGACATTTATTTCTTTACCAAATGTTTTAAAAAGCAAGCATGTGACCTAATATACTTAGTGAGAGTGGCACCCACATGAAAGATCTTTAAGCGTTACATCTTTTTTGTTCTTCTCTAACAGCATTTCTTTAGAAAGTAAAATATTAACCATTTCTATATATTAATGTCAAGCAGTTACGTGATATTTTTGGAGCAAAATGCAACATGCTGCTCATGAGAAAAGGGGGAAAAAAAACCCCACTGGATTTCAGAAGATAAATGCCACAAAGAGTTTCAAAAAGATAGTTGGATCATAATATCAATATCTTGATTAGATTAGGACACGTAAGATTAGATTATCCAGTCCGGTTTTCTGCCAGGAACCCCAAATTGACAATAAATCAGAGAATATTTGGCACTATGCCCTCTTAAGACTGGATACACTTGATTATGGTTGCATTACTAAAAAAAAAAGGATCCGTTTAGTTTTGGCGAAGCTTTGATAACTGGTTCTGAGTCTCTTCATATCAATATAGATAACCAATCCTCATCAGAAGAAAAAGACAAGAATAGTCTAAGGAGGTTTGGCACTGCAACATTTCTTTTTTAGCAATTACAGATTTTATCTCAAGAATAAGACAAGAATTCAGTGGAAACCCATGCTCTAGTCATGGAGTAGCATAGAAGTTTTAGTTGCTTAGATTATGATAGATGAGTCATCTATTCAAAGTAAGAAATGTATTTCTCACTGCAAGTTCTGGTTTCAAACATCAGCAATCAGAATTAAATAGATGGAATCCATTGAATTCAGTTTCCTAAGAAAGATTTTCTGATTACCGAAAACAAACAATGCTAGTCGACACATATCTTTACAGAAATAACTCCTCTAGGTTCATTGTGGCTTCCATGGAAAAGCAATTGCTGTTTGTTGATTTATTATATTTATGTCTTATCTTTCCTCCAGGCAATGTCCATAGTGTTATCCATAGGTTGGTCTGACAGAATAATTCTTGGTGTTTGCTCCAAAATTATCCACTTAATGCTACGGTTCTGTAGGAATCGACATCTCTCTTTGCATTTGGGAAATGAAAAACAGAATATTTTCCACGTGATGCATACTATTAAATAAGAAGTAACATTACTGTATGCTGAAATGAACAACTGAAACCCAACCAATTTCCCTTATGGTTCATTGAAGGCTTCTCTCCACTGTCTTTTTGACTTCCTGGTCTTTCTAACAGAACAACATTTGTTCAATTCTCAATTTAAGCTAGGTTTTCCCCATGACATAGTTTCTTTCGATGATTTAGTACTTGACAAAGAAGAGACAACATAAAGGAAAAACATTCTGTGTACTCTAGAGAGACTAAGAGACTTTCATATGATTGTAGAGCATAAAAAAATATTGAGGGAGGAGGAGGAGGAGGAGGAGGACTGAACTGCATCTTACTTATCATCTTCCACAATTTCTTTCTTCTTACACTTGCTTCTTTGATGTTGACACCCAATATTACCTGTACAGTATTAAAATTATGGGTAACTTAATTTCCTTACAGATGATTAGAAAGAATTCAAGTCTGCTGGAGTACTTGGATCATCACACATTTAGATGTAATCCAAAATAGTTTGGAAACAGCTTCTGCTAAGACACATCATTTGATTGGAGAATAGTGGTGGCTTCATAAGAACCCAGGCAAGAAGTTTTCTGAACATTCTCTTCCAAGCACCCCTTGAGGAGAATGGAATGAACCTCTTTTACTCATACTTCAGAATCTTGTTAGACTCCAATTAATTCTGGCCTTCATTAGCATCCCTAATTGAAACAAAACTGTGCTGCTTCTGAAAGATTCTATTTTAGTTAATTAAGGTAAGAGGAGCCCTGAAAAATGTTGACAGAAAAAATAATTAATGTTAAAACTTGGTAGAAAAATGCTGTGGAAAGGTATTGGAAGGCATTAAAATATGACAATTCCAGATTTGTGCTTTTATCAAACTTTCAAACTGGTTTTATACCCTTTCCTTTGGGAAAGAGGGGAAATGAGTAGTATAAGAGAGCTAGTCAAGAACAGGAAGTGTTTAAGTAACAAATGGTCTGAGATAAAAATCCTAAAGCTCGAAAACCAAAAAGGATACAAATTTTGTTTGTTTAAAGAAAAATCCTCTAATCCACCATGAAAAAGATTGCCTCTCTAGATTTCACTGCAATCGCTCCTACTAAACTAATCAAACTAAGCTGATTCAAGTGTTAGCAGTTAATGAAACAAATAGGGCAGCAGAGCAAGACTGGGAACATTGGCACAATGATTTCCACAACTCGCATGAAAGGTACACAGACACACATATTCCAAACCACTCAGATTATTTCTTTCAAAGATTCACATGTTTTGTGCAAAGGCTTTCAGCAGAAAAGCCTTTATGCAAACAGCAGTACAGGTGATGACTTCCTTAACTCAAGCCCTGACTGGCATAAAAGTCAAAATTAAAAGGATTTTCTTCTGAAGACATCTTGTAGAGCAGGGCTGTCAAACTTCCGGCCCGCGGGCCGGATGCATCACACACTGGCCATGTCCATGCCCAGTTTAGCGAAAGGGAAAAAGGTCCCGATACGTCACATGACGCCGCCGTGATGACGTGAGTTTGACACCCCTGTTGTAGAGAGTTGGATCGTATGATGATGTAGCTAAATGGTTAGATTAGGAACAGGAAAACCCATGCCCCAGCCTCAGCCATGGATGCTTATGGGGTGACTTTGGGCCTCTAATTTCCTCTCAGCCCAATTTATCACATAGGGTTGTTGTGGAGAATTGAAAATGGGACAGAAATCTAATAAATATATTTTCAGGAAAAAGATCTAATTTGTTGACATGGGAAAAGGGTGGGACTTAAATATTTCTCAAGCCTAAGTAATCTCTCAATGAGATCACACACTTAAGAGAAACAGAATCCTAAAATCCAAAATCCTCTGTAGCAGTAACATATGAACTCTGATAATTGACGTGAAGTTTTAAAAATAAGGAATGAGGTAGATTTCTTTAAGAAGCTCCTGCTCTTCTTGAAGGCAGGTTTATGCATTTGCTTCCAAGATGTTTAATACAACATGATTCCTATTCACCCTTAATGAGAGCAACTCATTGAAATTAGTGGAAATTACTTTTGAATAAACATGGAGAAGACTGAAGTACACATCTGTCTTCCTGGGATTCTCAAGTATGAACAGCAGCACTAATGGGAAATGCATAGAAAAATTCTCACAGCTATTATACATGCACACAGTTCAGGACTGACATGCCTGCAGTTGAGTATTAGGGTTGAAATTATCTGTCGTAATGTAAACAGAAAGGGTTCATTGCTCCCCCGCCTTCTTGAAGAAATATTATAAACAAAAGATTCTCATATTTGAAAGGTCAGAAGAAGAAGGAAAAGAGAGAAACCATAATGCACTCACAAAGAGACAACATCGTTAATGCTGTTATTCTTGGCCCAGTCAATCGAAGAAACATAAGTGCTGTCAAGAGAGGACTGTGAGATAAAGGATAAAAAGTGGGAATGAGATATTTTACTGCAAGGACTGTTCTTTCGGTTTGAGAACATTTCTGGAAATAACCTGAGCTGAGAAAATGTTCCCTGTGAGGAATACATGCTGTGGGAAACTGTGTAGAAGATAAAATTTGGGCAATGACCTTCTCACTGTGCTTTAATCAAGATGCACACTAAAGGACCCAACTGCCAAGAAGAAGTGGGAAAAAGACAAGGAGGAGGAAGAGGAGAAAGGAAAGGAGAGAAAGGAGGAGGAAGGGGAGGAGGAGGAGAAACAAGAAACAAACAAGAAACAAGGAAGAGCAAAAGGGAGGAGGAGGAGGCGGAGGAGGAGGGAGGAGGAAAAACAAGAAAGAAGAAAGGGAAATGGAGGAGGAGGAGAAACAAGAAGCAAGAAACAAACAAGAAAGAAAGAAGGAAGAAGGAAGAGCAAAAGGGGGGAGGAGGGGGAGGAAAAAAAGGAAGGGAAAGGGAGGAGGAGGAGAAACAAGAAGCAAGAAACAAACAAGAAACAAGAAAGAAGGAGGAGCAAAAGGCAGGTGGAGGGGGAGGAAAAACAAAAAAGGAAGAGGGAAAGGGGGAGGGGGAGGAGTAGGAGAAAGAGGAGAAGGAGGAGAAAGAGGAGAAGGAGGAGAAAGAGGAGAAGGAAGAGAAAGAGGAGAAGGAGAAGGAGAAGGATGGAACTTGATAATAATTTACCTTTCCTGTGTTACATTCACTGAATTAGAAAGCACAAGGGTATTGTAAATACGTACACTGGGCTTTTGTACAAAAGAAAAACAATTCATAATTTTCTAAAAATGTTACTTTTGTTTAAAAGTCTATTTCATCATTGGGTCAATTATGTGTCAATCCAGCAGAATTTATAGGGCATTTTAAATATGTGACTGAGAAACCTGTGTGGTATAATAGTTATAACAGGGGTGAGATTATCAGCTGTGCTGTAATAATTACAGTAAGAGGTATAAAAATGTCACGGCTGAGGGAAAGGGTAGGGCTCTTTCCCAATCCTATTGAAATACAGGATTCAAACTACTACTCAGGCACGAAAGCTTGCTTGGAGGGTGGGGGAGAGGATATAAATGCTCTTTGGAGGAAAGGAGGCATATAAACTTATACTGTGATTTAACAATATTAAAAAGAATGTAGTCATACTTTTTACTTCCCACCATTCCTTATAACATGCAAAAGAAAGTTACAGTTTGTACAATTTTGAGCCAAATTGAGTTTTTCCTGACTCTCAAGTGAGACTAAAAACAATACATTTTGCTCTTGTCCCTTGGTGGGAAACGTCCAAAGGATCTGAAAGAGTGTGGGAGATTTTAGACAGTGTAATCTACAGGCAGTCCTCGACTTATGACCGCAAAAATTTCTGCTGCTAAGCAAGACAGTTGTTAAATGAGTTTTTGTCCCATTTTATGATCTGTCTTCCCACAATTATTAAATGAATCATTGAAGTTTTTAAGTTGATAACACAGTTGTTAAGTGAATCTGGCTTCCCCCTTGACTTTGCTTTGTCAGAAGGTTGCAAAAGGTGATCACATGACCCTGTGATACTGCAACCATCATAAATATGATCAGTTGCCAAGTATCTGAATTTTGATCACATGATCACGGGAATGCTGTAACAGTCATGTGTGAAAAACGGTCATAAATCACTTTTTTCAGTGCTGTTGTAACTTCAGTCACTAGATGAAAGGTTGTAAATTGAGAACTATCTGTATTCATTTAATTTGAACAGTGGTCAAGCATCCTGGCTAATGTTTGATGATCTCCTCCAATTCATTCTGGTGAGAGGGCCATCAATGTAGGGCTTGAAAATCTGCCCTAATGGTCTCCTTGGGCAACCCTTTCTTGGCCGGAGAAGTTTGCCGTTTTATATCACTATTAAAAAATTGGAACCTTCCAGGCAAGACATGACAAACTCCAAGAGAGCAGAAATGTATTTAACAGACTTTCTGCTAACACCCATATTGAAAGTTGATCTTTTATAGATTTGCTTATAGATAAGAGATGAGTTATGGGAAGAAGAGATACTGGTAGTCCTCAATTTACGACCACAATTGAGCCCAAAATTTCTGTTGTTAAGTAACATTTATTAAGTGAGTTTTGCCCCATTTTACAACTTTTCTTGCCACAGTTGTTAAGTGAATAAGTGCAGTTGATAAGTTAGTAACCTGGCTGTTAAATGAATCAGGCTTCCCCATTGACTTTGCTTGTCAGAAGGTCGTAAGCGGTGATCATATAATCCTGGGACACAGCAAAGGTCATAAATATGAGCCAGATGCCAAGCGTCCGAATTTTGATCATGGGGATGCTGCAAAGGTCATAACTATAAAAAATGGTCATAAGTCACATTTTTCAGTTCCTTTGTAACTTTGAACAGTCACTAAATGAACTGTTGTAAAGCAAGGCTTACCTGTATCTGTTGGTAATCTTATAGGGGGTGAAGAGGTACCAAACCCTTTTTTTTCTTAGAAAACAGCACCTTCTTGGGTCTGTCTGATATCTCTTTATATGTGATCCTTATTAGTACAAATTATTCTTTTTTAATTTATGAATTGACTTTGCCCTTGCAACTTTTAGAAATCAATGTACCAATAAAGGAGAATATTTGTAGCTCAGGGTTGAAATGAGGGGGGTCCTTGGTGCTCTCTGAGCTTGCTTGTTTTCTTGCAGACGTTTCATTACCCTAACTAGGTAACATCATCAGCGCTAGTAAGGAGTGCTCTTTGCTGTCAGTTTATATTCTGGTGTCTTGCCTGTCTGTGCGGGTTGGAGTGGTCTTTGGTTAGGCAGTTTCTTGATTGGGGTATTGCTTACTTGATTGTTGGTCTGAAGTTGACCTTGGAGTTATATATGTCCTAAAGCAATGTATGTTCTATAGCAAGACACATATATTGGACAACAAATATAATGGAGAATAGTTCCATTGATTTATTACTTAAAGAAATCTACATGTAATGTCCATTAGCACCCATATTCCTATATGTTAATGCAGGAAAGCATTTGCTGCAAAGGAGCACAGCTAATGTACAAAATAGTTCATTCTGCCCCTTCTTATGTCAAACCACCTGATATTCAGGTGTGGTCCTAAAGAAAGCATGAGAATGAGCTACAAGATCTGAAAATATCCAATACCTACCTATTTGTATCTTGTACAATCAAGGTACAGTCTTGATTCTAATAAATTATTAACTTATGCTCCTAAATGTAAACATCGTGTCTTGTACCTGTATTATCCTTTGAACAGATGCAAAGTTAATTTAAATAAGCATTGCTATTTTTTTCCTTTTTCATTCCACAGTTTAGAAAATGGTAAGCCACAATAATTGCTGTTCTCCTACATCATATGAACTGTGAGCCTACAAAGGCTGAGGCAACTTTAAGCCTAAACTACTGTTAACCATCCCCTTTTTGTAATTCAGCTTGGTAACCGATCGGTGGGAACCATTTCAAAAGTATATATTCAGAAATACGTAGACCACATGATGTCTTTTCCATATGGCATCTCATAATTATTTGGCTGTGTGTGAACATGATGAAAATGGCTCCCTAACTCTCTGAGGATCAGGGTAAATTATTTCAATTAGAGATATTTCAGAGCAAACATTGCCTTGGGGCATATTAATAATAGTACCTGAGACAGAACAGCTGTCTTTCAAGCTTAGAAATCTGTCAGTTCCTTACTGCCCCAATAATAAGACCTATTTTGTAACTTTGAAAGCAAAACAGTTTTTTTTTTCCTTAGGCTTTACCTAAACAGAGAGCTTGGCAGTGGAAGTGGGTTATAATCCTCAGCATGGGAGCTGGTGGGTGGATTTTCCCTCTCAATAAACTTTGTATAAAACCAACCACTCTCCTGATATTTATTTTCCACAGTGCTGAAATCATACATAGACCCCCAAAATATATATAAAGGATTTTCTTATTTCCTAAAGCTGTTTCTGGCAAACTCTTTGTTCTTAAAGGTAGTTTTTACATCTGATAGATATTACCATTCAAATTATAAAAATAATTCTTTCTGATGAGATATTCATTTTGAAACATTTTAAAATGTAAGATAAGAGGGATCAAACTCATAATTTCAAATGAGCCAGTTGATCTTCTGCCGCTCTAGAAGTGAGTATTTGAACCAGGGTTTCAAATGACAAGATTAAATCAGATATCATCAATCCCGTCAGCACTATGAAACAAATCCCCTCAGATGATGCAATTTGCTATAGGTTTTCAAGGTGAGGGAGGTTGGCCATTTAGAAGAGGGCTATTAGTAAATTTTCTTAATTGGCAATGGATTACGGCAGAAGATTTTTGCGTGTCCTGTTAACTCTATGGTTTTTCTTAAATGAAATCCTTGCATAATCCAACAATGTGAGTTATACTTGTTCCAGAACAGGGGCAGATCATCCTGATGAAGGTCTATCATACACAAACCTAAGCTCTAGTACCATTATGTAAAAGGCTTTGGGCAGGACTACACCAATGGTTTGAGGAGAAGTCTGTATATTAAACCTGTTTTGAGCCAAAAAGTAGATTTGATATTGAGTCTTTGATCAAACAGATGAACAATAGAAAATAGGAACCAAAATAAGAAACAGAAAAAATTGTAATTTGAAAGACAAAATATTTAAGTATATATGTAATTATAGGTTAAGTTATTAATGGCATAAATAGCATTACAATATCATAAAAAGTACTATATTAAATGGTAAAGTATGAAAGTAGCACATATGTTTTGACACGAAACACTTTAAAATATAATGTATAGTGTTCTAAATGTTCATATCTGTATGTATTTTGTATTTGTTCAATTTGATGTTTGTCTTATTATTTATTTATTTTTTTAATTCTTATTTTTCTTTTTCTTTTTTTTGTATTTGTATTTTGTACTTGTGTTATTAATA